>JAUPFV010000003.1:153014644-153535802 GCA_036936605.1 Limnanthes douglasii subsp. nivea | reverse complement strand
CAATAATATTATTACTGAGCATAAACTTTGTTTTCTCTATAGTATTGATTTCACTCGACAATCGACTGAACCATATGAATTCTTTCGTTATTTATGTAGCAACCAAATATTTGGCTTCCATAGACGACAAATAAAATACGTATTGTATACGATACATACATATAACCACTAATCCAGACATAGTATACAAATAACATAAAGTTGACTTCCTTGTGTCGAGGCAGCTTGTATAATTGTGGATAACATACTCTATCAATATTATATCGACCTTATCTTCTGATTATAACGAAACCCTACTTAAGCTAAACCCTTAAATTATATCATGAGCCACAAATATAGTAGGAAAAATCATGTATTGTGAATATCATTTCATACATAATGCTTCTAAGGGGCATTGACATAAGGTTTTCTTGTATAAACTTCTTCAATGTTTCTACGATTGCTACTTGAGTGACATTAAGTCTGAATTGGGCACCAATGGGAGTTTCTACATGTTTGGGGTCAGAAATTCCAAACTTCCTAAGGACTTTATGTTTTTATTCTTGTTTTTATAAGTATAAATACTGATTCGGTCAGTTCACTTGATCTTAACAGCAAGTATCCTTCTAGCCTATCCCATGTCCTTCATTTCAAACGCTTCCTAAGGGGAGTCATTTCCATTTAGTCAGATATTATCCATCATTAATAGCAACAAGATTTATCTCTGTATATGTATTTCTTCATTAAAATATACATAGTTGTCATATAAACTTTAGACATACTTAATGGATCTAATGAAATATTCAAATGATCTATTCACAGCCTAAACGACTGTTTCAACCTATATAATTATCTCATGAGGAAACACAACCCTCATTTCTTCTCTTATTTAGAACGTTTTTGGTTGGCACGTGTAAATGGTGCCTTCCAATGTTTTTCATAAGAAAAGGAAATGGTAACATCCACATGATTTAAATCTTGATCTAATCTAGTAATAATTAACACTTGAACCCTTGTTGAGTTTCGTTTCACAATCAATACAAACGCTTCATTAAAACAAACAGCCTTATTTTGCTTGAAGCCTTATTCACCATACTACCTTTGTAGGCTTAAATCGCTATCTAGTCCTTCGACTATCATGTTTTATGTCATTTAGTTCCTTGATTAAAAAATCACGGGTGAGGGTCCCTTGACTATTGAAAATCTATAAATTTAGTCTTCACGCGTGGTTTTTTTCTGGTTTCGTCACGTGTCACCATAGTTAAATGGTTCTTGTCTCATAGATAATCCCTTAACTTTTAATTCCATTTTTACCCTTTAAATTTAAATTTTTTTTTTATTCTTATGAAAACAAAGTATCGTGATTTTTGCGATAATCTATTTCAAGAAGAAAGAATAATACCTGTTAAATACCTTGGTAAAAGCAAAATATGACACATGCAAAAAGAAATATGAGACCCTTACTTACATCGCAGGTACCGAGACCGAGAAGAAAAAGGTTCATGAGGTAGTTATTCCGGCTTGTGTGGTTGGGTTTCGAGAATTGGGTTTTTCTTCATCTGAAGCGTTGAGATTTCAGATTATAAATAATCAGAATAAGAAAATCAGGATAGAGCCTGTAATGGCCGAAGGTGAAGGGAAATAGCTGGAAATATTGGACTTAGATGCCCACGGAAGAAAACACATTGCATGTTGAGGGGACCTTACAAAGGCTAAGTATGGAATAGCTGTTTAATGAGTTGTAACGTGTAGTGGTGCATATGGAGGTTCCATTGAACTTGTCAGTGTTTGATGTTGCTTGTAGGAAAATGTGAGGTGAGTTTAATCTTTGGTTTTATATATCATACATTTTCTTTTGACAGAGATTGTGCGAACAGTTATAATATGTTATATGTGAACAATCAGTGCTAAACTCTTTCGTTTTTCTTAATGAAGGTCCCAATGACCCTATGTTTTTGGAGTGATTAGTTAGATTCTTATGCAGAAAGCGGCATTCATGGTGGGTTCGATTTGCAGATATATGCATTTCTTCAAAATATTGGGGAATATGTTGAATGGACTCTTTGGTTTTAGGTGCATATTAATTAAATTTCAACATTTAAGGTAAGATGTCGAATGGGTTCTCTTGATATGTAAACTTGGTAAGGTATCAAATGTAAAGTAAGATTACAATTTACATTAGTTACAACAAATGGGTTTCAACATAAATTCACGGAGCGAATTAAGTTTTAGTTTGAATTCACTGAGAGAATTAAGTGTTAGTTTGAATGGGTTCTTTTTTATTTCTTCTTGGAACACAGGATTGTAAATTTTATAATACTCTGTTTTCATAAGAAAAAAATTAAAAAAAAATTAAAAAAAAATTAAATTTAAAGGGTAAAATGGAATTAAAAGTCAAGGGATTATATGTGAGACAAGAACTATTTTACTATGATGACACTTGGCAGAACCAGGGAGAATACCACACGTGGGGACTAAATATATAGATTATCAATAGTCAAGGGACCCTCATCCGTAATTGTTTAGTCGAGGGACTAAATGACACAAAACGTGATAGTCGAAGGACTAGACATCGATTTAAGCCTACCTTTGTATGTGGATAAATCAACTCCATTAAAACATTGCATATTTTTCAATAGCTACTTATTCTCAACAAGATTCTGAACATTAGGTTCTTTCACAAGAATCTAGGTGTCAATCTTCTTGACAAATCTTAGTTCATCATTCATGACCTCTATCAAATTCTCTTTATTAAAGCTCTTCATAATATCATGATAGCTTTTTAGTTTAATAACATATCTATGTATTTAAATAAATAAACTTTAACCAATATAATAAGCATAATAATAACGTTGTGGGAGTTTCATTGGTATATATGATATCTCTCTCACGAATTCATAACTTTCCACAACATATTTCTCTTTGGTATGATCATTCGAAGGCCCTGGAACACCAGATCTTTTGATATATTCGAACTCATGTAACGGGTGAAATTCCTCTTCATGGGAGAAGTTCGACGATATCTGAACTTATTTTTTAAAGAAGCATTTTGGGCTTCACTCTCTAGAATAGAGTCATCACTAAAATCAAATCTCTTCTCAATATTAGTAGGTCTAGTAGCCACAATATTATTCAATAATTATTCCTCATCATTGACAACCACATCTCTACCTATCACGTTATTTTGATGTCTAGGTTCAAGGCACCCTAACTTATACCTTTTTACTCTTTTCTAGTAGCAGAAGAATAAATATTTTACTTCTCTCGGCCAAAGCTTGCCTTGATTCATTGTGCAGAGGCATCACATCTGTACACTCTCAAATATTCTAATTGAGCTTTATTTCTAAGCCATGCTTCTAGAGGACAAAGAAACTATAGTGTTGTAGATGGAACAATGTTGATAATATACGCAACCGTGTTTTAAGATTTCTCCCCTGAACATTGAACCCATTTCAATTTTTTGAAACTTACTCGTACCCATTTTCAGCATGCTTCAGTTCATTATTTTAGCAACTCCATTTTGATGGGGAGTTTCTCTCACTGTTCGCTGTCTATTAACTAAAAGTTTTGAGTATTAGCTAATTAAATAATTATTCACATATTTTAAGCTATTGTCAGTTTGTAGTTTCTTAAGTACCATGCACCACCTCAGTTTGTAGTTTGTAGATACCCTTATTATATCGCGTTCACCCTTATATGTAAATCCTTCTTCATCTAACATTCTACTAGAAATAAGGTTTGGTTTAACTTTGGGCATGTAGTTCTCGAGAGAATTGGGTTATCTGAATAGATGTTTCTCCAATGGTTTGACTTCACATATGGTTTTATGAATGATTATAACACCTTGTAAGGATTTGATCATCTTTATAAATAGGAAATCCTTTGAAGAACAAAAAACATTTTTGGCAAATCTCCCAAAATTTATCTCTCGTAAGATCTTTGATAACAATTCAAACATTGTCAAAGTTCATTTAAATTTAATAGTTCCTTGTAATTTGAATTTAATATATTTCTATATCCTAAAAGAACTTCCTAACTATATATAACCAATATAAAAGATAGGAATACTTATTTATAGAAATCGTAGATCTATGTGTCTCAACTTTCATCATATTTTCTGACAACATTTCACCGAATCTGCCAAGAACTTGGTCTCGCTCAAATTTTGTAAGTTTTTATTTCCAATATATATTTTCTAACAATAAAAATAACTAGTTAACATGGAAGTGAAAAAAAATTATTATCATAATTAAATGATCAAGCTCCATTGGATTGGTGTTATGGAGGAAACCTTGCAAGAAGGAAGGTACCATGCACCACCTATGGTAAGTATTCGTCTCGGACAACAAAGATTCAAATGAACATACTTTAATAAATGAATAGTGTTATGGTCACTACACATAAACTTAACGCTATTGATTTTTCCTAAGATAAAGATTCCACAAACGTCAACTTCTCAACTATTCTACCATCCAATAACCCTCGTTTGATACGCTTAGTAAGGCTCTTCCCACTTACATACCCAATCTTCAAATGCTACAATTTATTTTAATCTTTTTCCACAATCGACACACTCCATACCAATACAGACCTTTCAAGAACTAACACACCATTAGTCCTATAGACTATCCAAACAACAAGTGAGTGTTTAGATACCCTTATTATATCGCGTTCACCCTTATATGTAAATCCTTCTTCATCTAACATTCTACTAGAAATAAGGTTTGGTTTAACTTTGGGCATGTAGTTCTCGAGAGAATTGGGTTATCTGAATAGATGTTTCTCCAATGGTTTGACTTCACATATGGTTTTATGAATGATTATAACACCTTGTAAGGATTTGATCATCTTTATAAATAGGAAATCTTTTGAAGTACAAAAATTTTTTTTGGAAAATCTCCCAAAATTTATCTCTCGTAAGATCTTTGATAACAATTCAAACATTGTTAAAGTTCATTTAAATTTTATAGTTCCTTGTAATTTGAATTTAATATATTTCTATATCCTAAAAGAACTTCCTAACTATATATAACCAATATAAAAGATAGGAATACTTATTTATAGAAATCGTAGATCTACGTGTCTCAACCTTCATCATATTTTCTGACAACGTTTCACCGAATCTGCCAAGAACTTGGTCTCGCTCAAATTTTGTAAGTTTTTGTTTCCAATATATCTTTTCTAACAATAAAAATAAGTAGTTATCATGGAAGTGAAAAAAAAAGTATTATCATAATTAAATGATCAAGCTCCATTGGATTAGTGTTATGGAGGAAACCTTGCAAGAAGGAAGGACAATATGACGTGCTTGACATTGGCATCCATATATGAAGCGTACTGAGAGAAATATATGTATGCCTATTATGTGACTAAATGTGTCGTTCATAAGTTTTTAGTAAAAAATATATTCTCCCCCAAATGCTTGAATATATAAACATAATTGAGATATTCATGTCCGTATAGGTGGATGAATGTTCTAAAGAATAAAATTTTGTGAGTATTAACGTGAGATATTTCCAGCCGAGTAGGTTTATGTGATAGAGATGTGGCTTAATTTAAAATAATTGCAATCTTTGAAATAAGAGTGAAATTTTAAAAAATATACACAACAAAGACGTGACAGTGGTAAAGGAAATCAATAGTATTGACCAAAAATCGTATGCTTGGTGTATGACACATGTGCATTAGTACATGTTGCCACTGATAGATATTGATTCAAACAATTTGAAATGAGTAGCGATGCATGTGAGGTACAAATAGGCAACACCAACACATCAAAATTAGAAGGATGTGGAACGTTGAGTTAATATAGTGGACAAACCATGTACTACTAAAAATTCAATAAGTATAATGAAGAATTATATTTAAGCTTCTTCTAGTAATGATTATTGGTTATGGCATGGTAGAGTTGGTCATATATGACATTATACGATAAATAAAATTGTTAAAATGAGAATCATAAAATGTGATAATAGTCGTATGAAAAATGTAAATTTTGTGTCAAATCAAAATGCTTAAGAATCCTTAAAAGTATGTAGAAAGTTATAAAACTGGTTAGACTTAATACACAGTGATATATGTAAGATAAATGTTATCTTGTTGTGTGAGGGTAAAACATACTTTATAACCTTTATTGGCAACTACTCCAGATTTACTTATGTGTGTTTTCTTAAAGACAATTATGCGGCTTTAAACATGTTTAAAATCTTCAAAGCAGAAGTAAAAAATCAATAAGATAGTGAAAATAAAGTTTTTCATAGTGATAGAGGCGGGAACTATATTCGGAAGAATTTTCTAGTTTTTATGAAAAGTATTGGATAATTCATCAATATTCAGCACCTTATACGTCATGACAAGATGAATTAATTAAACATAAAATATAACTTTGATCGAGATGAAAAATGCAATCCGACTTACTTCAAAATTGTAAATTAATTTATATGATGAGGTTGTTTGTCATATTTTTAATTTTAATACTCTTAATAAAATTGATATGTATTTATACGAGGGATAGTAAAGAAGAAAACCAAAGATAGATTATTTGAAAGTGTGGGGGTGTTTAGGGTTTTGCAAAAATATGAATTTAAGAATAATAAAATTAACTTTAAATTATAAAGTATGTGTTTATTGGTTATGTGGTCAATAACAAAGCTTATAATTTATTAGACTAGGAGTCTAATGTGGTATTTGAATAAAGAAAAACATTGCTCTTTGAATCTAATTTATACAATAATAATAGGATCCAAATATTTTTAGAAAATAAGGTAACTACTTTAAAAGAAGTACCTTTGGTTGAGAAACAACCATGAAAACTTTGTACGAGTCAAGGTAAATATAGACCTAAAAATTTAATATCCAATGAGATAAGGTTTCAAATAATTTCCTTCTATTTTGTAGAAGGAAGCTGTGAAGAAATCACCTATAGAACTCTTATATTGCTTTCTTTCGATGAGGATCCTAAATCTTATAAGGAACCAATAGCATCTCGAGACTCAACATTTTAGCAAATGGTCGTAAATGATGAACTCGGTTTAGTAGTATCAAATCATTCAAAAAAAAATTACCATCTAATGTTTGCGCCACACTTGATTGCACATTATATGCGTATCTCAGGGTGGAATATTTTCCATACGACCCTTGTTTTACCTAATATTTTGTACATTAGGGTAATTCTAAATTAACACGATAACGATTTGTTTAGATAGGGCATTCATATTTAATACCAATCATGTGGTAATGTCGTACAATATCATATTAAAATAAAATTACACTAATTTCCTATATTATTGCAAAGATGTACGAATCTAATTTCTAAAAAACATCATATTAAAATAAATTTATTAGATAAAGTTATCATATTTCTCGTAACATATGTCAACCGTTAAAAATTAATTATGTATCAACAAACTTTATATCAAATTCGAATATTATTATGCACTTATTTAAAATATTTAAAATTTAACTATATAGGTATATTGAATACTTATAAGTTTAGTTGCTAATACAAAAATATTATATTAAAATAATTTGTTTAGACAAATTTATGACATTTCTCGTAATAGTTATTGGAGCGGTCAAAATAATAATTTTGTATCAATAATTTGTAGATCAAATTAAAAAGCACATATAGACAAGTTATCATATTAAAAATAATTTAAATTAATTATTTTAATCATATATATATATATATATATATATATATATATATATATATTTTGATATATGTGATATTTCTACATTCCAAGAAAACTATTAAAATAAATAAATTATTTACTTTTTAAAATATCTTATATTATTTAGTAGTGTTTTATTTTTATTTACGCTAATAAACTGTATCAGATTGTACCCTACTGAATATTTTTGTATACCAAAAAGTAGTATATCAAAAATTTGGTAGGGTAATAGTATTCAATTTCGCGGGTACCAATTAATTGGTAACATTAATGATTTAAGGGCTTTGGTAAGGCAACCATACCAATACCACCCCTAGGGGTATGATGAGAGAATGATGTTAAACCTTTGAAATTTAGATTGAACCTTTCTCTCCCTCTTTAGCACTTCTTAGTTTAGAATTCCGACAATTTATTCATACGAGTATATCTATATTTATAAAGGATCAAATATGTGTGTACTATTCTTCATGCTCACAATAGCTCATGGCTAGTTGTTTCCGCAATTGACCAAAAAAATACACAAAGGAAAAACGGGCATCCCTGACATCTATACGATGGCTAGTGGCACATTAGTGTATTATATTAACACAAGATAAATATACCTAGATCAACAGTTCTTTGAACAATATCAGAGATCACACGTCCATTCGAAAACCCTCAATGAATTAGTTTCTTCTATAAACAAATAAGTATCTTCAAAATCCCCTCAAAAAACATATTCTACACCTTCGGCTCTGAGGGTGATCAACCCGCACCTTCAATTATAGCAGAAATATTGTTATTGATGGTGACATGACCTACTCTTAGGTTTCAGAAAACGTATTAGCTCCTGCCATCAGAGAGATTCAAACATTTCATTCTCTACAAGTGGTTAATGTCCATCTCTAAACACTTATAAGTCTTTGGTATTATATATATATTATTAGTTATCTTAGGGGACTTTAGATTCTTCACTAAATGAAGAGAAATTATATTATCACATAACATAATCGCAACTTGCTATATGCTAATAGTGTTCCTAAATAATACTTTCGTTTATATGGATTCTTTCATTGCTTTCGTAGTAGCCATATATTCGACTTCCGTAAATGACAAAGCAATGACCTTTTTTATACAAGATTTACACCTAAAAATTCATCCAAGAATAATAACCAGATAACATAATGTTGACTTCTTTCTATCGAGGTAGCCTACATAATCAGATTGAACTTACCCTTTCAGCATTATGAATGGTGTATGATTTTAATTATAACACAACTCAACTTCAGGAAAACCCTTAAAGTATCTCATGACCCACTAATATTTTAAGAAATATCAGGTCTTGTGAATATCATTGGATACATAATATTTTCAATGGGTAATGGGATAAGGTATCTCTTACATTTACTTATTGGATGTTACTTTGGTTGGTGCTTGAGTGACACTAAGGACCCTTACTTTGGTTGGTGCTTGAGCTCTAAGCTCTTTGGCTTCAGACCTTCTGAACTTCTTAAGGACCCTATGTATATATTATTGTTAAGATAAGTATAAATACCGCTTCGCTTGGTTCCATATGATCTCAATAGCAAGATTCTTCATATTATCTCTCATATCCTTCATTTTAAACTCTCCCTTCAGCTGAATCTTTACCATTTCGCTCATTTTCGAATCCTTTCTAACTATTAGGATATCATCCATAAATAATAACAATATGTTGTCTCCCAATGTGTGTTTCTCCATTGAAATAGACATAATTTTTATAGAAGTCTTAAATACACATGATGGATCTTTAAAAGAGTCAAATCTTCTATTCCACTGTGTTGCAGCTTAGAAGACAAAATAAAAAAAAAGTTGGTGGTTTAGTTACGATATACTATTGCAAGAGGAATTTTAATGTATATAGATTTATGCAATAGGGCGAATATGTCTTTTATGGTAAATAAATTATGTCAGTTTACGAGTAATCCAATTAAATTAGACTATAATGCACAATGAAGGGTTTTGGGGTATTTGAAAAATACTAAACACACGTGTCTCAAATATTTTAACATTTTCGAGGTACTTAAGAGATACACAAATATAGGTTGGATAATTAGTCTAGCTGATAAAAAATTGACTACAAGATGAGTGTTCACATTTGTAGATGGTGTTGTTTTATGGCGATCAAAGAAATAGACGTGTAAATCCCAATCGGTTGTGGATTCCAAGTTTATTATTTTGGCCGCATCGGGTAAGGATCCAGAATGGTTAAAAGATCTTTTGTTGGAGATACCATTAAATTTTATGGGAAAATATGATAATATAAATACATGTGATAGTCAAGAAACTTTAAGTAGAGCATAAAATAAAAACTACAATGATAATTCTAGACACATAAGTGTGACATTTGTTTTTAAGGATAACGAAGATAATGTAAGAAGTGTACTTATAAGAATCTAAAAGTACTATTTCCTCTCATGAGAGGATGAGTCGCTCTTAAGTTAAAATTCTTGAAATATATACAAAACATGACCAAAATAATTATAAGGTGTAATATGGGCAAATGTTGGTTGAATGTATGCGTACGATCGTTGGTTACGTCACGTGGGAGGTTGGTTGAATGTTATGACTACCAATGTTTTCCGACTTAACTTTATTATATTTGCACTAAGATAAAATTCAAATCGAATGATATTTTTCTTCACTAGTAAGAGATATCTCAAAGAATAGTTAAGCAACAATATATAATTAAGTGGGAATTGTTATAAATGTTGATTAAAATGGATTATCGAAAGAAAATTTCAGAGTATTAGAGTTGGTGAAGAAAAAATGAAGGTTGATCTGAGCAAAGGAATTCGGTGCAGTCAAAACAAGGTTGGTCGCGACCAAGTAGGCAGGTCGAAGCACCTGAAAAGGTTTGGGTAAGATTCAATATGATCAGGACATGGCTGGTCACGGAAAACGTTAAGACTTGACATAATGAAGTTCTCTAGAATGGTTCAACGCGACTGGGTCACGACCAACATACTATTTAACATTTTTATTTTAAAAATAACTATAATGAGGAGACTTTTGCCGCCATCAAAGTAAGATTGGTGGTCATAAAGTCATAAATATGGTATTTTTTGCAAAATTAGGTTTTTGGAGTAGACACTTCTTGAATGGTGTTACTTTACCTGTGGTGTTATGAATGATTATAACCCTTTGGAAACGTTTGATCATCTCTATAAATAGGTAATCCTTTCAAGAAAAACTAGATTCTTTCCAAACCTTTAAGAATCTCTCTCACGTAAAATCTTCCTCAAATATTCAACAACTTTTAAAGTTGATTCAAATTTTTCTACTTATTTGTAATCTAAATATAAAAGCTTGTTATATTCCAAAAGAACTTCCTAGAAAGATCTAAAACATAGAAGATATCATAATAATTCTTAAAAAGAATGTAGTTCTATGTGTCTCAAAATTCATATATTTTGAAACAAAAATCTGCCGATTTTGCCTTGATCAAATTTTGTAAGTTGTTATTTCCGAGCTATATTTTCTGACATACACAATTTTACTTGTAGTTGTTTTTACCAATACTCCAAAACTATCTCAATATTCTAAACTAATATATTTATTTACTAGTTCACACGTTATTCCTTAGATTTTTAAGATAAAATCTCTAACAGTTTCACATAAAATATGACTCACAATGTAATTATCATATCTCTAATAATTTATCCAAAATAAAATATCGCCAGACATCCGAATCCACAATTTGTTTCCTAGGTAATGTACGAAATAATATCACTTTTAATCCTAGAAGATGTAAAATAAGGTACAAATACGTCGGGTTACACACAATTTAGTTATATACGTAAGTTATAATAAAATTCAAAATTGCTGCATTAGACACTCACATCCTACCTTCAATGACAACAATTTTTTCAGAGTTTATCTCGATGTATCTTCTATCTTATTAATCTCTCTAAATACAGAGAATCAATAGAGTTTCTCTTTCAAATATTATTTTAGTTATTATCATGCATAACTTTAATCTTTTATAATATATAAAACTCATATTAATGATAAAGAAAACAAATATTACTTCACAAAACCAAATAAATAAATGATAGCACCTTTATGAAAATGGTACGGTCTGTTAGATAGTCACACCATTACCTTTTTCGTATTGGTCTTACTATAATTTTTCCTTTCAATGAACACTTCAGATTGCTCAATAACATAGATTTTTGTCCAATTCCTATTTTTTTATCAGTAATCTATATTATTTTAGAAAAAAAAAACACATCCAAAAACTCTCATATGCATCTTCCTATATTTTTGTTCGAAGATATCAGCAACTTACATCTCCCACAAATACCTCTTAACATAAAATTTCAACTTAGCTTCGATAATAAAAGAAATAACATTCTTTAATATTACGACTTATTCAATTTTTCGACCTTTAAAATGCTGCTTGAGCGACACCAAATCTGCAACCAACTAGACTAATATTGTAAATATTAATGACATTAACATTATGTGTTGTTTACTCCAAACAAAAACAATTTACAGTCTATTTAAATAATGAAACAAAAAAAATATGTTAATGATGCTTTTTGGAAGTCGTAAGCAATCTTACATATTAAAACCTAACAAAAAATTTGAAATGTATGTAAATTCAATTGGGATCCATACCCTAGGTAGATTATCAACTTGTTTGTGAGAGTACAAGGGTCCATACCCTACTACCATGTTGTATTTTTGTTGATTTATGTGGAAAAACTTGTTTGCGTGCATGCATGACCACAAGTACCTGCATGGACCATGAAACCAACCGGATTAGGACTAGGTCTATTTCAATATTCGATCCTTAACGTTTCCACAATTCATACGTAATCTACTTCGATATTAATATCGTGAGGTGCTAGTTGTTGACAATATTTGGTAAATAGTCATTTATTTTTTAAAAAACCACTTTTAATTTTTAAATTATCAGTTTTGGATAAAATTAGTCCATTACATTTTTTATTAATGTGTTCCGGCACTTATCACCATAATCAGCAGAATTTTATAATTTTTTAACTCTAAATCAAAGCTAAAAGATAATTTATAACCTGTAATTTAAAATTAAAAAACCGGTTATGATACATAATTTTCGTAACTATGTTGACAAGTGAGATTCATATGAATCAAATGATATGTTCCTAACATTACATTTTCAACTTTCCGCACAATCAATCGCCATCGATCTTAATAATTTATCCAAAAAATTAGTACCAGTGTTAAAATTTAATCTGAATTCAAATTAATTAGTTAATTAATAAATTTAAAATAAATTTAAATTCAAAAACTAAATATTGTGAATATATAAATTTAATAAGGATTGGACTTTTATTTGAAGAGCATTATGCTTAGTCTATGTTTGAATAATCATTAGCTGCTCAGTTAGGTTGAATTAGTCATTAAATTTTAATTTCAGTACCGTATAGAATGATGCTGTTTTGAGTTAAATAAAAGCTCAGACTAAAATACTTTTTTTAGAGATGAGAAAAGCTCAAAAAATCTGAATCCGCCGGCCGAATAAAATTCAATATAATTTGTCCGTCAGTTTGATTTCGATTTTAATTAACTTTATTGAACTCCGAACAAAATTAAATCAATCAAAAAATGAAAATATGAAATAGTTTTTTTTTTTAATTTAATGTTTAGACGAATTTAAAATTATATTTATAATATAAATTAAAATAGATTATTGATAACTATCTGAGAATTAAAAGTACCGTTATCATTTTTTCGAATATTAAAAAAACAAAAAAAAATTCTTATATTTTATCTCTCTGAAATCTAAACTTAAAAATCCTTCAAATTAAAGATTTATGCAACAAATTGACTAAAACTTTAAACATTTTCTAAATCAGCTTTTCACAATTTTTTTTATAAGATTTCGTTTTTTAATTTTTCAATTGATGTGTTTATAGTTGATTTTAACCTTCAAAACTCCATATTTTTTAGATTCTAACCAAAAAATAATAGTAATCTATATATATATATATATATATATGGTGTTTTAAAGACGAACCAAACGAAATCCATTAGTGATATTTTTTGAAAGTTAGAATTTTTTTTCTTCTTTTCGCAACCAAATAACATTTAGTTACGCAACCCGGCACAATTACTTTTTAGCAACCATATTACAATCGTTTCCCCCACTAGAATACAAATGTTTTTTCCCGACTTATTTTGCAACAAACTTTTTATCGATATAAAGTTTTTCTTCATATTTACACAACACATATTACACGTAGTTCCGCAACTATATTTTTTCACAACAAAAATACTATTTACGCAACTCATTCTCACAGAATTTTGCAACCGAAAGAACTTATTTTTTGCAACCAAATAGCGGCACTTAACTATGCAAGTAGAACAGAGTTCTTTTTTTCGCAACAAAATTAGACATAATTTTGTAAGTGGAACACAATTTTTTTTTCCAGACTAATTTCGCAACTCGATTACTCTTTTTTTAAAACACTAAATGCAGTCCAAAAAAATTAACCAAATATCTTCCATGTATCCATTTCTGTTTGTCTTAAGAAACAAAACCAATAGTATTTTCGGACTTTTTTGGAGTTGTGTTTTGAAACATACGACATTTTAAAAAAATATGAGGGAAAGGAAATTATTAAGGGGTATCATGGTATTAACATAAAATTCAGATGGTTATGGATACTTAAATTCTTAAACAAAATGGTTGTGCGTACTTTTTAATAAATTTATTAAAAAATTTAATAGTTGAGTTACTAAATAATGATAAAAAATTAAACTATAATGAATTATTAGATTAAATATTATTAGATTAATTGAATTGTGACAACAAGATTAATTTTGTTTTACTATATTTAGTTATTTAATTTAGTAAAAAGTTCTCTTATTTTATATCTATAGGGTTCCGGTCCGCGGAAGTCCGCATATTCCGCCTCCGTATATAAGTAAGAACACAACCGATCTCTACACTAGTATGATATTGTCCGCTTTTGCACTCGAAGGTCCTCACGGCTTTGCATTTGGTCCACTACCAAAAGGCCTCATACTAGTTGAGGTATGTTCTTACTTATATATCGCTGATCCTTCCCATGTTTAACTGATGTGAGATGTGGGACTTTAATCGCCACCCTAACATATACATATAACCGATATAATCAATGAATAATTAAAAAACAATACACATAATTTTTTTATTCTTATATATATATATATATAATAGTTTAAGTTCAAAACCTTCAAAACCAAAAACCATAAACCAACCAATATCGAATTATACAAAAATTGAAAAATATCAATTTTTTATAAACTAAATTAATTTGAGTTGGTTTAAATATTTCTAAAAAATCCAACTCAACCAACCCAATATCACTGTAATATATTTTCTATTATTATTTTTCACAAATTGATAACAAGTCTAATAAAATAAGAATTTAAATGATAGCGATGAATAAAAAAACCACATAAAAAATGAAAATATTATAAAAAACAAAAAAGGATCACAAAAATTGGAGGCGACCGAAAACGTTTTGAAAAGATCAAAGATATGATAAAAGAATACACAAACGTCGATGAAAAAGCAATTAAGATCGCTTAAATGCTAATGAAGAAATAAGAATATCATAAAACATTAGAGGTGGTCGAAGAAGACCGAATTAAGACCGGTGGAATCGTGTTCGCACACTTACGAAAAAAACATTCAAAATAGCTCATGGATTACTAAAGAAAAATAAAAAACAAGAAACAAAATAAATTGTTTTCTTTTCTTTTAATAAAATTTCTTTTACGATAAAATGATATTAGATCGGGGAAGAAATACATCAACTAGATAGTCGATGATAACATATTTATATCTTGGGAGAAAATATAGATGGAAATGATAGATGATAAAAGTATTTAAATTTATGAGATAGACCGAAATGTGTAACTAGTCTCATAAAGAATTGAATATTGATCAACATCTCGTACAGTAAGTGATGTGAATGTTTAAGTGTTTATTTACACGAATATAAAGTATAATGTTAAGTTATTCTTGATTCCAATAATTATATCTCATCCAATATCAATGTTTTCATATTGTAACTTAGACTAGTTTTGGAGCTTATCATGTATCATCAATCCATTTCGCACGTACTTGAAAAATATTTTATTGTTGGTTCTAAATAAAAAATACTATCAAGATAATAACCTAATAAGATGGTGTACTTTTTATTTACATCAAATTGTATTCACATTGATATAAATTACGTATTTAAAGTATTGATGATATTAAGAATTCATATTTACCATCATATGAATCAAAGATATCTAACAATAATATTTTATTTATTTTTATGGTTGATGATTATAATTTTTATTATTGTCATATGGTCTATGAATCCACCAAATCTAGTGGATTTTGTCTATATGGGAGAAAATTTAAGAGTTCTATGAAATTGAATAAACAACTACTAAAATACAGAGCTATTTACTCAAGACTATATTTACTCAAGACTATATTGATGATATTAGGTTACAAAATATTTTATGGATAGATTCACGAGGGTTAGATAGTTTCTAAAGAGGTTACAATTCATGATTTTAGTTTATTGCTTCTTTCATAAGGTGTAACCTTATTTATAATAAGGTTTAAACACTTTTGTATTGAATATAGAATGTTGTATACTCATATTCAGTTATCAGCTTTCATTTTTTTTACTTTCCTTATTTATTATTGCATATTGGATTTGGACTACTACACTTTGATATGTTTGATACGTTTTATGTCAATTCAAGGCAATATGACTATATGTATGACATTGGTGATGCTAAGTTTAATGCAAATTAGTTATATATCTTTAATTTTTTTGCATAATTTATTGTTGTTAATTACTTTTCCAATAGTTTTATGCTTAACGGATATAGTAAGTATCCACAAAGGCATGAACCAAACATTAAAGGATATGTTTAAAAGTCTCAAAAGTAACTCAAATTTACTTTGGCGTGAAGCCATCAAATGTTTAGCTTATATTCTCAATAGATTAATCATTAAGCCAATCACTATGATCCCATATGAGCTTGGGACTGGGAAACAACTCGGTTTAGAGCATTCGGGTATGTCCGTCTAAAGCAAATACTTAGACTAGTAGTATTTTGAGATAAGAACAATACAGTTTCTTGAGGATGTTGAGTTTGGTGGTAACAATTAAAGAAGTAATTTTATTCAGAAAAAATTATAAAGATTCATACCTAACAATGATAAGTAACTCACCCAAGATGGATATTACGTTCCAATTAGAGAACAAAATGAAATTATTCAATGAAGCTTAAACTCTACCTCCTCGGAAAAAGTACAAAATAACTAGTGCTCTTAAGTAGATGCACTGGAGATATAAAGAAATCTATATCTTTAGATAGTATAGTGCATATCCAAGAACAAAAGATATTATGTGGGTAACTATAAATTATTTATTCTATTTCCACAAAGTCTTAGAGAGTTATGATTCTCACTTGTGGTTACACTATCCATGAAGAGTATAAATCAATGCGAGATAATGCGGTATGAGAACTTGTCCTATTACATGAAGGGAGAAAGACGACTAGTTGTATGTGGTTTACAAAACCAAATGAAATTCTATAGATAATATGGAAAGGTATAAAGAGTGTCTTGTAATAAAATGTTATATTCAATGTGAATGAATTGATTTTATATAAACCATATCTTTTTTGTTTCGAGATGAAATTGGTTTGAGAATATCAGCATCAAAGGGTTGACTGGGAGTAAGTTCAAAATTTTAATACATCATTGAATACCTCTATTGAAAAAATGAGATAAATTACTTGTATATTTGTGTCCAACGAAAAACTTTAAGATTGAAAAAATGTAAAAAGTTCAAGATACTTTGGCAGTCAGCAATCTCATGTACGCTCAAGTTTGTGTAAGGTTGAATATTGCATATATTATCGGGTTATTGGAAGTTTATGGTAGAAGCAGAATCAAATAACACATGTTGACGTATAAGAAGTCAGGATGATCTAGAGATCAATGGGTATTCCTATAGAAAATTTTAGTGGGTTGTATGGACACATTTGGTAGCATGTTAGGCATCATATTCCTATTACTTAGAGATATATCAATATGAGAAAATTTAAAGTTATAGAGGTTGGATCCTATTTATGGAAGTCATTTTTTTGAATGTTTTAATGCGTGAAACTAGTCATTATGATTAAAGAATTGAGTTAGTATAGAGTAGAAAGAAAGTACGATTATGTGACACTAATTATATCGTGAAGTAGCAGGAGTTTATCTAAGTCCAAGCAGAGACATATCAAGTTCTTGTTTGTCTAAGGACATAGTTCAGAAAGGTCAAACAAGTATAGAGCACATCGATACATACTATATAAAAGTGAATCCTCTTACTAAAGTAGTATTACATACGATTTTTAGGCAACGCAATTTTTTAGATGTGTGTTGTGTGTTTAGATGATCATTGATTTTAGTGGGAGTTTTTAATAGGAACCGATAAATATACACATGTAATTCAATTGTAAATGTCTTGGTTTATTGCAGTATCTTGCTTATTTAAAGTTTATAGACTTTTGTAACTTATTTGAGTAGATCTTCACTAAGATAACACAAGTCAAGTATAAATATGTGTGATTCCTCTTCAAACTATTCTTATGCTACACACCATAATTGGCATGTCCAATTGTTCATATTGTGAGTAAGAGATCATTGGTATTTTGTCGTTTATTGATAAGGAAATAAAATATCAATTAAAGTAATTATATAATTTAGTAGCATATGACGATCAAGTGGGAGACTATTGGAAAAATTGTGGATCCTATTCCTAATGATATATTGGGCATTATCAAAAGCTGGTTTAATTAACAAATAGTCAGATTAATTATATTAATATATAATTAAATAGGAATTATACCTATTGGTGAATACCCCATTATGGAGGTATAAGTGTGGAAACTGTATTAAAATAGGTTTATATGAAGAATAGAGCTCAAATAAAAAAAATTGAGACTAACTAATAAGTTCATGAAAGAAATAGATAAAAATTAGTTTGGTGGGTTGTGGTCCTTGATCACGAAATGATATCTAGATATATAATGCAATTAGGCTTGAGATTTAACACAACTGCGTCTTCTATAAATAAGAGACCTAGATCATAAATTCATTCACTATTACCCTAAAACTTATCTGCCTTTTTTTTATGATCTACAAATACGAAAGCCCTAAATTTAGATTTACTTCTTTTCAAATCTTTCCCTCTTTCTTTTGGAGACGAAAGTTATGTATAATTAGAAAAAACTAAATGGAAAGAGATTCAAAATAAATATCAATAGAAAATCTTGGCTTATTATTTTACTGGAACAAATCGTTGTTCATACAAGCAATCATACAAGTAAATAACAATTCAAATATTAATCCAATAGTACTAAACTCACAAAATACCGTTCCATTTCATGTATAGTTAAGCATATAACATATAACTACTGAATGATTCAATAAATTCTACCGTTATCCATATAAACATTGTAGTCATGAAAATATAAGTTAAAAAAGTAATAAAAATACCTATGAAAATGATAGGTTTTTTCTTTCTTTGACATGTTTCGTGGGTATGTTGAAAATATAAAATAGTTATGTCTATTTTTTTGGTGAAAGGCTTTAATCTAATTCCCTCTCTAATTTGTAATAATTATTTCTTATTAATGAAATTATACTGGCAATGACGAGTTTAATAATAAAATATTTATTTAAATGTTCGATAAAAGTGTTTCCTTAAATAATTTTTTGTATTGAAAGTTTGCATCGAGTTTTATCTTAAAAGATAAATAGTATAGAGATTTGGCCAAAGACTCCTAGTTTTTAAGTCATCTCTTAGCGATTATTAAATGCGAATATTTGTCGTCAGGAGAAATTTCCACTCTCCAACTTTTCAAACAATCTATACCAATAAATACACATCCTTTCTACTCATAATTCTCAACATACAAGCGAAAAAGATAGAAGAAGAAAAAAACACAAGAAAATGGTGTTTGTCAATATGTCATTTACGATATCTTGCTTTGTGTTAGCTTTAACCCTTGCATTTCCCTCCAATGCCCAAGACTCACCCCAAGACTACCTTACCGCCCATAACACAGCTCGTGCAGCTGTAGGGGTGGGTCCTTTATTTTGGGACGCCACTGTTGCAGCGTACGCACAAAATTACGCAAATCAAAGGATGGGAGATTGCAGTCTTGTCCACTCGTCAAATAGTCCTTATGGCGAGAACCTTGCAAAGAGCACTGGAGACTTGTCCGGGACGAGGGCGGTGCAATTGTGGGTTAGTGAGATATCCAATTACAACTACAACTCTAACACATGTGCTTCAGGAAAGGATTGTGGGCATTACACCCAAGTTGTCTGGAGGAACTCGGTCCGTTTAGGGTGTGCAAAGGTAAGATGCAACAATGGTGGAACCTTTATCACTTGCAACTATTCTCCTCCTGGAAACTATGTTGGCCAGAGACCCTACTGAGCCATGACTATAAGAAATGAAGCATAATAATAATAATACTAAGACGTTGTTTGTCATTATCGAATATATAATATATAAATAAATGTGTGTTTTGGGAGATATGACTGGATGTTAAATAAAATTTAAAGGCTGTGTGGTCCTGTTTTCTTTATTTTTACTATCTATTACAAACTATGATTAGGGCGGCCAACGGTTTTCCGGAACCGAGAACCGGACGAGGACCAAACCGATAAAGATCGGATCGAACCCTAACAGTTTGGTTAGCGGTTCCATTCTAAAAACCAAAAACCGATAAGGAACCGGAACAAAAAATCGGTTAGGAACCTAACTGATAAAACTGATAAATAGAAGGACCGATATGGAATAGAACAGATAAACCGATAGAACCGATGCGGAATCGAACCGGTAAAACCGATAAAAAATCGGACCAATAAACCGTTAAAACCGATTATTTATTATTATTATATTTTTTTTATAAATTACAGTACCAAAATTAATAGTGAATTACTATTTTTTTAAGAAAATCAAACATTAACTTATAAACTTTAGTTTTTATATCAATTATCTCAATAAAAAAATTAAAAATCAAATTTTAATTTGTTTTATTTTTTTTAAGTGGACCGAACCTAACCGAAACCGGACCGAAATGAAACCAGATCGAATCGGAACCGGAACAGACCGAACCGAAAGCTTAGCGGTCCGGTCCGGTTCCTTCAAAACCCTGACCGAACCACCGGACCGATAACAGCCCTACAAACTATAAAGAGTACCTTTATTTCACTTATTTTAGACATTTATGTAAAGTAGAATGTAATACTATATGCGTATATGTATATATAAATAGAATCGTTTTATCCCCAAACAAAAGTATATTTTTAATATTCATTAATTTAAATCAGAATCATGTCTCTATGCTTGTTCAAATGGTTGGAAAATTGCTTAACAATTTTACATTTTTTTAAAGGATTTTATTTTCATCAAATCAACATGAGAAACTGCAACCAAATGAAGTACACGTAGTAGAATAAAACATAAGAGATTTCCTTTTTTATATTATTTGTAAAATTTGTAAGAAAAATAGAATGTATGAATATATAATCAATATAATTAATCATATTTTTTTTAATACTAAAATTGATTATACCGGTCACACAACCCAAATCAGGTCAAACACTTTAATATCTTAAACTAATTATTACGAGGTATGCAACTCGTCCTTTACTATTTATATAAGTTATGTATTTTCAGTAAAAGTTTTGATTTCTAGTGGTCTCAAAATATTAAATTATAACTAATAAGAATTCGTGACAACTTTTTTAGTTCAATGAAAGTCTGACTTTTCTTTTTCCTCATATCTATAAGAAATTTAAAATTAGTCTCAAATGTCGTTAACTAATTTAATTTATATACGTTGTAGAGTGGTTTCTTTTATATACTGGGACTATTTTTATTGGCGTGTTTAGTTGAGGTGATTTCAATATTCCTATTAAAATTGAAAAGAAAATATGTATGTGTGGAATTTTATTATTTAAATTGTTGATTTAATTATATTTTTTTTCGTTGGTATTGATTTTGATATTACTCATCTCAGTTTTATAGGCCGCAATAATTGTATTGAGTTGAATAGGAAGAAAAATTACAACGGATATCTACCGCGTCTAATATTCATGTTCTGTATTTGTCTAGAAAATAATACGGCCATTCCTTTTTATTGGTTTGGTGTGTTCTTATTCTCAAAATGTCTTCATGGTTCTAGCTCGATAATTTTTTATGTTAACAGTTAGACATTATTGAGATCAACCTACACTTGGATCTCGAATGATAAGTTTAGGGATAAAATTATAAAGATTTCATAAATTGTTAAAACTCAAATGTGTTTGGAAATTTCATCAAACATGTAAAAGAGGTAGAATTGAAGCTTAGTGTTCATTTAGTATATAGAGTGATAATTTGTGATCATATATTGCATCTTGTTATGGTCGAGGAACTTAGTGTTGTACATCATATTCATACATGAGACTTGGTTTCCTAGTTGTATGAGAAACATACCATTAATTTTCGGTGGTTCTAAAATATTAAAACCAAATATGATGGATCTGTTCAACGATACAAGTTCTGAGTTGTTGCAAATAGGTATTAATAGGCGTATAACGTGGATTATGAAAAAACATTTATCCATGTTAGAGACATTTATGCATATTTTTTTTTGAAGTTGAAATGATATCTTCTTCCAGCTCATTCGGATTTTGCAGATTTGAATGTTTGCAATGATCTTTGAGGTCTAGAACAACCAACATGTTTTTTGTTTGAGAAGTTTTCCATTATGATTATTTTAATTATTTTGTTTACCTTTCTACTTAGTCTTTATAACTCAGTATTATTCTTCAAAGTAAAAGAACATGTTGTATTCCATTATCCTTTTATGTTAATGACATAAGAATTACTAATGATGATTATGATATTATTGCATCTTTGAAACCTAAATTCGCATGTTGCTTCGATATAGATTGTCGGGCTCAAGATTGAGGTTGTTTGTTCTTAAAAATTCTATCTTCATGTAACTATTAAACATTCAGTATTGTTCTTCAAGATTGAGGGTGCTACACTCACTCACAAAGCAACTATTAATACTATCCTTGAGAGTAATTATCGATACTCTTCGTCGGATGACATTCCCTTGGCGAGTTCAATCCCTATCGTACCGATGAAGAAAGTTGAAGTTTGACTTATCGTATTGTCACTAATCCAGACTTTCCTCATGTTGTTTATTTGGTTAGTAAGTTTGTCACTTGACCTATATAATTTTATTGGGCTGTCATTTTATATATATATATTCGAGGTACTCAATTTATAGATTTTTTTTTATCCTCCACGTTTTTGCTAGAGTTAATTGGTTACTTTGATGCAGATTTGCCTCGTTTGCACACAAAACACAAATGGACTACATGAGTTTATATTTTCCCTAAACCACTAACTTATTTCATTGAGTAGAAGAAAAATTAGTTTTTCAATCTCCATCTTCTACGAAAGTTCAATATCGTTGCATGACCTCGACTATTCATCAACTATTTGGTTATGGTTGTTGGGCTCTTCCTATGTCAGAATCCAATTACACTATGGTTTAAGCCCAAATGTGGGTAACCCATAGGACTTTGGTCATGTATAAATATATATTTATACAATGTCTTTTGAGATGAGCATCATATTCTATAGTGCAGTTTTGAGAGAAAAATGTGATTCCAGGCGGAACTTTGTGCTTTCAATCAGACTATCTCTCGTTGTCCGATCGACTTCAATTTTGGTGAGAAGGATCGTTTGTTTGTCCTTTACAATCCAACCATAAGGTTTTTGATTTTGAGTCCTCTAAGTGTATTTTTCGATCAGCTTCTTCTAACTGCGCTTTTTTGGGAATATTTCAGGGAGTTTCTGATTTCGGTTCACTATCTTGTGTATTGGGGTTGTGTATAAAGTTGTCATACTTTTTGTGGTGTATGCTCTAGTTGTATCTAGAGAATAGTTTTGTAGCCCTTCTTTTGATAGTGAACATATGGTTGGACTCCGAAATCAGTCTCGTGGTTTTTACTTACTACACTGGAAAAGTTTTCCACGTAAAAAGTGTTATGTGTTATTTGCGTTTATTTTATTCAGACTTGGTATTTTGTTTGGGATCATTATCTCTAATCATATTTGATACAAGAAGGAAGATTCCATTTGTGCTTCTATTTCCTGAAAAAGTGGTATCAAAGCGAGTGGTTATGTACTTGTCTTGTATCAAATATGGAGGAGAATACAAGCAGAATGGTGACGAGGAATAGTTCGAATTATCATGTATGGAAATCGAAGATGGAAGATCTTTTTTATGTTAAAGGTTTTCATTTACTAGTGTTCGGTGATGAAAAACCTAAAGATAAGTCTGATGCAGAATGGATATTTATTCATCGACAGGTTTGTGGCTTTTTTTGGCAATGGGTTGATGATAATGTGTTGAATCATGTTGTAGACTAAACGGATGCAAGGAATTTATGAAGTAAACTTGAGGAGTTATATGCTCGGAAGACATGAAACAGTAAGTTACTTTTGTTCAAACAATTGATGTATTTGAGGTATCAAGATGGATCACCTCTTACAGATCACTTGACTACTTTTCAAGGCTCGATTAATCAGTTGGCTGCTATGGGTATCAATTTTCATGACGAGGTTCTGGTGTTATGGTTGCTTGGTTCGCTACTAGACTCGTGGGATACTTTCAGAACGTCTCTTTCTAATTCAGCTCCTGAATATATTATCTCATTGGCTTTGCGAAATATAGTTGGCTTCTCTTCACATTCAGAAACTCTAGTCGTTCAGAAACGTGGTAGAAATGAAAATCGCGGTTGGAAAACTAGAGGTAAAAGTATAAGCAAGAGCCGGAACAAGTCTAATAAATTTGCAGATTGGGAGTGATACTACTTTCATGAGATCGGGCACATTAAGAAATTTTGTCCTAAATTGAGAAAGAATAATAATTTTGGGAAATCCAACAATGGTAAAGAAGAAAAGAACAAGAAGAAAAATTATGATGAAAGTGGTTGGTATTGGTGATGTTTATCTAGAAAAAAGCATGAGTGCAAGATTGGTTTTGAAGGGTGTTAATCATATACCCGATCTTCGATTGAATTTGATCTCTATAAGGAAGCTAGATGATGAAGATTATTGCAGTATTTTTGCGAATGAGCAGTGTAAACTTACTAAGGGCTTGTTGGTTGTAGCAAAGGGACAAAAATATTCAGCCCTCTACATCATGTCTGCAAGGGTGCCTACTGAGAAAATCAATGTTGTTAATGATGAAGCAATGGTTGATTTGTGGCATAAAAGACTCAGTCAGATTAGCAAAAATGATTAGATATTCTGAGGAAGAAACAATACATTCGTGGGATACATAAAGCTCATTTAAAGAAATGCGTACATTGTTTGGCTGGAAAGCAGAATACAATATATTTCAAGAGCTCGGCTCCTTCAAGAAAACCAAGTTTGCTTGACTTGGTACATACTGATGTTTGTGGTCCTTTCAAAACGAGAACACTTAGTGGTGTCTGTACTTTGTTACTTTTTTTGATGATCATTCCGAGAAAGTTTGGGCTTACACTTTGAAAAAAAAGATCAACTTTTAGATGTCTTTAAGCAGTTTCAAGCTTCAGTTGAGCGACAGACTGGGAAACAATTGAAGTGTGTTAGAAGTGATAATGAGGGAGAATACATTGGTCATTTTGATGATTATTGTAGGCAGCAAGGTATTCAGCATCAAAAGACACCTCCCAAGACCCCTAAGTTGAATGGTGTAGCTGAGAGACTAAACTCAACATTAATTGAAAGGGTAAGATGTCTTGTTTCACAATCACAACTCCGTAAATACTTTTGCAGTGAACCTTTGAATACAGTGGTATATGTCTTCAATTTGAGTCCTTATGTACCTTTAGATGGAGATATCCCAAATAGAGTTTGGACAGGTAAAGATGTTTCTTATGATCATTTGTGTGTCTTTTGGTGCAAAGCTTATGTGCATATTCCTAAATATGAGAGATCTAAACTCAATTTGAATACAAGACAATGTGTATTCATTGGTTATGGTCTTGATGAGTGCGGCTACAGATTTCATGATCCAATTAATAAGAAGCTTATTATGAGCACATATTCTGTGTATATGGAAGATCAGATAGTTCATGATATTGATAAGAGTCAAAATTCAGTGCCTATATCTGAGAATGACTTGGTAGATTTGGGTCATATTCCGCATGCACATACTCCTACAGAAGTTGAAGAAAATTCAGATAGTGACTCATCTGCTTCAAGAGGTTCACATATTTTTTATACTGGTGATCATGATAATGATTTCGTGGATGAACAAGAGAATGAAGAAGATGTTGAACAACCTGAAGTTCCAACACGGATCTACTAAAGATAGACAACCCTCTAGTAGATATCCTTATGATTAATATATATTGTTAACCGGTGCAGGTGAGCCTCAGTGTTATTATGAGGCTATTAGTGGTGTGTGTAAAAATCAATGGATTGAAGCAATGAATGAAGAGATGCAATCACTTCATGAGAATCATACATTTTAGTTAGTGAAGATACCTGAAGGGAGAAAAACCTTGAGTAACAAGTGGGTGTATAGGTTGAAACAAGATTGGTAGTCAAAGGCTTTTGTCCGAACAAAGGTATTGATTTTGATGAAATATTTTCTACAATTCTAAAAATGTCGTCTATTCATGTGGTTCTAAGCATTGCAGTGAGTTTAGACTTGGAAATTCAGCAAATGGATGTAAAAATAGCATTCTTTCATGGTGACTTGGAAGAAGAGATTTTTATGAAACAGCCTGAAGGTTTTGTGGTTGAAGGAAAAGAAGATTATGTGTGCAGACTAAAAAAGAGTCTATATGATTTGAAGTAAGCTGTGAGACAGTGGTATAAGAAGTTCATGTCAGTTATGGGAGAGCAGGACTACAAGAAGAGTTTTTCTGATCATTTTGTATTTGTGAAGAAATTTGTCAATGCCTATTTTATTGTTCTCTTACTTTACGTGGACGATATGCTTATCGTTGGGAAGAATGCTTTGCGGATTGATTATTTAAAGAAACAGTTAAGTAAGTCTTTCACAATTAAAGATTTAGGCCCAACAAAACAGATTCTCGGCATTCGAATTACTAGCGACAGAGATTCGAAGAAGTTGTTCTTGTCACAAGAAAAATACATTGAGAAAATTCTTTAGAATTTTAAGATGGACAAAACTAAATTGGTTAGCTCACTATTTTTCGGTCATTTCAAGTTAAGCAAGAAACAATGTCTTTCAACTAATGAAGAAAATAGAGATATGGCTAATATTTCATATGCATCTGCAGGTGGAAGACTCATGTATGTCATGGTATGTATTCAACCTCACTTACCTCGTAATGTTTGTGTTGTGAGCAGATTTTTTTCAAAACCACGTAGAGAGCATTGGGAAGCCGTGAAATGGCTTATGAGGTATCTGCGAGAAACCCCTAATTTGAAGCTCAGTGTTGGGATAAAGAAACTTGAGTTGTTGGCTTATTCTGATTCAGACTTGGCTGGAGATGCTGAAACTCGCAAGTCTACTTCTGGATATTTTATTAACTTTTGTGGTGGTGTTGTTTCATTGAAATCAATACTGCAAAAGTGTGTTTCCTTTTCAACGACAGAAGCTGAATTTATTGTTGTGACATCAGCGAGTAAAAAGCTACTATGGATGAAGAAGTTCTTGAGAGAACTTGGATTTGAGCAACACAGGTATGTAGTGTTATGTGATAATCAGAGTGCTATTCATCTCGTAAGAATTCGTCGTTTCACTCAAAGTCGAAACATATTGACGTGAGATATCATTGGATTTGAGATATTGTTGATGCTAAACTAATGAAGGTTGATAAACTTCATACAGATGATAATGGGTCTGACATGATGACAAAGGTATTTCCTAGGGGAAAGCTTGAACATTGTAGGGCTGAAGTTTGTGATTTCAATCGGATTGTCTACGGTTGTGCGATCAACTTGAATTTTGGTGAAAAATGATCGTCTATCATGTTAGTTGCCCCCGCTTACATATTGAAACTTTCACATAACCATCCATTATATGTTGTACACAAATTATTGATATATTTAAAAAAATTATCCAAGGGCGCGTTTTGGGTTTTTATCATCGTTGCACCATAAGCTATATTATTTAATTAGTGTATAAACACATATGAGTCTATTATATATTTATGTAGCCGCATGTGATACAATCTAAACATAAATCTCTAAAAAAAATTATATATCTTCATGGTAACTTAAAATATGTAACTTTATTATTAGTTTTGTATGTTTTCACGGTTATTTTAGAACATATTTCTTCAACTTTAGTGAACGAATTTAGTCATTGTAGACTAATCTTCTCATGTATAACTAAACTATTTGATGACTTAAACCCCATGTCTAACTAAACTATTCGATGACTTAAACCCCAATGGTTGCGTTAAGATCTTATACTATGATACTACAAATAGTCTGATTTCGATTTAAAAAGCAGGACTGCTATCTTTTACCTACTAAAGAGTTATGGATGAACGGGTATCCGTATTGTTAGGATGGCGACCAAAGTCCCACATCTCACATCGGTTAAACATGAGAAGGATCAGTTGTATTTATGTAAGAACATACCTCAACTAGTATGAGGCCTTTTGGTAGTGGACCAAATGCAAAGCCGTGAGGGCCTTCGGGTGCCAAAGCGGATAATATCATACTAGTGTTGAGATCGGTTGTGTTCTTACTTATATACGGAGGCGGAATATGCGGACCGGACCCCCATATTCCCAACACGTGGTATCAGAGGGTCAGGCCCAGACGGAACGCGATGGTGGTAATATTATCTACTCTATACATCCTAGTTCGGAGCGTCCATGACTCATCAAGCGGTAATACTTGATTGGAGTGGATAGTGGAGCTAGAGCATCCATGACTCATCAAGCGGTGGTATTTGATTGGAGTGGATAGTGGAGCTAGAGCGTCCATGACTCATGAAGCGGTGGTACTTGATTGGAGTGGATAGTGGAGCTAAGGAACAAGCGCATGATGGTCGAGTGAGTAGATAGATCCGCTGTAAAAAGCTCTATTGCTCAGATGGAGCAATCTCTGATTAGAGTGAGCGGATGAAAGTCAATTGAGAGGAGGCTAAGTGGTACTTTGTTCGAGAGGAGGATTTGTTAGGATGACGACCAAAGTCCCACATCCCACATCGGTTAAACATGGGAAGGATCAGTTGTATATAAGTAAGAACATACCTCAACTAGTATGAGGCCTTTTGGTAGTGGACCAAATGCAAAGCCGTGAGGGCCTTCGGGTGCCAAAGCGGATAATATCATACTAGTGTTGAGATCGGTTGTGTTCTTACTTATATACGGAGGCGGAATATGCGGACCGGACCCCCATATTCCCAACACGTGGTATCAGAGGGTCAGGCCCAGACGGAACGCGATGGTGGTAATATTATCTACTCTATACATCCTAGTTCGGAGCGTCCATGACTCATCAAGCGGTAATACTTGATTGGAGTGGATAGTGGAGCTAGAGCATCCATGACTCATCAAGCGGTGGTATTTGATTGGAGTGGATAGTGGAGCTAGAGCGTCCATGACTCATGAAGCGGTGGTACTTGATTGGAGTGGATAGTCGAGCTAAGGAACAAGCGCATGATGGTCGAGTGAGTAGATAGATCCGCTGTAAAAAGCTCTATTGCTCAGATGGAGCAATCTCTGATTAGAGTGAGCAGATGAAAGTCAATTGAGAGGAGGCTAAGTGGTACTTTGTTCGAGAGGAGGATTTGTTAGGATGACGACCAAAGTCCCACATCCCACATCGGTTAAACATGGGAAGGATCAGTTGTATATAAGTAAGAACATACCTCAACTAGTATGAGGCCTTTTGGTAGTGGACCAAATGCAAAACCGTGAAGGCCTTCGGTGCCAAAGCGGACAATATCATACTAGTGTTTGTGTTCTTACTTATATACGGACACGTATCAAATGTTAATTTACATCTCTTTACTTTGTTTTCCCGTTTTTCATTAGAGTGCGTACCTACTAGCCAGAATGTCAGTTCGAATATCTTTACGGGGCAAAGTATAGCAAAGATCTTTGTAGACGTCAATTTTTAACAAAGGATCCTATTTCAGAATCAGAGAAAATGAAAAGTTTGTAATATTTTTTTTGTATTTCTTAGTTCTCTTTTTTATAATATACTTCACATTTATCTTTACACTTGTAACTAATTACTTTAGATGTCAACAACTAACAAATGTAGTGCTAATCAATAGAAATCATTATGTTATGTGTAACTGACAATCCAGATTTGTTTAAATAATAACTACTGAGTGAGACTTGGGTTGGACAAAAGGAAATTGGGCTTCACAGTATTTAACCAAAGCTTTGCAGCCCAGTTGTACGATCCACCCCATTGAACAACTAATATCACCTGTTTTGTTCTTTTTTTCTCAGCTCTCGAAGAGCTTTTTTTTTCTTTCTTATCTTTGAATCATTAACTGAGTGAAGGATTCTTTCATCATTTCCTTATAATGAATGGAGAAATTCAGAGCGAAAGTTTATCGGTAAGAGTCCAAAATCGGGCATATAAAGTTTTTGTCAAGATATCAGCAATTTGATCTTTGGAAGAAATATACCTAATCTCGAGCGATGTAGAATCTGGTCACAAACCAGGTGCACATAAAGCGATATGTTATTCATTCGTGCGTGAAAAACGGGGTTTGAAACTAGGGTAAAAGCTCCTAGATTTCTGCAGTATACTAGAGCTCGAGAAAGAAGTAATTTCAGTTATTTTAATACCATTCATAGGCAGACTAACTTAGTTGATAAATTTGCTGACGAGCAATATTATGATTCCGTGCTAGAACGAGCCACAACATTTTGTTTTTAAGAATACTAGGACACCAAGCAGTTTTCCTTAAAAATAGAGTAGTTACAACCAGACTCTCTATCATTTTGTTAGCTTGGCTAGTCCGCATCAGAGTAACCAGTAAGGTGAGATTGTTGTGAAGCTTTGAGATGAAGACACATAAATCTCGTTCCAAATATGTATCTTAGTATAATTTTAACATCTTTAAAATGTATATTACTAGGAGCTTGAACAAATTGATTTAATTTTTTAACTATAAAGGCTATGTCACACCATATATTTATAACATATATTTTAATGATCCTAACACGATCCTGTATGGTGTAGGGTCATCTATAAGAGTATCATTATGAATTAAAGGAATATAACCCACTGTCATATGAGTATCACATTGTTTGCAAGAACCGTTGCAGCCAAAGTAAGTTTTCTTTTTTTCTTCTGAGTAATATGTAAACCAGAATTATCACACATAACCTCCATGCATATGAAATAATGTAGAACCCCCATGTCATTTAGTGTAAATGTTGAGTCGAGTGTGTTTATCAATCGTTGAAGAACTTGTGTTCTATTGGCTTTCATTATTATGTCATCCACGTCAACAAAAATTGTTAGAATAACTTTTTTTATATAGAAGAACATAGATGTATCATTCTTAGAGTTTAGAAAACCTCATTCAATACGACATCATTTAGCCTACGGTACCAGACCCTATGAGGTTGCTTTAATACATATAGGGCTTTATTAAGTTTACATACATAATACGGTTTCAAAGGATCTTGAAATCTATAGCATGTGTTATATAGACTGTCTCTTGTAAATGAGCCTTTTCTGACTTAGTGTTTATGAAGCTAGACTTAAAAGAAATTACATATTCATTAGATACGATATTTTTTGAAACTAAAATTTTCCAAGTAAGGGAAAAATACTTCCAGCCTCTGTGTATGGGTACCAAGCAACCTTTTTTTCAAAATGAGTTTATATTATATTTCTGAATTGAATAAAAAAAATATACGCATCACCTTTCTTGTTTAGTGGGTATAGCGACGTATACCTGCTGAAATAATATAAAAATCACACATAAAATTTAACCGAGGTTGGTCTCCATATATTAGTGTATTATTAAATCTAAAATATTCTTAGCATATGCGAAACTGAAAAGGGTAAATTATGATACTTTCCCAATTCACAATTATCACAGTATATGTTTTTGATTTGAATACAACGACTATAAAGCTTTGGTAATCTATATAATATTTGATAGGAGGGGTGACCTAGTCTTCTATGCTATTCCTAATTTTTTTTTAAAGAACTAGACTCACCTAGAAACAGTTTTCCAATTAAAAACTCTAGTGTTTTGAGGAGCAGATCCATCAATGCAATGTAGTTCATCCATAGATGTCCATTTTAGAAAGATTGTCCATGTTTGGATATCCTTCACAAAATAACAATTATTGTAAGATTCAACAAAAAGTGAATTATGTTTGCTTGATTGAGAAATAAAAATGAGATTTTTGGTTATTTTTGAAACATGGAGGATATTTTGCAAAGTAATATCAGATTTTCTCTTCGTATGTAATTTTGAAATAATAGTATGTTTTATAGTTAACTTTTGGCCATTGCCAACAATAACACACTTTACCTGAGAAATCATTCTTTTGACTTATAGTATTAGGATTGCGTGTAATATGGTGAGTAATACCTGAATCTACATACCAATAGTTATCCATGTTCTAATCAGAGGAGAAGAGCGAAACGAATATGGAAGTCTGTACTTGGCCAAGACGTAGGTTTCGAATCTCCGACGAAACCAGTGATTTTTGTCCACGGACAAGATGGTACGAATCTGTCACTCAAAAATGAGCTTACACCCCACGATAACTAGTGGGTGTAAGAACTCAGTACTCGGATAGCTAAAGAAAAAACAGATAACCGATAAAACGGAACCGTTCGGACAAAGCACGATTAGCACTCGAAACACAAACCCTACCGTCTACATAAGAATGGGAATTCGCCGATGGAGCTTCCGAAGAATGGTGGCAGCTCGGCTTAGAAAAAGAAAAAAACAACAACAAAGTACTGGAATCTGGAGGAAACATGGAGAACACCAGAAGCTTCAAACGGCTATGGTGATCGAAGTGGAACCAAACCGGATCAGAGAGCATTAATAGTCACAGAGTGGTGGTGATACATGACCTTGATGGATGGAGATGGAGGTTTTAGTTTTTCTTGACCTTAAATGGCCTCTAGTGGTTTTCTATTCTGTTCTCCATCTTCTTCCAAGTGAGGAATAGCTTTCTAAATCTACGAGTCCTCGTGGGTTAGTAAGGGTTAGGTGGGTGTGGTTGGTTCTACTCTACGCGGTTGCGAAAATTCGAGAAATTTACCTAATTTCAAAACTCGGTCGATGTGTTTTGCTTGACATTTGGTTGAATATCTGTTATTATGAACTTGTTTAGAGTATTTAAAATTCACGTATATAAATATATATTAAATATTTAGAAATTTAGTTTCTAACACAACAGAAAAATATTATATTAAAATAGCATGTTAAGACAAAGTTATAACATTTGTCATATTAATTATTGAAGTTGTCAAAAAAATAATTATGCAATAATTATGTATCAACGATTTTCAATTCAAATAAAAAATATATACATTATTTAACGTATTAAAAATAATTTATCTTAATTATTTCAAATATATATATATATATATATTTGGTTTTTACTTTACAAGAAAATTATTCAAATAAATTAGTCTTTTTTTTTTAATTTTTTGTTGTGTTTTATTTTTATTTTATGATAATAAACCGTATCTGAATGTAGCTACCTAATATTTTGGTATACCAACAATTAGTATATCGGAATTTTGGTTGTGTAATGATACTCTATTTTGTGATACTAAATAATTGGTAATAAGAATGATTTAAATTAGTTTGATAAGACAATTGTACCGAAACCACCCCTAGATGTATCATGGGAGAGGGATGATAAAACTCTGAAATTTAGATTTGATTTGGACATAGATATCAGCGTGCAACCATTTTTCTATTTCGGAAAAGATAATATTTAATTTTTGCTTTTCTGAAATGGTTCTACTACCGTCTAGGTAAAGTCTGAATGTGATGAATAATTAGAATATAAATTTCACAAGAATGATGTTCCAATAAAATAGTTCTAAACAAATATTATAAACAAAATCAAGCACACAAAAGACATCTTTAACCTGACTTAGATTATGAAAAATTCTACATCTATAGGCAACACACACATATTTTATATATAGAAGGCTATAAGAATACTATATCCAACACTAAAACTCAACCACTAAAGTCTGTTAAAAAGCATTTACATCTCACAAAAGGAACTATGCGTTTTAGAGGACTTCAAGTGTTTATCATCTACCTCTCAATATCCAAAAACTTTCAAATTTCTCTCTCTAGCACTTCTTAGTTTAGAATTCTGACAATTTCTTCATGGCATTATCTTTCTATTTATAGAGGAACATATATGTTTATATTATTCTCAATGCTCATAATAGTGCCTGCTAGTTGTTTCGTCACTTGGCCAATCAAACATACACAAAGGACAAGCATCATCACAAACATATGTATGACGGGTAGTCGCGCAAGATAAGCATACCTAGATCAACGGTTCTTTGACTAATATCTGAGATTACACCTCTACTCAGATCATTTAATGATATATTTTATCGTAGAAACAAATAAGTATCTTCAAAATTCCTTCGAAAAACATATTCTACCCATTCGGCTCTGATGGTGATTAATATGCACCTTCAGTTAAAGCTGGAATATTGTTATTTAGGGCAACATACCATAGTCCTAGGTTTCAGAAAACGTCTTAGCTCGTGTAATCAGAGACATTCAAAAATTTTATTCGCTACAAGTGTTTGATTTCCATCTCCAACCACTTATAGTCTTCGGTATTATATATTATTAGTTACTATTAGCATACACATAATAATAAAAATAAGATTATAATAACTTCAGTATCTGTTGCACCCAATGTTTAACTGTTATTTAAAGACTAGTTCACCTACATCTCAAACTTCCACAACTCTCATGTAGTTCCTGAACATTAAAACGATAATATCTTGGTAAGAGGGTAAGTTTGTAATTTCTGTTTCGAGTTTTGTGAGTATTTAATGTTTGGGTAAAATGTAGAGGGGGAATTAAGCTGTCTGGTTGTATTTAATTTTCATTACCCTCATTTAATGTTGGTGGTTGGGTATTTATACCCTTATATTGGGGCCACATGGGCTTTCGGGTCGTGTTTAATGGACTCGGGTCGAGTTTAAGGACCCATTAGTTCTAAGTAGGGGAACAGGCAGCTTAGTCAAAAAGTGATTAGGCTTTAAGTACTTTAGTTCTGTTCGAACAATTCAATGGATGATGGTGTCTAAACTGCCCCTATCCGGCTAGGTGGACATTGTCCGAATTGACCATGTCCGAGGTGGTGACATAATCCGGACTCATCAGTAGCCCCTTTTTAGGTGGTGTTCAAAAACCATTGGCAAGACCTAAAAACCAGTCTGTTGCTAGTGACAGTTACATCCGGACAGGTCCTTCGAATTGTGTTATAGCTTTATCCGGACTGAAAAAGGTTGTTGAAATTAAACGGTTTCTTGTCAGAGTTCGTGGGACACGTGTCTCTCTCTGGTTCGTTATTTCATCCGTTTTTTCACCTAGAATTTCGCTCCCACCTTCTCTGAAAAGCAACCTCTTCATTTAATGAAGATGACATCAGCGTCGTTCCCTAATCATTGCAATCCTTTCGAATTCTCCTCGGTATCAAAGCACCTTTTTGGGCGTTTACTATAAATTAATCACTTCTTCATTGTTTTACCATCATCTTCATACTTACCTTGCTAATTTTCAGAGCTTTCTCTCTCAAACACAAATTCTTCTTTTTGGTTGTGAGTTTATGTTCACATCTAGGAACGCTTTAATCAAAGGCGGGTGGCTTAATCTATCAGAGCTAGAAAAGGCACAAAAAGTTGAACACGAAAGGCACATTGCTGCAGGCCTACCTACTTCCCCTATCGACAAACCAGTAATCTCAAACACAGAGCCTGAACAGGGCTCCTCCTCAACCAGAAGTGTTAAACCGAGGAGATTGTTTCAAACCAACCTTTCTCCTATTGTTTTAGGCTCGTCGGTTCAAGAATTAGAACCCACTATTGAACCAGGGCAAGCAGTTACCAGCTTCAAAAAGCCTTCCCCATTTATCACCATGGGGTCAGATGCAGATGTCTCTCCCAATAAACTAGTCGATCGAAGAAGAGGTCGCCTGGTAAAAGGGCAGGCTTCAAAAGGTACTCCTTCAAAATGAGGGGCCAAAGACAGCAACACAAGGTCAGAGGCACCCATAAAAGTTCCCAAGGACAAGTGTCCAGACCGGAGGCCCCTAGCCCAAGCCTTCGAAAAGAAATCACCACACCTAAGCCCCAGCCAGAGGTTAGAGTTCATGAAAGCACTGAAGCCCAACAGTCCGGAGGTCAAACTGAACCAACTCCTAACTCCCTTCACCCAAAAACAACTGAAAACCCCTCCTCGGTAATGGAGGAAGTAATAGAGGATTCTGTCGAAGAGGCTCCGTTTGAGTCTGAAGCCTCCGGACAGACTAGTGATGCTGGTGCTGCCAAGAAGGATGAAGGCAAAGAAAAACTATGCCTTAGGCACCCAGATCTGCCAGAGATCCTTAAGGGAAAAGTTGGACCTTGTTTCCACAAGGTCAGTGTTAAATACTTACTTGCTTTGCAAAAAATTAATTATGCCTTCATCCATACAGCCGAACTGGGTCGGATGCGAACGAAGTGGGGGATTCCGGAGAATGTGAAAATAAGGATCCCAATAGACCCTGAAACCCCAATGGACTGCAAACTTAGTGAAGTAGTCATCTTCATTGAACTTTTTAACTAGGGTCTAAGGTTCCCTTTAGATCCGGAGATAGTCAAATATATTCACCTCATAAAGCTCTTCCCAAGTCAACTGAGCCCTAATGCCTGGTACACTCTCATGTCCTGTATCATGGCTTCCAGACTCTCCGGAATTCCTCTTCCGATGGAGGAATTCGCTGCTGTGGCCAGCCTCTACAGAAACCCTCATATCCCCTTTTATCACTTCAACATGGGTGATAACTATAAACCTCCTCGAGTAGGTGAGAATTTGGAGGACTCACTTCTTGTTCTTGAGTGGCACTTGGGAGAATGAGAGGAAGATCAAAGCCTGAGTCAACCTGAGTCTCATTACCAGCAGATGGCGAAGTGATCGTAAGAATCCCACCTTACATTCTTATTTTTATTTTTATCAAATTTGTTTAACTGACTGGTCTTGTCTCTTTTCTCAACAGAGCTGTCTAAAGACTTCAATGATTATTTAAAGGTCGGCCCTACCACTTGTACCAAGATCAACACTTGGGTTGCTGAAAAGTGGGGAAACCGTTTTCATGATGCCTTTACCGGAGGCAATCTCGCAAGGTCTCATCTCTGGAACACTACTGGCCGGAGGGACTTGACCTGGGAGGAACTTACCACTCGACCCCCTCCGGATGCAGTCCTTAAAAGAACATACGCACCGGACGGGTCACTGTATTTGCCAGGTCGAGCCAAGGCCCCAAGTAAGATGAAAGGCAAAAAAGAGAAGGGAAAGTAGGGTGCGGTTGAGGCTAACCCTGCCGAAGCGGAGGAAACTACTCCAATAAACCAAGAGGGGCCAGTTCCAAGTCAGATTAATGCTGCTCTCCTAGAAGTAGTAGAGCATGAGAGTGCTAGGGAAGAGGCAGGATATCCAAAACCCCCAAGGGTTCCTAAGAGAGACCGGAAACGGGGAGCTGAAAGCAAGGAGAGGGAGGCCAAGAGGAAAAAGACCTCCAGGGGTGATGAACTTTCTCTCCGGCCTCCGGAGCCTTACCCTCCTGTTGACCCTGCTGATCCAACAAGAGCAGAAGAGATCCCTACTAACTTTCGAACTAATGAGGCTGGAGGAGGAGACCTCAGTATTGACGGCGTCGACATTACAGGGCTTGAGGGGCTTGGTGAATACTTTGAAAATCTCCCTAGAGATGACTTAGCTGGGCCCTATCTCCCTCCATGCACTTCGAACACCGTTACCTTTAATGGTAAATATTTCACCATTTCAAGTGAAAGAGAGGCTATAACTCACTCTATATTGAGTACCATTCAGCCAGTGTTGGTCCTGGAGAAGCAAGTGCGAGGTCAGGCAGCAATCATTACTGCCCTTAATTCTGACAAGGAGAGATTATCCGCAGACCTCCTCATTGCCAACCAAAACACTGATGTTTTGAAGAGAGAAAACGAGGAGTTTAAGAAGAACCAGGAGGGTTGGGTCACAAAGGTAGCTGCCCTAGAAGATACTATCAAAGGTCTCCTGGGAAAAGCAGTCCGAGTTGGAGAAAGATCTCACCTCTTCAAAAGAGGAGATGAAGACCAAGGATCAAGTCATTCTTACTTTGACCAACGACAAGATCGCACTCGAGGACTCGGTGTCCAAAGCTATAGAGGAAAAACCCGATCTGCTAAGGGAGCAAGAGGTAAACATCCAGGCCAAGATTGATGCTTATGCCAACAATATGATAGACAGTCAAGAAGAGATGTATGCCAAAGTGAAGTCGGACATGGTCTTGCTTTTTCACGAGAAGTTTCGGAAGAGGAATCTGGGAGACTTATGGATTTTTGTACAGTATCCAGACCTTCCCTTTCATACAATGGCTTAGGGTGACAGGTTTTATTTCTCCAGTGCATCCTCATTTGATGAAGAAGAGAACACCGGGGAGAGTCCAGGTGAGGAGAATGATGACCCCAAGAAGAAGAAAACAAGTGAGGCTGAGTTGTCTTCAAAGGCTCAGTCTTAGAATATCAATTATCTTTAACCTTTTGCTTTGATTGAACTAAAGTCCTTGGAAGGACAAGGCATTTTTGTAACTGCGTCCGGTGTTTGATCGGACAGATCTTTTTGCTTTGATTTACAATTTAAAGTCCTTGGATGGCCAACGCACTCCGGTCGTTTTAATGAGTATGTTCACCTTGCACAATTCTTGCATTCTTTCATAGTTTTTTAATTTTGATGGCTAATGTTTAAACAACCCTTAGTTATTTCATAAACATCTTAAAGTGAGAGTGTTTAAATTCTCCGATGGAAAATGTTTAAGTAGTCATGACACCTTTAATTCAATCCGGCCGGTCTTTAAACAAAAATTTGACAAGAAACAAAACAAGAACACTCCGAATTTTTAAGAAGGCATCAAATTTTATAAAAGAGCCCGGACACCTCATTAAAACCTCCCCGCGCCACCAGGTTAGGAAAGAGTGTGCCCCCAAATATTTACATGGATTTTTAAACAAGTAAATATTTACATAGTTTCTACTCCAAGTACATCCGGAGGTGCTCGATATTCCAAGGGTGATTCAAAACCCTTCTATCCTTGTCTTCTAGCCAGTATATTCCAGGTTTAAGCCTTTCAATGACCATATAGGGTCCTTCCCAAGTTGGGGCTAGTTTGTCGAGCAGCTTCTCTTTAGTGTGTAAGAAGACTGTCCTTAATACCTTATCCCCCGGCTGAAAATCTCTTCTTTTAACTCTGGAAGCAAACCTGCTTCTCATCAAACCCTGATAGTACGCAGCTCTAAGGTGAGCCTTAACTCTTCTTTCTTCTATTAAGTCAAGCTGGCCTCTGATTGCCACTTCGTTAGCGTGTTCGGAGAAATTGTGAACTCGAAATGAAGGGAGAGTTACTTCTATGGGAGCTATGGCATCCATCCCGTAGACAAAGGCAAAAGGTGACTCTTGTGTTGCAGCCCTAGGTGTAGTCCGGTAGGCCCACAAAACCTCTTGTAAATAGCTAGGCCATTTTTCCAGCAGCCCCTTCTAAATTTTTCTTCAAACCGGACAGTATAGTTGTATTAGCCACTTCAACCTGACCATTCGCTTGTGGGTGGAAAGGTGAAGAAAAACAATGTTGTATACCTCTAGAGGCACAGAAACTCTCCATTTCCTTGTTGTTGAACTGTGGCCCATTGCCTGTCGTTATCTTCTGTGGAATGCCAAATCTACAACAGATATTGGATAAAATGAATTTTATGACAGCTTTTGATTTTGTACCTGCCAGTGGGGCTGCTTCGATCCACTTCGAAAAATAATCAATAGCAACAATTATTGACATGCGTCCTCCAGATGCCATAGGTAGGGGTCCCACCAAATCCAAACCTCATCGAGCAAAAGGTATAGGCTCAGAAATTGACTCTAAAGGGATGGCTGGGATATGAATTGCATTGCTATATCTCTGACATGGGTCACACCTGCTCACCAGCTCCTTAGCATCTTGCATTATAGAGGGCCAATAATAGCCAGCCAAAAAAACTCTCCTTGTTAGAGCCCTGAATCCACAATGAGCTGATCCCTCACCATCATGTAATTCTGAGAGGACTATTTGAGATTCATCAACCCCCAAACATCATAAGAGGGGTTTACTGTAAGACTTTTTATAAAGAACATCTCTTAGTAGATAAAACCACGAGCTTTGTACTTCACTTTTCTAGCTATTGACTTATCCGGAGGCAAGATTCCATCAGAGAGATATTGAAGGAGAGGAAACCTCAAATCTTGGGGCTGTCCTATCTGTATATCGAAGCTTTCTTCCTCCTTACCCATATTGAGTTGAATGGAAGGGCACTCCAGCACATGGATCCAAGGGTATGATTCAGTATAGGCTATGGTTGCCAAGGAGTCTGCTAGCTCATTTTCTGTTCGGGGTATGTGCTCATAAACAACACTCTTGAACTTAAGTGCCACATCTTTGAGAAAAGTAAGTATTTTATTAGCTGCTCCTTTTTGGCTTCAGATTGACGTTGCGCATGATGGATAAGAAGTTGGGAATCACTCATCAGCTTGACCCTTTTGGCTCCACAAATAAAGGCTAACTTTAAACCAGCTATAGCAGCTTCATACTCGGACTCATTGTTAGAAGCCCTAAAAGCAAAACATATAGCTTGGTACATTCTGTCACCATACGGAGAAATCAAGCATACCCCTGCACCACATCCCATAGTACTCGATCCACCATCCATCCGGACAACCCAGACCTTTTTATCTTTTATCTCAGTCGTTTTCTCTGTCTCCCTATCCGAGTGGAATTCAACTAAGAAATCAGCCACAACTTGGGCTTTGATCGCTGTTCGAGGAGCAAAATCAATATCGAAGTCCCCCAGTTCTATTGACCACTTAGTCATTCTACTCGAAATATCCGCCTTTTGTAAAATGTTTTTCAAGGGGTAGGACGTCCGGACAATAATTGGATGAGCCTGAAAATAAGGCCTCATCTTTCTAGCAGCAATTACCAGGGCTAGTGCTAACTTTTCAAGCTTTAAATAACGCTTTTCTGCATCTAACAAGCTCTTGTTGATGTAATACACTGGATGGGGATAATTATCCACCTCCCTTACCAATACAGCACTGATGGCACAACTGGAAACTTCCAAATATACGAAGAGTGTCTCTCCGTCAACAGGTTTAAATAAAGTCTTGGGGGATGACATATGTTTTTTAATCTCATTGAAGGACTCATCACATTGTGACGTCCAGTCAAATCGCTTCGCACCTTTTAAAGTTTGAAGAAACGGGGCACATTTGTCCGAAGACCTCGAGATGAATCGATTTAACGCAGCCAACCTCCCAGTCAACCGTTGTACTTCTTTAATATTCCGAGGAGGCTCCATTTGAAATAAAGCATTAAGCTGGTCCGGATCAGGCTGTATCCCTTGCTCACTTATTATGTACCCTAGGAATTTTCCGGATTGTACTCCGAACACACAATTTTCTGGATTTAGTTTCAAATTCACTCTTACTAAGTTGGTAAAAGTTTCTTGGAGGTCTGCCAAATGTAGCTCTTCGTACACACTTTTAACCATCATGTCATCGATGTACACTTCCATATTTCTTCCGATTTGATCAGCAAAGGCTTTGTTTACTAACCTCTGATAGGTAGCCCCACCATTTTTTAAACCAAATGTCATCACCTTCTAACAATGAAGGCCCCTATAAGTAACAAATGTACTATGCTCCTGATCCTCCGGATCTACTTGAATCTGGTTATACCCGGAGAAGGCATCCATGAAAGATAGTAGCTTATTCTCTGATGTAGAATCCACCAGCTGATCAATCCGGAGGACAGGGTATAAATCCTTTGGGCAAGCCCTGTTGAGATCTGTAAAATTAATACACATACGCCACTTGCCATTTTTCTTTTTCACCAAGACAGGATTGGCTGTCCATAAAGGATACTGAGACTTCTTTATATGCCCCATCTTAGTAAGCCTGTCGACCTCTTGAACTATGACATCAACCTTTTCTTTGGAAAAAGCTCTTCTTTTTTGTACCACAGGTGCTATGTCTCTTCGGATGGACAAGTGGTGTGATATAATATCTGCTGGTACCCCAGTAACATCAGAATTGCACCAAGCAAAAACATGCTGATGGTCTTTTAGGAACTTCAACATTTTACCCTTCAGTTCGGATGCCATTTTGGACCCTATCTTAACATTTTTTCCCTCTTCCAAAGAATGTGTTTCAACTTCTTCAACCGATATTAAAACTCCAGGGGTCTCTCTGGGGTCATCAATTTCACCCTCACCCCCAGAAAGCCCCTCAAACTGCTATTCCTCATTGATATGAACTGCTCCCAACGTCCGAGGAGCCAGTGCTGTTGCATAACACTCTCTTGCAATCTTTTGGCTGCTCCGAACAACTCCCACTTGTCCTTGCACAGCATATTTCAAACATTGGTGGACTGTTAAGGCCACTGCATGCATCCTAGAGAGCCAAGACCTCCCTAGAATAGCATTATAACAAGTGGGACAATCCACCACGATAAACAGTATTCTAACCATCTTCTTAAAAGGGCCATTGCCCAACAAAACTTCCTCTTCGAACTCCCCGATCACATCTGCTGAGCTTCTAGTGAAACCCACAATTGACCTGTTCGAACGCTGAATTACCGCAGGATTTTTCATCTTTTTGTAGGAAGTTAAAAAGAGGATATTGGCTGAACTCCCAGTATCTACCAAAATTCGTCTTATGTCATTGCCCTCAATGGATGCTCCTATGACAACATCATCTTCATGAGGACCTGCTATATCCCTCAAGTCATACTCATGGAACACAATGAAGGGAAATGGAATCTGCGATTGATAGGAAGTCATGCCTCCCTCTAGTTGGGTAGCTAATGTATGAACGTGCCTCTTCGTTGAAGAAACAGTGGGTGCTGTCATGGTATCCCCTCTGAAAATTGTGAATGACTCAAAATAAGCCCGGACACTGTTTTACAATGTTCCTCAATGGCACCCACTCTGTTTCGAGTTAGATCAGGGTCCAAGTATTCTGACTCTACATCGAACCTCTCAAATATCACCATTGCTCCCTCCGGAGCGGATGTGCCTGCATTGTTTGGACCAGGCCGATGAGCATTATCAGGTCTATTTCCTCATCTTCTTTTAATATACGGTCCCAACTTTCCTCATTCAATCAAATTATGGACTTCTTGCTTTAAAGCGATGCAATCGTCAGTGGTATGGTCAGTATCATTATGGTACTGACAGAAGGAATTGTTACGATGCTCCCTAGGAGATTGTAGTGCAGCCAACCTTCTATAGCGTACTTCTTCCTTTGTTTTGTCATAAATGGTGGCCACACATTATTTTAACTCAGCAAACCACTCCGGTTGAACCCAAGGCCCTCTCTTATTTCAAGATTGCTGACTCTGGGCAAGCGCAGCTGGCTGAGACTGAGCTTTTGCTCTGTTATGACCCTGCCCGGCCTACCTTGCCTTGTTTTCGGACTGATTTTGGTTGGGGTTTGGTGCAACCGAGGCAGACCTTACGTGCCTGTGCACCCTGGTTTTCTTTGTTTCATCCACGTTAATTTTCTTTCCGACCTGATTCAGTAAACCTCCCCATGTCATGGCCTTTTTTCTGGTCACTAAATCAGCCAAATTTCCAGGGTTTATGTCCTGCCTCAGAGAAGCTATTGCTACCTGCTCGAAGCAATCAGCCAACCCATTTTTGGTATTTACAAAGTGACTTATATATTCTTTGAGAGATTCATTCGGTTCTTGGGCACAATGGATAATTGTATCTCTATTGCCCTTCACCTCCTTACTTCCAACAAACTGCCTCCGGAAGGCCAACCAAAAGGTATCGAAATTTCTGATGCACCCTTGTGGTAGGCTGTTATATCACTTCAGGGCGCTCCCCGTAAAAGACTGGGAGAACGCTCTACAAAGCAACTTATCGTCATCATCAAAATTCATCATGAAATTTTTGAATTGTTCCAAGTGATTGTCCGGGTCTTTACTGCCATCGTATTTTTCCATCTTCGTGCTATCGATCCTCTTGGGGAGGTTCCTGAACATGATTTTGGAAGACAATGGAGATTATCTCCAATTCCGGCCACGACTAAAAATGGTATCTTCATTAGGAGTTGCAAAGATACCTGGCTCATCATGGAAGGCAAAAGGATCCACCAGCATCCGGTCTATGTGTCTCCGGTTATGAGATGATCCTTTACCTATATGCCTCTTTAACTTTCCATGCAGCATGAGTCTTCTTCGTACTCACATGGGTCTTCGAAGGCTCATGCTCTCTAGGGTTGTCAGTATGATGAGCAGCTCAAGCTTTTGACTTCTCTTTTATGCCCATCTTTGCCTTTTCTGCCCTCAGAGCTTCTATTTCGCCCTTTAATCTATCACGTTCCTCGATGGTATATTCATCATTTTCCCCCACCACTTTAAGCAAAGCTGGTGGTACCTCCGGTACGTCTGGATTCATTCAGACTGAATTTTCTGATGATTTTGAATGCTAGATTCAGGCACCGTCGTAGCTCCCATTGTGGTCGCCAATTTAGTGTGGTTTATTTTCGTCTGAGGGTAAGTTTGTAATTTCTGTTTAGAGTTTTGTGAGTATTTAATGTTTGGGTAGAATGTAGAGGGAGAATTAAGCTGTCTGACTGTATTTAATTTTCATTACCCTCATTTAATGTTGGTGGTTGTGTATTTATACCCTTATATTCGGGCCAGATGGGCTTTCGGGTCGTGTTTAATGGACTCGGGTCGAGTTTAAGGACCCATTAGTTCTAAGTAGGGGAACAGGCAGCTTAGTCAAAAAGTGATTAGGTTTTAAGTACTTTAGTTCTGTTCGAATAGTTCAATGGATGATGGTGTCCGAACTGCCCCTGTCCGGTTAGGTGGACATTGTCCGAATTAACCCTGTCTGAGGTGGTGACATAATCCGGACTCATCAGTATTATCACATAACACAATCACAATTTTCTCTATACTAGTGAGTTCACTAAATAATCCTTGAATTTATATGGATTTCTTCATTGCTTTCGATGAATCCATATATTAAGCTTCCATAGATGACAAATCAGTAATATTTTGTATATAAGATATCCAACTAACCATTGATCCATGAATACTTAATAGATAACATAAAGCTGACTTGTTTCTATCGAAGTAGCATGCATAGTTAGATTTTACTTGATCTCTTGAAATTATGTATATCGTATACATTAGATTATAACACATCATAACATTAGGAAAACCCTTAAAGTATCTCATGAGCCACTAATAGAGTAAGAAATATCATGTTTTGTGAATATCATTCGGTATATAATGCTTCCAATAGGTATTGGGATAAGGTATCTTTTACATGAACTTATTATATGTTACTCCGGTTGGTGGTTGACTAACACTAAGTTGGAATTATGTGCCAATATGAGCTCTAAGCTCTTTGGCTTCAGAATTTCCGAACTTCTTAAGGACCTTATGTATATATTCTTGTTGAGATAAGTATAATTACTGATTTGACCGGTTCCACTTGATCTCAATACCATGTATCATCAGATCCTCTCTCACATCCTTCATTTTAAACTCTACATTCAGCGGGATCTTTACGATTTCACTCATATTCCTATCTTTTTGAACTATTAGGATACCATCCACAAATAATAACAATATGATTTGTCTCTCAATGTTTGTTTCCCTATTACAATAGACATAATTGTCATAGAAGTTTTAAACACACATAATGAATCTCATCAAAGAATCAAATCTTCTTCTATTCCGCCATCTTGTTAAACTATTATATTTAGAAGGTAGTTAATAAGTTCAAATAATTAAAATTTAAAGAAGTGCAATTATCATTTGATTCTACTCTAAAGCTTGGGAAACAATTGAAGGACAGTCGGTGGTTAAGTTACGATATGCAAATGCGATAGTAAGTTTAACAAATGCAGATTTATGCAATATGGCAGGTATATATTTTGTGAAAAATATACTACGTCAATTTAAGAGTAATCCAATTAAAGAAAACTAGAATATAATTGGAAGTATTTTTGGTACTTAAAAAATACTAAAGACATGTGTCTCGAATATTCTAACGTTTTCAGGGTACTTGAGGGATACACAATTGCAAGTTGAATCATTAGTCTAGCCGCTAACAAATAGACTACGAGATGAATGTTCACATTTGCACATGGTGTTATTTTGTCAAGATAAATAAAATAAGCGTGTATATCCTAGTCGATTCTGGATTTCAAGTTCATTGTTTTGGACAGAACGAGTATATAGATAACTAATTAAAAGTAGAATTATGTCGACCTCATACGTAAGTTCTATTAAGAACTTTGCACGTTTTTTTATAAAAACATTTCCGCGAAAATTAGTAACTATGCATATAAAGGAATTTTACTAAGACTGTTAAAATATATAGTTTCCAAATGATGGCAACCCCCGTTTGAATATAGAGAACCTAAACATCAAATGTGTAATGGCTAACAACAAGTTATTTGTGAAAAGTTCAACATATTAGGATTTACCTTCAATCTAATAGCGCTTCAATTAAAAAAAAAATATCTTCTAAATCATCCAAGCGTGCATCATCTGAGAAGCAAAGCCTTTATTTCAATATTCACCTCCATATTTCTTTCGATCTGAGAAGCGAAGGCTTTGTTCATTAACCTTTGATACGTTGCTAAAGCAGTCTTCAATCCAAAAGGCATAACCGTATAACAATACAAGCCTCGATAGGTGATGAATGTGGTACTCTCTTGACCTTTTAGATCCATCTGAATATGGTTATACCATACAAAATCATCCATAAAAAACAAAATTTTATTTCCTGAAATGAAATCAATCAGGTGCTCTATTCAAGGAGCATGAAATTGATCTTTAGGGCAAGCTCGATTCAAATATGCGAAGTTAACACACATTCTTAATTTCTCATTCTTCTTCTTACCCACCACTAGGTTTGATATCCATAAGGGATATTATGCTTTCCTTATATGTCCGACCCTTGACAGATGATCCACCCCAATCACAATAGCCTCTGATTTTTCAAAATAAAAGCAAGTATTTTTTTAATAACATGTTTGATCTTCGAATTTATAGCCAAGCTCTGACATATCACCTTGATTGGAAACTCTACCACATCTTCTATTTTCCAAGCGAAATATCCAAATTATGAAACAAAAATTTTAAAAATTGCTGACTTAAAGTTGGGGTTAGTAAAGTTCCTATTCGAATTACTTTCCCACCACGGAAAGTATACTCTTTAATGCTTTCACTTACTATTAAAGAACCCGAGGTTTCTGTCCGATCATCAAACCCCTCTTCTGCTTCTGAGGTCAATCCCCCTGATTGTGATTCAGCCATTTTATCTCCACCGCTCGAGCCTCGGATTCAAAGAATTGTTGCATAATATTCTCTAGCTACCTTCTGACAATTTCGGACAACCCCAACGCCATCTTTGATTACATGCTTTAAAAATTCGTGGACTGCGGATACAACTGTATACATCCTCGAAAGCCAATATCTCCCAAAAATAGCCTTATAGTTGGTTGGAAAATCCACCACCATGAATAAAAGTTTAATCTTCTTCCTAATAGGTCATTTTCCCAAACACACCTCACCCTCGAATTCTACAATCACCTGGACAGTCACACCTATAAATCCAAGTACAGTACGTTCTGATTGAGAAATTCGAGGAGGATTAAGAAATATATCATATGTTGAGTTGAAAAGAACATTTGCAGAGCTTCTTGTATCTATTGAAACGTGTCGGATGTCAATACCAGCTACTTCTACTCCAATAGCTACTGCATCTTCACGAGGTCCTGTAACGCCTCTTAAATCATCCTCATCGAAAAAATAAAAATAAAGAGTCTTGCTTATCCTACAAATGAGTAGACATCCCTCATTTCATTTGAGTAGCTAAACTCATCACATGCCTCCTTCGAGAGCTGTTAGTGTTGCTAGTCATAGTATCTCCTCTAAAGATTTCCAATGACTCAAAGTATTTATATAAAATTCAAACTCGCGCTTGTTTTACTTGCTTATCCACTCCCATCAAAATCAAAACGTCCGGATTTGTGTCCAATTGTTGTGACGCAACATCGATATCATCAATCTTAGAATCCAAAATCATTATATTTTCTGCTTGTGAATTTTGATTTGCTGCCTGTGAACTCGATGCAACAAACCTTTGATCAATTTATCTGCTCTTTAACATAAGCCGTTAATTTGCCATTTTAAATTAAAATTTGCACCTCATTTTTCAAAGCTATAAAGTTTCCAGTTTCATGTCCTATGTCATTATTATATTTATAGAACCTGTTATTATGTTCTTCCCTTGGTCTATTTATCGGAGCATGCTTTTTGAAACTCACATATCCCTTTGCCTTTTTCATAAATTTCAACAACATTTTCAGAGTAATCACCATAGTATTTTGGTTTTATCCAATTGACTTGGCCTCGGTATTTGAAATTGACACCATGTAGCTTGAGCTGGGTATCCTCCAATTCGAGGAGGAAAACTATTGTTCTTCCACAGATGAGATAGTTAGGTTGAGTTTGAAGAGTGACCCTGACTGTTTGACACATGTGCTAAACTCTTTTGGCTAGGTCCAATCACTCCTCGAACTCTAGTCAATTCCTTAAGTTTAATTTGATCCTCACCTTGAGCCATCCGCGCTCTAAAAGTTAAAGATATTTTTTTTGCTTCATTTGCTAAATCTCCTAGTAACAAACTTTGTCGAAATACAGTCATGGATATTAACTCCTCACCATTATCTAAACCAGATCTTGTTAACACATAACGTTTAGTATAATCCTTCAACTTTTCTCCCACAACTTGCTTGCACTATATTACTGTGTATCTATTTGCCAGCATCTCTTTACTTCTCACAAATTATCATCGAAAACCTGTCTAAAATATCTAAAATTGGAAATGAATCCCTTCATAATCTTGTTGTACCATTTCAAACTTGTACCCTTAAATGTTTGAGAGAAGGCTCTGCATACCATCCTATCATCGTTTTCGAAATTCATCATGTAATTTTTTAAACTGTTCGATGTGGTCATCAGAATTTCCATCCCATCAAAATTTTCGACCTTAGAGATATTGAACCGCTTCGAAAGAGTGATGGACCTTATCTGAGTTGTCAATGAAGAGTTTTTCTCGTCAACTCCTTGCACATACTAATTATTATTTTATGTTTCCATAACATCATACAAGTTCCGATCATTTATTCTTATGTATTGATTTGACGTATTCCCTTCACACCACTTTGCTTCCCTCAAACAACGATGTACATTTTATTTTCTTGTTTTGTATTCTTTTTGTGACTTTCGAGGACGGTTTTTTTCTTCTTTCCAAGACCCCCGGTACCTCTTATACTCAGATCCTGAACTGTTTAACTCACCGCCACTAGATGTAATATATTTTTTCTTTTCTTTGTTCTCTTTTCGTGAAGTGTGACACTCTTTATTAGATTTTTCCTCTGCTCACTTTGAACCTGGCGAGTTGTACAAGATTGATCAGATTACCTGTCCATATCATTCTTCTCAATCCATTTGCCTTACCTCAGATTTTAGCCTAGATGATTGAATTTATTTCTCTCTTGTATAATACTTCTCATTTAGAGCCATGATTTTATACGATAACTAGCTTATTCGTATTTCAATATCTGATTGAGTCTGCCGAACTTGAACTAACTCATCTTTCTTACCTTCTCCTCTTTGCAAATCAGAGCTTAGCATCATAACTGCCTTTTGAACCAAAAGATCATTTTCATTCCTTGGTTCCATCATCGATCTAAAATAGCTTCAAAGAATCGACTAAGAACAGTTAACTAAACAAGAAATAAACCACTTCTCGTTCTAGAGAGAGATGAAGAAGCAAGTTGATTTTGGATAGAGAAAGTAAGACAAAAGAAGTTAAATCACAAGTGAAAAAGTCTCATCATCATTGAGTTCAGCTTTGGCCAGTATATATAGGCATAAAAAACTGAATTAGTTAAATAAAATGTCCAATTACATACTAGTCATTTATCTTCATATAAAATTTTGAATTTATCTCATAACTATACAACTTATCATATAAGGTTTTATTTATTATATTTTAGTCATCAATATTTTATATCATTATCAAACATATAAATACATTAGAGTTCTATCTTGATGAGTGTGAGATAAATTTATTATTTCCGTAGGGGGATAAGTTCAAGATAATATTTGAATATAATTCCTTTAGAGCATGACATGTGTTTTTAAAGATAACGAAGATAATGTAAGAATTTTACGTATGAGAGTCTAAAGGTGGTATTGTCTCTCACGAGAGAATGTGTCCCTCTTAAATTACAATTATTGAAATGGATAGAGAACACGAGCAATATAATTCCATTGTCTAATGTAGATAAATTTATGTTGAATGTATGCGTAGGATCGTTGGTTAGCTCAAATGGGAGGTTGGTTGAATGTTATGAATACCAATGTTTTCTGGCTTAAGTTTATTATATTTGCACTGAGATAAAATTCAAATCGAAAAATATTTTTCTTTATTCGTAAGAGATATCTCAAATAAACGTTTATATTTGCACTGAGATAAAATTCAAATCGATTTTTTTTTGTTTTTATTCGTAAGAGATATCTCAAATAACAATTGAGAAATAATGTATAATTAAGTGAGGGATGATTGGAAATGTTTAATAAATATAAGTGACCGAAAGAAGAGTTCAGACTATTGGAGTTGGTGAAATAAAGATGAAGATTGGACTAAGCAAAAGACTTTTGCGCCATCAGCACAATGTTGATCGCGACGAAATAGGCAAAATGAACATACTAAAAACCTTCCGATAAGTTTCACGACGATCAAGATATGGTTGGTCATGGAAGACATCGACACTTTGACATAATGAAATTCTCTAGGATATTCCATCCCAACTGGATTGCGACCAACATACTATTTAACATTTTTTCTTCGACAACTAAACTTTTACAGCCACTAAAACAGGTTTGGTGGCCGTAAAGTCAGAAATATTGTATTTTGGGAACAATAAATTTTCGGAATAGACGTTTGTTGAATTGTGCGACTTTTACCTGTTATTATATGAATGATTAATTATAACAATGTAAATATCGTATTGTTGTTTGCAATCTACATTTATTAACATATATATGTTACTTGTGGTTATCAATACTCCACAACTATCTCACTATTATAAACTAATATATGTATTTACTGTTCAGACGTTATCTTCTTAAACATTAAGATGAAAGCACTAACATTCCCACATAAAAATGATTCATAAAGTAATTATCCTATCCCTTTAATAATTTATCCAAAATATAATTTTGTTTTTACCGCAATGCAGGAAATAATGAAACTTTTAATGCCAAAAACGTAAAATAAGGTACATATAAGTCAAGTTACAATAAATCTAGTTACGTATGTAAGTTATAATAAAATTTAAGATCGATGCATTGGACGCTCGGGTCTTACATTGCCGGACTACAATTTTTTTTAGTTTTATCTTTTATTTTACCTCTCTTTCAAAATACAAACAAATAAAATATTTTTTCTATAGTATTTTTTAGTTGTTCATACTGTGCAGAATATGTGATTGATGAAGTTTCAAAACATTGAATTGCTTGAAACTTCAATCATGTCTTTCATGGTTGTTGGATTTAGTTTGTACAAGAGTTAGTAAAGAGAGAAGATGATTTAGGGCTTCTTCAGACAATCAAAATGGGTTCAAGGGCACTAGTGTGTTGGATCTTCAATCGGGTCGGATTTTCTATAAGGATAGGTCTGAGTCCAACAAACCTATGGACTACATCACACGTTATGAAGTTGCTTTGGACTAGTCACACTTATTAAAATACCTACTGAATAAATTAGTGAGTGTAACAACTTTTGTAACAACCTACAATAGTTGGCAAAACTACCTAACCAATTAGATTCCTAATGCAACTATAAAAGTTGTACTATTGGCTACAATTGAATCAAAGAATCATATATTAAAATTCTAATTCCTTCTCTTCTCTCTCACCATTCTCAACTTGGTATCAGATCCTTCAAGGCCTTCAATGGCAAATCCTGATTCACCTCGTTAGGCTCAGTTCTTCCTGGTTGATTCTCCAGTGCAACAAAAAATGTACACCTGCAAACAATCAGCAACAAGAATAACCATATCAGACTTGACATAAACAATTATTTATTATGGAGAACAATGGTACTACTTATTATCAAAAGAAACAAACTATGAGGCTTCATCACAGGGGACAAGCCTTGTCCTCCTTAGTTTACTAATGATTCTGAAGGAAACGTGGTTGAAAATACTGATTATGAAGACTGGATCAATAAGGATCAACTTCTCCTTGGAGGGTTGTATTCTACTATGACTTCTGAAATGGTTACTCAACTGATGCAAGAAGGTACTTCAAATGAGTTATGGGATGCTGCTAGCAAGATTTCTGGCTCACAAACAAGAGCCAGAATCACTTAGTACAAGTCTAAGTTTCAGAGGACACGTAAAGGTACCTCTACTATGACTGATTATCTAAGTAAAATGAAGGGTATAGATGATAATCTTGTGTTGGCTGGTTGTGGTGTGTCTGTTAATGATCTTGTGACTCAAGTCCTTGCTGGTTTGGACTCTGAGTAACCCCTATTGTTGTTAGTCTAGCAGATAAGGAGCAAGTTGGCTGGCTAGATCTCAAGACTAGTCTATTCACATTTGAGATCAGAGTAGATCAACTTTTGAGCCTACAAAACAATATCTCTAACCTAAATCTAGCTTCTGCTAATTTCACTCAAAAGACAGAGTACAAACCACAAAGTAACAATAGAAATCAGAGAACCTCTTATGGACAATATAGAGGTGCTTACAAAAATAACAGAGGAAGAAGTAATTATTCTAACAATGAAAGAGGAAGGAACAATTTCTTTAGAAGGAGATGGGGACGTTTCTCCCAAAATAAACCTACTTTCCAGATATGCAATAGGTATGTACATACAGCTCCAGTCTGTTATTATAGAGATGATCCATGTGTTATGAGATCTACCTCATCAGAACAACCTAAAGACGATGGAGATCATGCAGCCTATCTAACAACTCAAGACTCAACTTGAGACTCTGCGCGGTATGCTGACACCAGTGCTAGTCACCATGTCACTGGGAATTCAAGCATGTTGACTCAGAAAACTGACTATGCATGTAATAAAGGTATCATGGTTGGTAGTGGTCACAGGTTGCCAATCCAACATATTGGGAATTCTAGTTTGCAATCCCTCACTAAAACACCTATTTCCCTAAAAGATATATTCTACATGTACCTAAAATAAATAAGAATTTGTTGTTTGTCTCACAACTTACTAGTCATAACAGGGTGTTTGTTGAATTCATCATGGTTTTTGTCTTGTGAAGGACAATGTGTCAGGGACAGTGCTTCTCAAAAGGACTACTGAGAGTGGGCTGTACAAGATGGACATTATTCCTAAGTCACAAGCACTGGAGGTTCATTCTACCTTTAGAAAGCCTAGTTCTCAAGTCACTAATGTATTTCCCTTTACTATTCTGTCTGTTGGTCTTTCTAGTTCACTAAAGCATGAATGGCATAGGAAGCTTGGCCATCCATCACAGAATGTTCTAAACACTGTTCTTAAGATTTGTAATCTTTCTTCTCTTTTAAGAGATGAGTGTATTTTTGTGAAGCCTGTCAATTTGGTAAATCTCATGTTCTACCTTATCATGTGTCTCATTCTTATGTTAACAGTGTGCTAGACCTCATACATACAGATTTATAGGGTCTTTTTCATATTCTATCCACTCAGGGTCACATATATTATGTTATTTTCCTAGACAAGTATAAAAGTCAGGTTGTTGGTGTGTTCAAAGTTTTCACATTCCTCGTTGAGAAACAATTTGACAAATCTATAAAGGTTGTTTAGTGTGATGGTGAAGGGGAATATTTACCCTTGTCTACTATGGCCCAAGAACAGGTTTTTCTTCTGAGGAAGTCATGTCCTCATACGTCAGCTCAGAATGGAAGAGTTGAGCGTGAACATTGTCATCTTGTAGAGACAGGACTGGCTCTTTGAGCACAAGCCAGTCTGCCCTACAAGTTTTAGGTACAAGCATTTGAAACTGCTGTCTATCTCATAAACAGACTACCTACACCAATTTTGTCTAACAAATCACCATATGAGTTGTTATTTCATAAAGTGCCAAACTATCTAGTTCTGAAAATATTTGGATGTGCTTGTTTTCCATGTCTCAGGTCATATCACACCCATAAATTTCAATTTCATACTACAAAGTGTGCCTTTTGGGGGTTTAGTCAGTCTCACAAAGGCTATGTTTGTCTCATTTCTATGGGAAAATTCTATATATCTCGAAATATGGTTTTCAATGAGGCAGATTTCCCTTTTCAAGGGAACTTCTTACACAGTTCACAATCTGAGTCTCCTACCAGTTTTCCTCTAGAGTTGTGGCTTCCTAATTTACCTAAAGGGCTTGTGACTAATGAAAGCTTCTCTACGCCTCCTACTCCTCTTGGTGTCTCTCAGGAAGTCAGTTCTCTACAACAGTCTCCCACACAAGGTAATTATCTAAATTCATCTAATCCTGGTGTTGACACTTGTGCTATTTCTATCACTCCCATTAATTCTCACTCACTACACACTCAAACAAATCCTTCTCCATATGCTAACACCTCTAGTCCTAGTCATTTAATTACTCACAAGCATGCCTTAAATACTGCACTAAGCCTTGATTGTCCTCATAATCCCAAAATTTCTATCTGCCTGCCATATTCTCCACCTGATCACTCTCCTAAGCTACCTCCCGTTTCTCACACTCAACCTATGCAAACTAGATCTCAAGACGGGACTCGTATACCTAAAGTCCCTTATGTTGGCTCATTAACTACTAATGACTTATCTACCATGGAACCTACTACTTATTCTAAGGCTATTCTTAGTCCACACTGGGTCACTGCTATGGAGGCTGAATATCAAGCTCTTATGTCCAATAATACTTGGTCTTTGGTTCCTTGGAATCCTAAACAGAATGCTGTGGGATGCAAATGGGTTTACAAGGTGAAACATCACATGGATGGTTCTGTTCAAAGGTACAAGACCATACTTGTTGCCAAGGGGTTTCACCAAACCTCTGGCATTGTCTTCTCAGAGACATTCAGTCCTGTGATCAAACCATCCACAGTCAGGCTTGTTCTTACATTGGTTGTATCTAAGGAATAGGAGGTCAGACAGCTGGACATTAACAATGCGTTTCTAAATAGCTTTCTTACTGAGGATGTGTATATCGCTCAACCAGAGGGTTTTCAGGATCCTGCACAGCCTACACATGTGTGCAAGCTCCACAAGGCCCTGTATGGTCTCAAACAGGCTCCAAGAGCCTGGTACTCTAGATTGAAGGATACATTACTACAGTGGGGTTTCAAAAATTCTCGGACTGATTGTTCCTTATTCTATTTCATCTTTAAAGCTACTGTGATTCTAATTTTGGTCTATGTTGATGAAAATCTTGTCACAGGCACACAAACAGAGTGTTTGCAGGGTTTTATTCACAAGCTTAATGTCATGTTCTCACTCAAAGACATGGGGCCACTCCATCTATTCCTTGGAAAAGAGGTTCATCGTGACCCCATAGGAATTTATCTAACTCAGCATCAGTACATTAAAAACTTACTGATTTCGCAGGGGCTCTCTCAGGCTAAGCCATGTCTAACTCTTATTGCTTCTGGTCTCCATCTTTCAAGCACCTCAGGGACTCCTCTTGATGATCCTACACCATAGAGAAGCTTATTAGGTGCTTTATAGTATCTAACACACACCCGGCCTGATACTGCCTTTGCTGTCAATATCCACAAGCACCTACTACTATACATTTACAAAGCTTAAAACGAGTGCTTCGTTACTTATCTGGGTCTAGCTGGGTTGGACTTCATATCAAACGGAGTTGTAACCTTCAACTCAATGGTTTCTCTGATATCGAACTCGATATCCACTTCATCCGTGACCAGGTTATCCAGGGATCTCTCCAAATTCGATTTGTTCCTTCTCACGATCAACTCGCTGACTGTCTCACAAAACCCCTCACTCACCATCGTTTATCTTTCCTCCAAGATAAACTTGGGCTCATTGATTCGCCCTTTTGTTTGCGGGGGATGTGAAGAATATGTGACTGATGAAGTTTCAAGGCAACATTAAATTGCTTGAAACTTCAATCAAGTCTTTCATGGCTGCTGGATTTAGTTTGTACAAGAGATAGTGAAGAGAGAAGATGATTTAGGGTTTCTTTAGACAACCCTCTACTGTGTCGAAGTGGGTTCAAGGGCACTGGTGTGCTGGGTCTTCAATCGGGTCGGATTTACTATAAGGATAGGCCCATGATGAGTCCTTCAAACCTATGAACTACATCACAAGTTATGAAGTTGCTTTGGACTAGTCACACTTATTAAAATACCTACTGAATAAATTAGTGAATGTACCAACTTTTGTAACAACCTACAATAGCTGGAAAAATTGCCTAACCAATTGGATTCCTAATGCAAACGATAAAAGCGACACTATTGGCTACAATTGAATGACAGAATCAAATATTAAAATTCTAAATCCTTATCTTCTCTCTCACCATTCTCAACTCATACATAACATATTCTTCTGTTTCACTAATCTATAGACTCAAAAATATGGAATATAATATGTAAGATTTCGAATCCAAAAAATATTACTTCAAAACGAGATAAATGAATGATAACAACAATCGCAAACAAATAATTTAGTTCATTTAAAAAAACAAATAATGGATCCAAAAACTTCCACATACATATTCTTCTGCTCTTGGCCGAATTGGTCATCAACTTGCACTCTCAATCCCGAGGTCTAAGTTTTCGACTTAGCTTCGACAATTTAAAAGAAATGTATTCCACAACTTTTCGGCTCATTCAAGTCCTGGACTTTTAAATTTTTGGTTGAGCTATAATAAGTAGCTTTAATCTGCATCCCACTAGACTAATATTATAAATTCTAATGACATTAATATTACGTGTTATTTACGTCAATCATTAACGATTTACAGTCTGTATTAAATAAATGAACAAAAAATATGTTAGTGATGCTTTTTTGAAGTCCTAAGCAATCTTAAATATTATTACCTTAGCTAACGAAAATGTTGAAATGTATCTAAATTTAATTGGTATGCATATATAGTCTAGGTAGATTATCAACTTGTGTTGTGATAGTACAAGGGTCCATATCCTACTACCATTTCAGTATTTTTGTTGTTTTACGTGGAAAAACTTGTTTGCGGGCATACATGACCACAAGCATATTAACATATAACGACCGTAAATCAACCAAGCGGACTAGGTCTTTAATACGACAGATAGATAGGTACCACCGGTTTAATATCCGATATTACGAGGGGTATAATAAATCAATTAGTATTTATTGTTCGCTCTCCAATAATTTAGGAGGTGGTAAAGAATTTCGTATTTTGCTTTGGATTTTAATTAAAAAAAATTAATAAAAAATTAACATCTACAGGGACTAACTTTTTATATGAAATCGTAGCTCACAAATCTTAAATTAAAAAATGTTTAAAATTTCAGTGAAATTTTAAACATAAAATTAACTACTAAATCAAATTGTTATGAATAAATTACTATATTTCGTCTTTAGTTTTTAAATTGATGTGTTTGTAGTTATTTTTAATCTTGAAAATTTCAAATTTCTCAAACCCTAATTAGAAAAAAAAATACAAAACACATATATTTCGATTTTTAAAACTAACAACATAAAATCCATAAATGATATTTTTTAAAATTTTGTACTTTCTCTTTTTTCAACATTTTATTACACAAATTAAACACAATTATTTTATAGCAATCATATTGCAATTAGTTCTACAACTCGAATACAATTGTGTTTTTCATAATTGTTTTGCAACAAAATTCATATTTATGCAACTTTTTTTTCATATTTATGCAACACATTTTACACGTCATTACGCAACTAGAACACCATTAGTTCCGCAACCAAAGTCCTACTTGCGCAATTATTCTGCAACCAAAGTCCTTCTTTCTTCGTAACCAGATAACACTTAATTACGTAAGTAGAACACCAGCTCTTTTTTCGCAACCAAGTTAGACATAATTAAGTAAAACACAATTTATGTTCCAGACTAATTTTGAAACTCAATTATTTTATTTTTCGCAACCAAATGGAGATAAAAAAAATTTAAACAAATATCTTTCATAAATCTACTATTGTTTGTCTTAAAAACTAAAACCAACATTATTTTCAGATATTTTTGAAGTTATGATTTGAAACATGTGACATTTAATAAGAATTGTAAAGAGTCAAATTGATTAAGGGGTATCATGGTTACTCGTAGTTTGTGTGCTCTGATTTGAGAATAGAAAAAGGACAACAAATAATAAATTAATTTAAAACGAGAGTCTTAATATTTTAGTTTCTTAAGAATAAATTATAATATTTTTATTATTTAATTTAAAAGAATTTTTTTATGTGATAAAGTATGATTTTATTTTCGGAAAATAATAAAATATTTGGTCTTCTATAATTAATTGTAATATCTAAAATTTAATTTTGAAAAAAAATATTCTTTGATTTTATTTTGAAAAAAAAAATATTCTTTGATTTAATTTAATAGATACTATAATTATATTGGAAGTGTTTTATTCTTAAAAGATTAGGGTTAGAGTAAAAACTCATAACTCTTCCTATAAATAAAAACCCTAACTTATCAAACAAGAAGAGATCGAGGTGGGCGTCAACCATCTACTTTTCTTTCTTCTTTTTTGTTTTTGTTATTAAGGTTAAGCTCATTAAGAGATAATTCGAATGTTCTGGGGTTATTAAATATAATTTTAATGTAATATATTTTCTTTATTAACTTATTTTTCTTTTATCTTTAGTATTGATATTAATCCAAGTGCTTTTAATTGCCTATGAGATTAAATGATTGATCATAGATTGATCAATACCAGTGGGTTGAATGTGTAGTTTACTACAGTCATGATCCAGTGAAGTCTGAACTAGATTCTTAGAATTATGACCTAATTGTATGAGGCAGAGGACTAGAGGACTAGAGATATAACCAGTCATACAAGAAGGTTAGTTGTGTAAGATCGATAGTTGTTGATACATGTTTAATAACTATGAAATAATTTTTAATATTGATTAATTTTATTTTTTAAATTTAAACTTTAGTTATTATTTTTATTAATTAGTATATTTGTATATTAGATTGTATATTTGAAAATAGATTTATTCCATGGGTTCTATGTTCAAATCTTAAACACTTTAAAACTACAACGAAAATCGTACCCTTGCGATTTTTTCAATCACAACTATAATTCAATTTATCGTTGATATACTTGACACGTCGAATCTTTAATAAATATGTGATATCAAAATTACTATATGAGATTAGGTGTTATTTAAAATATAAAAACACTCAGATGTTCTTTAAAATTTATAAATAGTCTCACAATAACAATGGTATAATCTATCGAAATGGGATAAATTAAGTAATCTGAATATTTAAGTGTTTATTTACATACATATAGAGTCTACTAGAAAAATGTCTCGCGCTTTGCCGCGGGTTAATCATATAAATCATTACAAAACGTGTATATATATAAAAAAAACTAAAATAATAGTTATATAACTACTTATAAACATTCATTTTAAAAAATAAAAAACAAAAGGTTACAAACATTTCTTTTACAACCGAAAACATAAGTAAACACAAAATTATTTTACAAACTATAGGTAATACAAAAAAAGTTTTTTTACAAATATACATAAACATATGTGAACTAACTATTTTAGAAAGGTAGTACAAAAAAGAGTTTTTTTACAAACATACATAAACATGTCTAAACTAACGGTTTTTTTTTTAATTTTCTTATTGGGTTCGTTTTCCTTTTATGCTTCAAGTGGTCGTTTCTTTTTATCAAGTTTGATCGGTCTTTCTTCTAGAGGAGGTGGTGATACATTCGGTGCGATGACAACATCGTCTTCAAACATGTGCATTATAACGAAGTCATTTCTAACATTACCAAATCGGACTTTAAAAATATACGGGCGTCCTTCCAGAGAAGCTAAACTTGGTGGGAGATTTTTTGGATCATCATATCCATATTCATAAACTAATTTTTGGCAAGAAAATCCTAAAAATTTATCAGCCGCCTTACCAATGAACATTAAAGATGTCTGATTTGTATCATCTTCAACAATTAGTTCCATTTTGAACCTTCAAACGTAAAATGTCTTATTTAGTTTCATTTTATAACACTAAAAAAATCAATAGTTCCAAAATAACGATTTACAAACTTATGGGGGAAATCTATTATTCTAGGAAATAGAGATGTAAAACTAAAAAAATATAAACTCTTAACACACTTATACAAAAAACTACTTATATTTTTCAAAGTAATTTATGAAAAAGTATTTAATCTAATTTATCGTTTAGTCTAATTTGTAAAGTTAAACACTACCAAATTTAGTAACAAATTCTTATTACTAAATCTAGAAACTAAATTCTTAATCAAGATGAAGACCCTTTTCCCAATGAATAGTATAATTTATTTACTTAAAATGGTTTATTTGATTTCAAAAAAAATGATTTAAAAACTTAAAGGGACCATCTATTATTCTAGGAGATAGAGATGCAAAACTTAAAGATGCAAAACTTACAAATATAAACTCTTAATGCATTCTACTTAGAATTCTTTATATTTTCCAAAGTAATTTATGGAAAAATATTTAATATCATTTATCATCTAGTCTAAATTTTAAAACATTACTTTTAAATCTAGAAAATAAATTTTTAATATAGGTAAAGATCCTCTTCCTAGTGATGAATAAAAATATACATTAGCCAAAAAATAGACTAATAAGATTTTTTGGCTAATGTATATTTTTATCCCTAAAGCTAAGGATGAATAAAGAATTTACTATTAGCTAAAGCCTATTTTTACCCTACAATTTACTATTAGCTAAAGTCTATGTTTATCTATAAAATAATAAGTTGAATGATTTTTTATTTCAAACTTAAATAAAAGTTAAAACATAATGAAATATATATATATATATATATATGTAACATATAAAACTTACCAAGGATTGGGTGGTTTTGTTAATTGTCCATGGGTCGGACAACTATGAACATCTAGATATGTTTTAACTTGTTTAAAACATGCTGGACACGATTTATACCACCATCCTCCTCCGATATTGATTCCAACGATAGTTGCACGACATGTAAATCAGCATTCTGATATATTGATGAGAATTTTATAAGCAAAAACTACAATGTTAATAATTAAATAAATGAATACTTTTATAAAGTTTAGATGAACAATAATGTTAAAGTTCGAATGGAATGATTAATAGTTACCTTATTTCGACATGGATCTAAAAGTTGAAGTTCAACAATAGGTTTCCGGTTTATAACTTTCATCTCGTCGCTTGTTATGTGTACATTATTAGATGCGGTAAGCACCTCCATTGGCAAGGTAGAATATTCAAACCTACAACGTTTATTTGAAACTTCTCACTATTAATACAAAACTATAATAAAATAATATAAATATTAACGAAAAAATATAAGCTAAAAGAAAATAAAGGAACTTACACCAACTTATATAAATCAAGCTTAAAAAGCATAAAGTTGAACCTGTACTACTAAGACAGTGTTTGTCTGCAAAATTAAATTAGGATTAGATGAAACATATCTAATTATAAATAATAATAATAATAAAACTAATTACAAATAATGATAATAAAACATTAACTTACTCATGAAATATTTTACTTTAAGACTTGTGAAAATACCAAAGACAGGTTGTTCAATTTTTTCAAAACCTTTTATATTGACATCTCTTGCTATTTCACCCCATAGAGTTATTCTGATTTCTTCTTTTCTATATTAAGATAAAATATTAATCATTAATATAAAAAATTAGTTCTGAAAAACAAACTTATTAAAAAACAAACCTTAAATTTTGAAGTATAAATTCCAACTAGCTCTCTACTCTTGAAATTTTTTTAACATGTCTATTCTCTAACAGTTGCACTGCAGGTCGTCGTCCCAAAATATCTACAGGAAAAAAAAGTAGTTACATATAATAAAAAAAATTATAATACAAAGCTTTTCTGAAAATTTAATTAAAAAAAAAGATTGGCTACCTGTTGGAAGAGAATAGTTTCCAATACGCTCGGCGAGATAATTATAATCCACCAAATAGAATCGATGGTTTGGTATATTTGGTCCTACATTTTCAATTTTTCTGATGGAAGTCTTCCGACTAAACTCACGTTTTCCTTTACGAGGAACGACTTTAGAAAATTCTTTGTTCTCTTTGCTCTAAAACCCGCCGATTTCATAAACAACTCCAACCTTAAGTTGTGCAGAAAAGTAATCACAATCCCAAGATTTCATAGTTGCTTGAATAACGTCTCCCTGTGATTGAAAAATAAACATATAGATTAAATTATTATAATAAAGCTGAATTTGATATTATTTTATATATAAGAAAATTAAATATATATATATATATATATATATATATATATATATATATAAACCTCCTTACATCTGTGTCAACCAGGATGCAATCTAAAGTTGTAACTTTGTCAGGATCGTTAAAATCTTTTTTCTTCCAAATCCGACAAATACGAACCATGATCTTTTGACTCCTTTCATATGGTTGCAAATAACGAAAAGGCGTGATATTCATAGCTGCAGAAAAAAAGAATGATTACTATATTCTACATATGATAAAAGTATAATAAGTGGTATAAAATCAACTATATAAAAAATATTATATAGAAAAGAAAATCCATAACAAATTTCACCTTCGAAAGCTGGTTGATAAGTTTTCTAAAAATGAACTCAGACTTGTTAAAAGAGAAGAGGCAAGAGTGAGATTCTCCAGAGGAGCTGTTAAAAGAAAAAGAGGTAAGAGAGAGGTAAATAATGTTTACCTTTTATATATGTACATACTCCGTGTCTAAAAGATCCTTAGTGGAAAACAAATGTCATTACTTGAAGATGTATGATTTATATTTACATCTGTTTTTCACACCTGTGAAACACTTGTGAAAGTAAGTTCTTGACAGATGTAAAACATATCAGATTAGTAATTAATCAGCACTTCCAAAAACACAATAAAATAAGGATCTTTTATAATATTATGTATCGACATGCAGTAATTAAGTTAACTGTGATTAACTTTTCTAAGAGAGGCATCACAATATTTTAACAATAATATCTAAAATAATTAAACTATAATATCAAAGTTTTAATAAAACAATACCTGCATTGTTGGATACAATATATCCTGGTGGATGTACTCGGGAAAGATTACTCGGGAGAGCAACTGGGAGCAAATGGCGTAGGCTGAAATGGATGATAAAAAAGACTCGTAGCCAGTTAAAATCTCATAGCTATAGGATGCTTTACCCGTAGACGTTTTTCGAGTTCTCGCAAAAATTGTGTGCGAGTCGTCCTCCGAGGGAGTTTCCGAACCTTATTTCCTTCTCGCGCGTAAAGCGAATGGGCATTGTGTTGTGGGTCAGTTTCGGATTTCTTCGGGCTAATAAGTTGATCTCCATGCAAGAGTCTCGTCCAACATTTGCTTTTCCTTTTCAGCATTCCAGTTTCAAGCTACCAAATATATCCGTAAACATGCCTCGGTGCAGAATTGTTTACTACGTCTCGTCAGGACTTCTAGTTCAGCTCTAAGTTTACTCACCTGCGTATATTTCAAATTACTATATGTCAACTTTTCCTTCAATTTTCAACTTTATACACATGGATTAACTATAAACTTTATTTTAAAAGTCTACAGCTGTGATCTAAAAGCCGTAAAACACTGGTCTAAAACTGTTATGACATGATTCATTAAGCTAGTCTTATCGAGAAAAATTGAAAAGATGATGAAAATTCTTTATGTAAAAAAGGGTTTATATACCATGATATCTTGCTCTGAATAATCTTTGGATTGATGAGAGTGTTTTCTCCGAAACATGTCAGCGTCTTTAGATTCAACTTCTAGCAAATGAATTTCTTAAGATCAATAAAACAAACAACAGAATAGGCTCTCTTAAACACAAAAGAGCTGACGAGGAACATTAGTACACAATTCGTTTGAAAAATGATGATCTCCAATTAAAAGACTATTGGGAAGTCAATAATCAACATTACTTCGATCTAGATTCGAGTTTTTAACAGCAAGTTAACAATCTTAAATCTTATTTTCTTTACAACATTAACTTAAAGTTCCAAAGCAGCTCGCAGTAAATTCATAACAGATCATACATACTACAGCATAATCACGCAGATTTATTAAATTCTTAATCTCTTAGACCACAAAAACGACAGAGAAGATTAACCGAACTTATCGACTTAAGAGATTCACTAAAAAGAGTCTAATAGTCATAAAAAACTAAATAGAATAATAGTTAACAATCCTAAGAAACCATAAATTTGCATTAACAATTGAATCTTACACTTCATCATGATCAAGCACTTCTATACTTCAGATAATTAAAAAAAATAAAGTCGAAGACGACGACGATGATATGGAACTAGTAAATCTGATGAAAAAATTGTGAACACTAAGCTTGAATCGAGAAAGAGTATAAACATAATCAACTACTTAGCAATAAAATTCAAAAGAAGAATAAAAATCAAAACTGAAACAGAAACTTTAGTAATTTCGATGCTTATAGAAATCAAGGAGGGAAAGTTACCTTATTTTTCGAGAGAGAGAGATCGTCAGGATGGAGTAAGTTTACATGTATTTAAAAGAGAGTGGTAGGCCCCAATACGGCCTTTGACTCTCACTTTAAGATCATTAGCAGACTTGTATAGTCTTATACGTCCTGTTAATGGAATAATCACATTAGATAGATTGATCATCTAATCCATCTATTCGAAAATAGTGCTCAGGAGAAACTAGGAACAACTGTTGTAAGCTGAAATGGATGGTAAAAAAGAATAATAGACAATCAAAATCTCATAGCTAAAATACTACAATATTTAGTTACTTCCATTAAGATTTATTTGAATAGAAATCTCATAAACCATACCTTATGATCATTTAAAACCAAATGCGCATTCCTATCACTGCAAACCAAATGCTCATTCATATTATTCTACGAACCGCCGTACCTAAAAATGGTTAAAAGACAGTACTATTTTATAATCTATGTTAATAAAAACATACTCTCAGGAAGACTCTGTGAGTGGAATCCTAGAGTAAGTTTTATCACAAAAATAGTTTAAGACAAAAATATGAAGAGAAAATAAATTATTTAACACAAAAATAGTGTAAGACACAAATATCAAGCTAAACAGAGAGAGAAAAAAATAAACTTGTATAAAGAACTACAATGAAAATCACAAAAATTAGATGATAGTTGAAAATGGTAACAAAGTATCAAATAATCAATTTATGCAGCAATATTTGGTTGGAATGATGATACCTGAGGTCTTTTCAGTTGCTAAGAAGCATATCCATTTTTCTAAAGAAAAAGATTAAATTTCACGATCCACTTGTTCGAGCTAACGTTAGAAGAAATTGTAAATCTTCGCTTCAACTATTTCTGTCATTCTTTACCTGAAAGAAAAAAATAAATTAGGTTTTTTACTCTTTACCTGAAAAAGAAAAACAATTTAGGGTTTTTACAATGTTTTTATATGATAGCATATATACATATATTGAGGGATTTTGACGGATTTGGAAAGAATCATACCCGTTTAAGGGAGAGCGAGAGCATGTGGTCAGAAAGATATTCACTCCATTTGTTTGAGATCTTCTATCCACTTTACTTGTTTGAGCTCTAACAATCCTAAAAACCCATGAATCTGCATTAACAATTAAATCTTACACTTCATCACGATCAAGCACTTCTATACTTTAGATAATTACAAAAAAAAACAAAATCGAAGATGACGATGATGATATGGAACTAATAAATCTGATGAAAAAATTGTGAACACTAATCTTGAATCGAGAAGAATAAAAATCGAAACAGAGCAGAAACTTTAGTAATTTTGATGCTTATAGAAATGATCATCTCTTCATAGATTCATATCAAGCTCAAATTCGTCGATCTAAATTTAAATTCCAGATATATCTTGAAACTGTTCTTGTAGCACTTAAATAAGTATTGTTAATCCCAAAACCTCATATTAAAAAGATCCAAAAAAATGTAAAACTCACATTGAAAAGTACTTAGATAAAAAATTAAAAGATTGGAATTAAACTTCATAAATTCTTTTTGTTAACCGACCATATTTTCCTTGTTCTTCTTAAATGTGTTTTTCTAGACCACTTAGAAACGACACACTTACCTTTTTCTCCAACAATAATAAAATTTAGAAACAAAAATCAAAATCAAATACATAAGAAAAATACAGTATATGAAAGAAAGAGATGGATAAACAATAATTAAATAATTGAAAATATAATACAACAATTTCTTTTAGACAAATACCTGTCTTGAAGAATAAACAAATACCTGTCTTGAAGAATGAAGATCATCCTATAGTGCAAAAAAAATCAGATATAGAAACAAAACCCAAAATAATAAAAGCTCTTATGAAATTGTATGAAATTAAAATTAAAAGAACATAAATCTAAATAAATTATACAGTAAATCCTTACTTTGGTTCTCATATGAAAATCAAAGAGTAAAAAAATCATAAATTAAAAAAAAATGAGTACCTGATTTTAGGAGATAGTTTGCCTCATAAATAGAAATAGATACAAAACAGAAAAACAAAGTTACAACAATAGACTAGGATTTCCCTAAAAGAAAAGAGAAGTAATTTTTTGCATTCGGCTTGTGAGAAGAACTAAAGAGATAATCTTAGATTAGAAAGAGAAAATAAGAAAGATGAATGGAAAAGGAAGGCTTGTGAGAAGAACTAAAGAGATAATCTTAGATTAGAAAGAGAAAATTAAAAAAATGAATGAAAAAGGAAGACGAAAAGAATTAATAGACTTAAAGAGCTAACGATACGTATTATTATGACTCATCAAAATAAACACGTGACAGAAATGTGGTAAAACGGAAAATTATTGAATATATATTAAAAATAAGTAAATTTAAAAATTATTATAAATAAACTTATAAAAACTATAAGTGTAGTACTTTACTTTAGTTTTTATAGTAATTTCTAATCACATATTTCAAAACCACATGGTCATTAGTTCCAAATAAAAACTACTTTTAACGAAATAACCTAGCCAAATTGGTATGCTTTTTTTCATGTCAAATTGTATTCAAACCGATATAAATTACATATTTAACGTATTGATGACTTTAAGAATCCTTATTTACCATCATATGAATTAAAAGCTTTCTAAAAATAATATTTTATTGACTTATAATTGATGATCTAATATTGTATTGAGTTATAATTGATGATCATCAATAATATTTTCTTTGGCATACGGTCTATTAATCCACCAACTCTATTGCGTTTTGTCTACCTCGGAAAAACTTCAGGGGTTCTATGAAATTGAATAGACAATTGCTAAAATATGATGCTATTCTATTAAGGCTATCTATTGATGAAATTAGGCTACACAAGTTATACATTATTAGAAAAATGCTAGAAAAATGCTAAATCAAAAGATAGTTTTAATATAAATATCAATATGAAATAATCGTTTATAATATTACTGGAATAAATAGTTGTTCATAATAAATAGTTATTCATATGAGCAACTATACAAGTAAATAATTCTATTATTGTTCTAATAGCACTAAAACTTAATGACTTGTTTCATGCATATTTTTATGTATAACATGTTGGAATTTCTCCATTAAGTTGGACCGTCACATGTCTTATCGATGTATCGAACTATCGTTAATATTAGTCCAATAAAAGTAATCATAAAGAAAAGAACGGACTAGTAGATAAAATATGTATCATGGAGGTAATTGTATAGATACCAGGTTTAATTCCGAATAATGTGAAGGATTGGATTCGGAAATAAACAACTTAAGCAAAACATAAAGTTTTGGGGTTATTTTGTAAAACAACATAATACCGGGTTATGGTCCCTAAGGGTGACAATTTAATAAGGACTGGTCTTCATTAAGTAACCGTCTGGAAGTTACAAACGGTTAAAAGAGAATAACCGTTTTCTCACTTCAGTTTTATATAAGAATAAGTTCCTCATTCTTAAAAGACACGAAATAAAATACAGAGAGAAAAATCCTTTAAGAAAAATAAATTGATTCTTCCTTCGAATCAATTACAAAAGTGTGGTTTGGTTGCCATCTCTTAGAAGAATCGATAACCTAGCAACGGATCACGGATCATCCGCTTCAAGTCAGGAATCTGAAGATCAAAGAATGTCTACATCCTGTAAGTATTTATTCCGCATTATTACAGGATGATTTAATTTAATGGTTCAATAAGTTAAGTAAGAAATCTGATGAGTATTTCTTACAAGTGGTATCAGAGCCACCATGAAGTTAAGTTCTTAAATTTTCAGATTATGGAATTATAAATATTGAAGATAGTTTAAAACGATAGAAAATCGTAGTGAATTTTTGTGTAATTTCATTAAGAAAATTTGTTTGTTTAATACAAACAGGAAATAAGTAATTGTTCATCAAACTACCCATAATTTGATATTAAGTGTAAATGCTTAGTTTACAACTTGTTGTTACAGTTATAAACTGTTTGAAATCGCTTCATTATATAAAAGCTAAGCAAAAGTTAATGTCTTGTTTTGTGTAATATATATTATTATTGTTAAAGTTATATATAATATATATAGATAAAATTAAGAATAACAATTATTAATATGATATTAATAAGTGCATATATAAATACGGTAATGGGTAAGTTACTGCACCTAATTTTATGGGTAATGGGTAAGTTACTGCCCTTAATTTTATAAATATATTGTATCGTGCACCGTACAAATAGACAGAATTGTTTTTGTTATGTCAGTAATAATATCTATTTAGAAATTTATATTTATATATATATATATATATATATATTTTTATAAAGAGACATGCCTTACTTAAAGTATTAAACCAAATAAGTTTAATATAATTACAAAATTGAAGAAATTAATTGTTAGCCTAAAAATAGGTGTGCGGTTAGCCTAAAATAACGGTTAGGCTAAAAAATAGGTGTGCCGTAACTGTTAGCCTAGAAAGTAGGCGTGCATAATCTAAAAAGATATTATTCTATATATATAAATAAATACTATAGTATAATATATACTAAGAATTATATTATAATATAATTAAAGATATATTATAATATAATAAATTTAAGGTGTAAATTTAATTTGATTAAATTTATACATAGACTACGAAATAGTTTGGACATTAAGTAAGGTAGTCGTATAATATTTTTCGAAATAATTAGCATGTTTTAAGTTGTCCGAACTTGGATAAATAATTAATGATTCAATATATCGCCAAAATGATCCCTATTGATGAATTAATAATTTTAGTGTTTTGACAAGTCTATGATTGACAAGTATGTAAATTTTAATCGGCCCAAAGGAAGGTTAATGTTTGACATAGTTAATCTTAGACACGAGATAGTTATTTGTGAATTGATCATTAAGACAATTGAACTAGGAAAATCGGCCCAAAGAAAGATTTTCTTACTTAAGTCAATTAGTATGATCAACATTAATTATGCTCAAACTCATACATATACAAATTAATATGCTTTCCCAAAAGTATCTTATTGATGTTGTAAGAATATGTTTTATTATGCTATGTTTATTTTTTAAATGCTATGGAGATTATATGTTAAGTGATGTTTTTGGCTAATTATAGTTTGTTGTTTGTTATGTTAGCAAATTCATATTTCTATAACCCGGAAGGCAAAAAGGCACCCATACTTAATGAGAGAAACTTTGAGTTGTGGAAAGAAGATATGTTGCTGCACTTGATGTGCCATGATTACGACTTAGCATTAAGGGTCGATGAACCTAAACCTCTGACTGATGACAGTTCTCCTACGGAGACGAAAGAGTCAGAGGCGTGGGAAAAGTCGAACTGGATAAGTCTAGGGATCATGAAGCAAGCAATTCTATTAGCATTCCGTGGTGCAGTTCCACCTGAGATTACTAATGCGAAAATATTTCTCGAAGAGGTAGAGAAATGTTTTGCCAAGAACGATAAAGTAGAGATTAAGACGCTGCTTATTAAGCTAGCCTCTATGAAATATCGTGGCAAATGGACTGTTCGTGAGCACATCTTGGAAATGTCAAACATCGCTTCCAAACTGAAAGCACTTAAGATTGACCTTCCCGAAGATGTTGTGGTAAGCTTTGCTTTTCACTCTTTCCCTCCTCAGTATAAGAACTTTGAAACTTCTTATAACTGTCAGCGCGAGAAATGGACTCTCAACGAGCTCATCTCTCAGGCAGCGCAAGAGGAGGAAAAGATGAAGCAAGAACATCCAGAAGTGCAAATGGTGAAAGCTCATGTGGATAAGGGAATTAAGAGAAAGTATGAAGGTTCAGATGCACATGCATCCGGTTCGGGACAAAAGAAGCATAAGGGTACGTCTGGTAAAGGGCGTTGCTTCCATTGTAAGAAACCGGGGCACTTTAAGAAAGAATGTGAAAAATGGAGGGCTATGATGAAAGCCAAAGGTATTTTCACTTCTATGGTCTGTTCTCAGATCAATTTAGTTTCAGTACCGAGAAATACTTGGTGGGTTGATACAGCAACAACAACTCATGTTTGTATTTCTTTGCAGGGTATGATAAGAAACCGAAGCCTGAGTGATGGTGAAACATCCATCTATACAACTGATGGCAGTTTGTGTTTAGTTCATTCTATTTGTGATTTTCATTTGTTGCTTACCAGTGGACAATTTTTGTATTTAAAAGACGTATTGTATGTACCTTCTTTTCGAAGGAACCTAATTTCTTTTCCGTTGTTGGATAAATTAGTTATTCTTGTCTATTTGGAAATGAAAGTTTATGTCTTTATTTACATGGTAATGTTGTTGGCTCTGGAAATTTAATAGCAAATGATAACTTGTATTTATTGGATACTATAAAGGATAACAAAGAGATAATGAATGTAGATGTACCTGGAAAACTAAATTGTAAAATGGAAAAATCAGTAAAACTTTGGCACAAGCGATTAGGTCACATTTCTAGAAATAGAATTGAAAAGCTTGTTTCAGAAGGTTTATTAAGTGAACTGGATTTTTCGGACTTCAACGTTTGTGTTGAATGTATAAAAGGAAAACAGACCAAAGTGAAACGATTAGATGCATACAGAGCGAAAGTGGTCTTGGATTTGATACATACAGACATTTGCGGTCCGTTCCCTACAACGTCATGGAACAGCCAACGATATTTTGTATCTTTCAGTGACGACTTTTCACGATATGGGTATCTATATCTCATTCACGAAAAATCAGAGGTCATTGACAAGTTCAAAGTCTTTAAGACCGAAGTTGAAAAACAACTTGGTAAAGACATTAAGTGTGTCAGATCGGACCGTGGTGGTGAATACTACGGGAGATATGATGGTTCAGGTGAACAACGTCATGGACCGTTTGCAAAGTTCCTAGAAGAGTGTGGCATAGTCCCTCAGTATACGATGCCGGGTTTGCCCAACATGAATGGAGTATCTGAGAGACGAAACCATACATTAAAGGATATGGTAAGAAGTATGATTAGTCATTCAACATTATCTATATCACTCTGGGGAGAAGCAATAAAATGTGTGACCTACCTACTTAATAGAGTTCCGACGAAAGCAACTACTAAGACACCGTATGAACTTTGGACTAGGCGTAAACCTACTTTAAAACATTTACATGTTTGGGGATGTCCAGCTGAAGCGAAGCCTTATAGGCCGAATGAAAAGAAATTGGACTCCAAAACGGTTAGTAGTTATTTCATCGGATATCCCGAGCACAATAGGGGTTTTAAATTTTATGATCCTTCCACAAAGAATATATTTGAGACGGGTACAGCGAAATTCTTTGAGGATATAGAGTTTGGGGGGAAGAATTTAGTAATGAACATTCATTTTGAGGAAGAATCAATAGAGATTCATGAAGGTTCTAACAATAATACTATAGTGTCAGATGATGATATGGTAATTAGAAGGCCAATCATCACTTCAGATTCGTTAGAACATATAGATACTCAAGATGATGTTAATCTTCCTCATATGGATGTTGTTCCAATGGAGCAAAATGAAGTTATTCAAGAAGAACAAACTCTACCTCCTCAAGAAGTTCAAGTGCAAAATGAAGAAATTATGCCTTTTGCGTAGATTTACTAGAGAAAGAAAGAGCGCTATATCTTCAGACTATATAGTGTATCTTCAAGAACATGAAAAAATTTATGGGTCAACAGAAAATGATTCTTTAAGTGTTCGTGAAGCCATGAAAAGTTCTGATTCTCACTTATGGATTAAAGCAATGAACGAAGAGTTTATATTAATGCAAGATAACACGGTATGGGAGCTTGTTCCATTACCTGAAGGAAAGAAGCCGATTGGTTGTAAATGGATTTTTAAAACCAAACGGGATTCTAAGGGTAATGTGGAGAGGCATAAAGCGCGACTTGTAGCTAAAGGTTTTACTCAACGTGAAGGGATTGACTTTAAAGAAACCTTCTCTCCAGTTTCTTCGAAGGATTCTTTTCGGACAATCATGGCATTAGTTGCACACTTCGACCTTGAGCTGCATCAAATGGATGTAAAGACCGCTTTTCTTAATGGAGACATTGAGGAAAGGATCAATATGTTACAACCTGAAAACTTTGTCTCTGGTGATCCAAAGTCGACGGTATGTAAACTGAAGAAATCTATTTATGGTCTCAAGAAAGCGTCTTGACAGTGGTATCACAAATTCCTTGAAGTTATTGTCTCATTTGGTTTCGAGATAAATTCAGTGGAGGATTGTGTGTATCAAAAGTTCAGTGGGAGTAAATTCATATTTCTAGTGCTGTATGTTGATGACATATTATTGGCCACGAACGATAAGGAATTGTTACATACGACCAAGAAATTTCTTTCGGACAAATTCGATATGATAGATCTTGGTGATGCATCATTTGTGTTAGGAATTCAAATTCATAGGAATCGATCCCATGGAATTTTGAGTTTATCACAAAAGGCGTATATTGAGGGTATGTTACAACGTTACGGGATGGCTAACAGCAAAGGAAAGGAAACCCCTATATCAAAAGGTGAAAAGTTTAGCCTTAAGCAATGCCCAAAGACAAAACTTGAGATTGAGGAAATGCAAAAGGTTCCATATGCTTCGGCTGTTGGAAATCTGATGTATGCTCAAGTTTGTACACGGCCAGATATTGCTTTTGTGGTGGGTGTGTTAGGGAGATACGTAAGTAATCCGGGGATGGAACACTGGAAAGCAGTCAAAAGAGTTCTCCGGTATTTGCAACAAACAAAACATCACAGGTTAACATATAAGAAGTCAGATAAACTGGAGGTCATAGGGTATTCCGACTCGGATTTCGCTGGATGTGAGGATTCTCGTCGTTCAACCTCAGGCATTATATTCCTTTTAGCGGGAGGTGCAATATCATGGAAAAGTGTTAAACAAGCACTCATTGCATCTTCCACTATGACTGCGGAATTTGTTGCTTGTTTCAAGGCATCCAATCAGGCGCTTTGGCTGCGAAATTTTGTCACGGGACTGCGAATCGTAGAGGGGATAGAAAGACCCCTTAGATTAAATTGTGACAATAACTCGGCAGTTCAGTATTCAAACAGTAACAGGAGCTCGGTTAAGTCCAAACATGTACATATCAATTTCCTGTCTGTTAAAGAGAGAGTACAGAGTGGTCAAATCAGTGTGGAGCACATAGGGACAAACTCGATGTTAGCAGATCCTCTTACGAACGCATTAGTACCTAAAGTTTTTATTGAACACACCATTAACATGGGTGTTGTGTACTTAGGGGATTGTTAGTTTCAGTGGGAGTTTGTATTAAGCTATTAAATTTGTTTGTATTATGATATTTGCGAACTTAAGGTCATTAATGCAAACATATTTATATATAAGTTTTCAGTGTGCTCTTATCTTTGATTACTCGTACTCTGCTGTAAGTAGACCTCCAATTAAGTGGGACTAGTTAAGAATAAATATGTAAGATTACATTTCATATTATTCTTATACTATGCACCATGATAGATCCATGTAGTTGACTGTTGCGATATCGTGATTACTGATGCATCTATTTGCGGCTTGAAATGCATTGATGATGACTTTAGTCCTATGTCGTTAATGGTCATTTACGGGATTGTTAAGGTTATCTATGTGACGATAGAAATTAAGAACTTTCATTAAGTGGATGCATCCTATAGTAGCATATGATGATCCAAGTGGGAGATTTTTGGAATTTCTCCATTAAGTTGGACCGTTACATGTCTTATCGATGTATCGAACTATCGTTAATATTAGTCCAATAAAACTAATCATAAAGAAAAGAACGGACTAGTAGATAAAATATGTATCATGGAGGTAATTGTATAGATACCAGGTTTAATTCCGAATAATGTGAAGGATTGGATTCGGAAATGAACAACTTAAGCAAAACGTAAAGTTTTGGGGTTATTTTGTAAAACAAAATAATATCGGGTTATGGTCCCTAAGGGTGACAATTTACTAAGGACTGGTCTTCATTAAGTAACCGTCTGGAAGTTACAAACGGTTAAAAGAGAAGAACCGTTTTCTCACTTCAGTTCTATATAAGAATGAGTTCCTCATTCTTAAAAGACACGAAATAAAATTCAGAGAGAAAAATCCTTTAAGAAAAACAAATTGATTCTTCATTCGAATCAATTACAAAAGTGTGTTTTGGTTGCCATCTCTTAGAAGAATCGATAACCTAGCAAAGGATCACGGATCATCCGCTTCAAGTCAGGAATCTGAAGATCAAAGAATGTCTACATCCTGTAAGTATTTATTCCGCATTATTACAGGATGATTTAATTTCATGGTTCAATAAGTTAAGTAAGAAATCTGATGAGTATTTCTTACATAACATATAATTATTTACTGGTTCAATAAATTTTACTAGTATTCATAGACACATTTTAGTTATGAGAATGTTAGCTTAACGAATAATAAAAAAAAACACGTTAAAGCGTTCTGAATTTTTTTGGACAATTGACCCTAGGCTTGTAATGGGTTGCGGTAAGTGACATAAATTTTTATATAATTGATTTACCAATAAACTCATCCAATTTTCTTTCTATCTTTGGAATGTCAACGGTACAACAATTTATAGAGAAAAAATAATATTTTAAAAAAATTGAAAAGAAATATATGAAAAATTGTAAAATAAAATGCCACACAATTTTGAGCCAGATGGACAACAAAATAATGCAATTTCATATAACTAAAATAAAATATAACACATGTAAATTATTATAAAGTAAATTATTGGATATATATGACAATATTTTTATATATTTTTTTAATAATCTACAAATATTTATTTTGGACATATATAATATTTGTGGTGTGTTACATTTATCGATTTTTAGAATCTAACTATTATTGAGTTGTTTTATCCGGTTATTTATATTTTATATGTCGTCCATAGGATTGTGTATGCAAATTATTATATTGTCCCTTATAAATTATAGAAAGTTCATCTCTTGTCATTTTGGAATCATTTTGTGAGGTCTTAAACTAATCCATATTTGGGTTTGTAATTTGTATTTCCTATTAATAAATTTACGTTTGTATTGACGGGTTCTATAAAAGAAAAATATAATATTCATTGGTATATTAGATAAAAGTGTTCGTTTTGTAACTTCCCCTCTCCAACTTTTCAAACAATCTATACCCATAAATACACATCCTTTCTACTCATAAGTATATACAAACACAAAAGAAAAAACACACCAGAAAATGGCGTTTGTCAATACGTCATTTACGATATTTTGCTTTCTGCTAGCTTTAACCCTAGCATTTCCCTCCAATGCCCAAGACTCACCGCAAGATTACCTTAACGCCCATAACACAGCTCGTGCAGCTGTAGGGGTGGGTCCTTTATTTTGGGACCCCACGGTTGCAGCGTACGTACAAAATTACGCAAACCAAAGGATGATGGGAGATTGCTGCCTTGTCCACTCATCAAATAGGCCTTATGGGGAGAACCTTGCAGGGAGGGGTGGAGACCTGTCCGGAACGAGTGCGGTGCAATTGTGGGTTGATGAGATATCCGACTACAGTTACAACTCTAACACATGTACTCCAGGAAAGGTTTGTGGGCATTACACTCAAGTCGTCTGGAGGAACTCGGTCGGTCTAGGATGTGCAAAGGTAAGATGCAACAATGGTGGAACCTTTATCACTTGCAACTATTCCCCTTATGGAAACTAAATGGATTATCCATCTAGATCCACGCCAATCTGAATGATATCCACCATATAAATCTCATATACTATCTATATTGGTATTTGCCGGATCATTAAATTATAGTTTGATTATATTTAAATAATTAGACTTATAACAACAAATTGTCGCATATATTGAAGTGTACCCACCTAATTGTGCATTTTATAGATAACACGAACTTCATTTATCATTCGAGATTGTAGTTAATGATACACCAAAAAGGCATGCCAGGACCATAAAGATGAAATCATGGATAAGCCATAATAAAATATATATATATATTAATATACATTAAAACAGTCTTTAGAATCCTTTTATCCCCAAAGGAATATATTTTGAATATTCGGTTATTTTATATCAGAGTTATCATGTCTCTAAGCTTCTTCAAATGGTCTGAAAAATTGCTCAAAGGATTTTATTTGGATGAAATCAAGAAGAGAAAATGCAATCCAAATCAAGAACACGTAGTATTAGGGCTGTCAAAAAAATCCGAAAAATTTGATATCCGGCCGAAATATTCGATATCGAATCCTGAAAAAACGGATAATATCCGTATTCGAAAGAAAATGGATAATATTCGTATCCGAATTCGTATCCGAAAATAGCGGATATGGATATAGACATATCCGTATTCGAAATATTCGATATCCGAAATTGTATAAATAAATAAATATATATATAATTTTTTTTATTTAAACATATTTTTTAGCTATCCCACATCGTAAAAGGCAAAACAAAATACTAAGAAAGTTGTCCATAAATATGGAAGATTGCTTCTTTAAAAATTATAACTTATCACACATCTAAAGTTGGAAAAAGAATCGTTACCAAATTGTTTATAAAAGATATGGTGGATTTTCTTAACAAGTATATCTTTTTTAGTCTTATGACTCTTATCCCACATCTAAAATGTGGAAAAGAATTGCTACCAAACTTTCTATAAAAGACATGGTGGCTTTTCAAAATAAGTATATTTTTTAACCTTATCCCACATCTAAAATCGGAATATGAATTTCTACTAAGGTGTCTATAAAGGTAGCCTAACCAATAATGCAATTAGTTAAAAAAATTAGTGGATATTCGGATTCGGATATTATTTTTAAAAAAAAATCGGATTCGAATTCGGATTCGAATAGTGATTTTAGATTTCGGATTCAGATTCAGATATAGACATATTCGTATCCGAAATATCCGTTTGACAGCCCTACGTAGTACAATAAAACATAAGAGATTTCCGTTTTATAGCAGCTATAAACATAGTTAGAAAAATAGAATATATAAATATATAAATATAATTAGTCGGTTTCTTTCCTAAGTAGAATAGTATTAAATATCCAAAATAAAATAAAAAGTTCAAAACTTAACACAACACGAACTAGTAATTTATAGTTAAATTAATTTATCTATTTACTGGATTGCGGTCTCCCATTCCCAAATAGAAAAACATGTTCAATTTTACAATTGTGTGTTTTAATTAAGTCGTAAAGACTACATATAGAGGTTTAGGTTTTGATATTTTTGTAGACTGAAAAAAAATAGTCCACAACCACAATCTCTTTTGTTGGAAAACTTTTGTTCTGTTTTCTCTCTTTCTCTTTCAGGTTCTTACTAACAATAAGTTTTCGAAAAAACTAGAAAATAAAGAACTTAAAGCAAACTAGTAAATTTTTTCGCTTATTCAATAATTAACTCACAAAGGATTTTATATCTTCCACGATTTCATAAATGGTTAATCAGTTAGTATTAGAGAAAATAAAACCAATTTGTGATTGATTAAATAATCAAAATGCATGTCTACTATGTCATGTATGTTTCTTACGGTAAAGAATCCATGTCATTATGTTTGTGTGTTTGGTTAAGGTGATCTAAGCGTGGATTTAGGAATTTGTTGAAAAAAAATTGATATGGTCATTCGTTCTTGATTAATCATGATATTGTAAGTGATGGCGCGGCTGAAATAGAAGAATAAGCAACGATAAACTGTATTCTAGGGTAACAAATAGTGAAATTTTCGGAGACGATAAACCATCATTCGAAGCAACATATCCCAAGAAAAGAACCGAATCTATCATTAAAAAGACTTGTCGAGTCCCTCATAAAACTCCTCACGTCTCGAAACAACAAATAGTTCTCGTAACTGATGGAGGTGCAACTCCTTTGTAGTATTATATATCAGAATATCATCAAAGTACACAACCAAAACATTTCCAATGAAGGGACAAAATATCTGGTTCATAACCATCATGAATGTGCTAGGAGTATTGGAAAAGCCAAATGGTATGACCATCCATTAAAACAACTCTTCTCAGGTCTTAAATGTTGTTTTCCACTCATCTCCTATGCGAATACGAATCTGGTGACACCCGTTCTTCAAATCCAGTTTTGTAAACAGTGTAGCACAACTTAATTACCCGAGTAAATCATCAAGGCGAGGAATATGAAATCGGTACCTGACGGTAATTGTTTGATAGACCTGCTATCCACATACATCCTCATTAAGCCATTCTTCTTTAGTGTTACTAGTGCAGGAATCACACAAGGACTGAGGCTCTCACAAATGTGGCATTTACACAAGAATTCTTCCACTTGTCTACGAAACTCCTCATGCTCTGTTTGGCTCATTCGGTAATGTAGTTGGTTTGGTAGACTTACACCTGGTACTAGGTCAATCTAGTACTGGATGTCGATTAAGGGGGGAAGACCTGTAGGCAGATTATTGGGAAACACAACAACAAATTCCGCTAATAGCGTTTGAACGCGCTCAGATATCCCAGCAAATGGATCATCATTAAATTCATTAACCAGCAGTAGATAAATAATTCTTGTATCACTAGCATCCTCTATAAATGTTATTCTAGCTAAAACGTTCTTACCTGACTCCCGTGATACAACAAGTGTAGGTTTTGGGGATACCTCCTTAGTTGGTGTTAATATGAATCTAACATTATTCCATGTGAAACTATAATAGGTTCTCCTACCATAGTATGTGATACTTCTATCATATTGCCATGTTTGGCCTAACAATAAGTGACAAACATCCATAACAATGACATCGAACCATGGCTTATCTTTATAGTTACCGACAAAGAAAGACACCAAACATCTTTTAGAAATTGTTAGCTCACTACCTTTCTTTAAACATGCGAGTGTATAAGGGTTGGGGTAGTCTTGAATTTTCAAGACCAGCTTCTGCACAGCTTCTTCGTAAATCACGTTTCCACAGCTCCCTGAATCAATAACGAATTTACATATATTTCCCCGATAGTACAAGTCGACTAAAAGATATTTGGTTTGCAACCAATCATCTCCTTAACCTATTGTCTTAGGTGTAAAAAAGACATGTCTTAAAACCAATGCCTATCCACCATCTCCTCGGGTAACCTCGTCCTCCTCAACCTCATCAACAATTTCCTTCAATTCTTCATCAAAATTTGGTTCACCTTCAAAATCTACAGTTTTGGTGAACAAATTCCTCAATTGTTCTGGTTGTTGTCGTAATTTTGGATAGTGCAAAGTGACATGTCGTAGTTCATGACAATGGTAGCACCTTATTTGCGAGGAAGTACCTAGGCGACTAGGGACCTGTGAGTTAGCACATGTAAGAATATGAGTGGTAGTTAGTATTGTTAGGCTAGGACCTGAAACCTTCTTTTTTGGAAATGTCATTGGAGTTGTTCTGGAAGTATCTCTTCCATAAGACCTTCGTGAAAGGGCTTTCTCCAGATGCAGTGCACGTTGATGTACTTCAGACACATTCACAGGATCAAACATGTTTATCTGGTCCTAAAAGTTGTGTGTCATCCCACGTATGTAGCGAGATACTAATTGATCTACCGAATCAGCAATATTGACACGATTTTGCAGCTTGAAAAAATCATTAGCGTATTCATCAACAGTCTTTTATCTTTGTTTAAGATTTTGAAACCGATGGTACATTATATGCGCATAACTATAAGCCCTCAAGTGCTGCACAAATTTAGCCCAACTTGTTATTTTTCGCTTACCTGGCCTTGATCTGGTCTGCTTTAACTATTGTCACCAAGATGTAGCTCAACCTCAGAACTTAATTGCAGCCAATTGTACCCCTTTTGCATCTGAAACCTCATTGAAATCAAGGAATTCTTCAACTGAGGTGATCCAATCTAAGAACTCCTCCGGTTCGAGACCTCTCTGGAACTCTGGGATCTCAAGTTTGAATCTGGATTCCCATCGGTTGTTGGGGTTCTGATTAGAATCTCTTGCTGACGGCTGGTCAAAGACCTGTTCACGACAGTCTTGGGCGTAATATTGACCTTCACCTTGTTCTCTTAGAGGGACAAAAGAATTTTGCTCGCAGTCGGTCTCTCTCTTTGATCTTGACGGCTGGTTGCTCGAACCTGGAGCTCGAACTATGTTGGTTCGGTTGTTCAACAGCGTTTGTAGTGCTTCATGTACATCTCTCATCTGGTTTTCTAGCGAATACATCTATTCACCTACCTGGCAAAATTGGTTTTCAAACTCATTTCGATTGACCGATTCCGCGATTGGAATAATGAATTCCCGCACAAAGATCTCTTAGGCGGCATACCTCCGTTACCCACGTTATAGGAGCTCTACCACTCTAATACCAATATGGTGGCGGCTATATAAGAGGTAGAACAAACAACTGCAAAAACAAGAAATAAGAAGAGAAACAAAAGATAAATAAACCATAACCCTAGGTTAGAGTATAAGAAACTTAGAGAAAAACTCAATTTTGATTCATAAAAGTCTAACGACAAAATATGATATAAGATGCTTTATGTAGCAACTACCCAAAATCCTAATAAAATATTCTAAAACATAAAATAAAGATATTATAAAAATAAATCACATCAAATATGAAATCAGTCAGATTTGATTCATTAATTAAAGTATTTTTCTAAAATAAAATAAGATAAGATATAAAAAAAACAATAAAGTAGGTTTTTCGGACCCTAAATAGTGGAATTTGATGTCCAAATTTTGTATTAGTAACTGTTATGCTTTTGAGAATTATTGGGATTTTCGAGACTTTTAAATTGAATACCAATTTCGCCCAGTTCTGATATTTGAGTCCCAAATAAAGCCCGGTTCTGTTTGTCCAAAGAGCCATATAGCCATAGGTTTGTGGAACTACATTAGTAAGTATATATTTGTAATAGTTTGGGATTTTTTTTTAATTTATGGTTCGATTTGATGTCTGGGATTTTTTTCAGGATCAACATCAAATTAACATTAATTTGCTGATTCAAATCATACTATTGGCGAAGCAACTCATCGTTGGGTTAACAACTAATGTTAACATTAATCGAACGTCGTCCAATGATGTTTATATGACCATTAAATTGTTGACATTGTGGCTGAAAAACCTCGATGTGTGAGGATTTGCAAACCCATTACTGTCACGATGACAACAATGAGGGGTTGTTGGTTGGAAAAATACCCAATGATAGTAGTTGGAGGGCTGTTGGCTTTGCAAACGCTTAGTGACAACCCATGGTATGATTTACTCTTTGGTATCTATAGTTATAATATTTTATGCTTTACGAGTTCATGCATATTTTATAATTTATGTGTCATGATTCTAAATGAGCTTATTGCGTTACTTGTTTTATTTCGCCTACACAGTAGATACAGTCTTTTGAGGAATCATCCATCCATACTAGATTGTTTAGACTTTACCCTATGGAAATATGATATCCTACTATATTTGTTTGTGCATGATTATGAATATGCATTGACCCACCTCAAATCATTTGACCTTAGTCCCAAAAGTGCACTATAGAAAACTAAGGAACATGAAAATTGATGAAGTCAAAAAAGTTATTTATGGTCTCATGTTATAGAGTATACCAGTAGCACTTCATGGGGCTGTCCCAAACGATGTTACCACCGCCACGTTCTTTCCTGTGGAGGTCGATAAAACCTTTGCAAAAAATGAAAAGGTAGAGATGTAGCATCTTATAAACGAGCTTTGTACCAAGAAGTACACTAGCAGAGGTAAAATCTATGACCAAATTCTTGGAATATCTACAATTTGGCAAAATTTGGAGATAATCGGGGTAGACTTCCTGAGAAATGGGTTGTTGGATTCACGTTTCCATCATTACTAGAAACATTTAAGTATTTATAGTCCACCTATAATTGCGTATGGTAAATATGGAATATAAAGTTGTACAAGAGGAAAAATGTTAAAGTTGCAATGCCCGAGGTGCATATAATAACATCTACAAAGAGGCCGGCCTAAGTAGTAAACATGTGGAAAGAATCTGTCCAAGGTCCAGAAAAGAATAAAAGTCAAGAGAAATAGACCGATTCTCGATGCTTTTTCTGCAAAAAAACAACGGACATGTGAAGAAGGGTTGGGAGAAACATCGGGCTATTATCTTAAGAAAAGTTACTCTCACATCTTTGGTTGTTTGAGAAAGTAATATTATTGATGTGAAAATATATACTTAATGAATTGATTCGGCCACAACCATTCATTCCTGTATTTGTTTGTAGGACACGAGCATGATTGCTAAGTGATAATGAAAGATCCATCTTCACGATAAACAGTATAATCTGCGATGTTTATACTATTTGTGATTTATCTTTAGAACTAATCACTATGTGTATTTTATATTTGAAGAATTAATATTTGTTTCCAATTTTTGGAGGAACTTGATTTCTTTTCAAGTTTTAGACTTGTATGTATATTCTTGTCGTATCGGAAACAATAGATTTTCACTATCTTTACATAATCTGATTTTTAGGAATAATAGTTTGAAAAAATGATAAGTTTTATTCATTTAATACTTTTAATTATTGTAATATTAATGTAACTTCATAACATATACCAAACAAACATAAAAATTATGATAGATTCTATAAAGCATGGCACAAGAGGTTATGTCACATATCCAAAGTTATGATGGACAAAGTTGCAACTCAAAGTTTATTGGATCGTCAGATTACTCTGATTTCGGTATTTGCGTCGACTGTATCAAAGAGAAACAATTTGAACCAAAACAGTAGGGGTATATAGAATGACAGAAGTCTTAAAATTGATATATAATGATAACTGCAGAGTGTTTTTATATTTATCATGGAACATTCAGTGTACTTCGTATAATTTATCCACGAATTCTCTCATTTCAAATACATATGTCTCCTTAATGAAAATACTGAGTCCATTAATAAGTTCAAAGCTTTTAGGACAAATGTTGAAAAATAATTTGGTAAGTATGGTATAATCCCTGAATACACAATATCAGGTTCACCCCGCATGAATGATGTATCTTTGAGGCGGAACTGAATATTAAATATATAGCCAAAATTATGATAAGTCACTCATCTCTAGCAGTATCTCTTCGAGGGGGAAACCCATCAAGTATACCGCTTATATAACCCATAAAGTACCCAGTAATGCTAACATAAGGAATCCAGATGATCTTTGGAATGAGAGTATACCCAAGTTCTAGCATATGCAAGAGTGGGATTGTCTAGTTGAGACAAGGCCTTACAAACCTTACAAAAAGCAACTCGACCGAAAAACAATCAGTTGCTTCTTTATAGGTTATTCTGAATACTCTCGAGGTTTAAGATTTATTATTCTCTCACTAGTACTATAATTGAAATAAGAACGCCAAATGTTTTTGAGGATATTGAGTTTAAGGGGAATAATAAGGCAAACTATGTTGATTATAACGAAGACTCGGTAAAAATTCATGAAGTTTTAAAACTAGATATTAAGATATCAGAAGATTTGGATTTAATGGCAATTATTTTGGTTTATTTAGAACAAGGTAATCCTCAGATTAAGACTAATGTTCCACTTGAAAGTTGTAACCAGGACATAGAATTAGTCCAGTTAGAAAAGATGAACCTCAAGGTAATATTTTACAAGAATATCAAAATGAAATAATTCATTGTGAGAAGGTCCATGAGATAAATGAAGAGTATTGTAGGTTCAAAATTTATAGTATATCTTTAAGAACATGAGGAGTCATCTTTTGGAACTATAGATGATACCTCGTTATACAAAGACTCCATGGACAACTATGAATCTAAGAATTAGGTCGACGCAATAAAATAGAGTTGAAATCAATGCATGATAATTCGGTGTGAGAACTTATCCTATTACCTACATGGAAAAATAAAACTAGTTATAAGTAGATTTATAAAAATAAATGTAATAATGTGGGTAAGGTGGAAATACATAAATCAAGTCTTGTAGCGAAATGTTACACTCAACATGAAGGGAGTGATTTTAAATAAACCTTCATTTTGGTATCAATGAAGGATTTTTTGAGAATAATCATGGCATTTGTTGCATACTTTTACCTTGTGCTCCATTAGATGGATGTTAAGAATGCTTTTCGTAATAGTAATGTTGAAGAAATAATCTATATGTGCTACGAATTTTTTTGCAGTAGGTACCTCAAAGGATCTAGTTTACAGGCTTAAAAATCAATTTACGGGCTCAAACAGGCCTCCTATTAGTGATAACACAATTGTTTTTTGTGGTGGTAGTCTCTTTTGACTTTAAAGTCAACTTGGTTGAGGATTTTGTGTATGGCAAGTTCAATGGAAGTAATTTCATAATTTGTATATTATACGTAGATGACATAATGCTAGCCTCGAACAATTAAGAATTGCTATACATTACAAAGAGATTTTTATCAAACAAGTTTTATATGAAAGATCTCGGTGCCAGATTTATGTTTGGAATCCATACATATTGAGATCGCTCCCATGGTATTTTTGGATTATCACAAATGACATACATTAAAAGTGTGTTATAACATTACAGATTATAAATCATTGAATACCCCTATAGCAAAAGGTGACATACTTAGTCTAGTTCATTATCATAAGATAAAACTTGACATTTATGCATTGAAAATGATTTTTTATGCTTCATAAGTTGAGATTTTAATATATGTTTAAGTTTTTTTAGGCTAGACATTGCATTTGCAGTAAATATATTGTGGAAGTACGTTAGTAACGCATGCATGGATCACTAGAAGGCAGTTAAAAGGGTACTCTGATATGTGCAAAGGAACAAAATGACAGATGTGGATATATAAAAAGTCGGAAAAGCTGGATATTATTGGGTATTCCGACTCGGATTTTGGTGAATAAATTTACACACTCAAAATTACCTCGGGTAATGTATTTTTCTTGGTTGGAGGTGCAATATCTTAGAAATAATTTATAGCAGATATTTTTTGTATTGTCCACCATGGTACCATAATTGTTTATGTGCTTTAACGCATTGAACAATGCATTATTTCTACGGAATTTTTCCACCGAACTACGGAATGTACAAAGGATATAATGTCTTAGGAGGTTGTATGGTGAAAATAATTTTGTGGTGTACTACTCTAATAGCAACATAAGATCATTTAAATCCAAACACATACACACAAAGTTCATGTCACTTAAATAATGAGTTTATATGGGTCCATGATAAGTATATAGCACATCAGCACAAACTCCATGATAGCGGATCTTTTAACAAAGGAAGTTTTTCCTAATGTTTTGCAAGGACACACCATTAACATGGGTGCAATTGATATAAATGATTATTAGTTTCAGTTTGAGACTTTGTAATAAGATTTGATGTTACATTTTTGAGTATCGTGTACATAATAGTTTATTGTACTGTATTGGATCTCCAAATATATGAACTCTTTAAGAGTATATATGTACAATTAAAACCCATATTACTCTTAGGCTAGACTCCCTAACTGGACTATATAATTGATTAATAACAATAATATGATATTTATTGCATCTTATTATTCATATTACGAGAAAAATCTCTTTAATCATTTATTGTTATGAGTCATGTACGGGATTTTACCATACATATATTCTTGAGTATCATATGAGGGTTTAAGTAGGAGATTAATAGAATATATTTAGAATATCTATTTATAGACCGACAATATTTAATCTGACATACTCCATATATATATATATATATATATATATATATATATATATATATATATATATATATATATATATATATATATATATATATATATATATTTTTGATTAATATATTAACATAGTCATATAATAAAAGTAATCGAGTTAAATAAATTATCTAATTAAGTAAATTTGATTTGGGCTTCAAGTTGTAAAGCCTACATATAAGATGAATTTGTATTGGAATTTCTTTAGTGGCAAAGCCAAAACAATTGCAGACCATGGAAGACTTCTGTCTTTTTCTCTCTTTGTCATTCAGATTCTTCAACGTATATTCTTGAAGATTAAAACTAGCAATAGAAATCCGAAGAAAATAAATAATAAAGAACTCAAAGAAAACTAGTAACTTTTTTCGTTGTATCTTCAGTTTATTCAATAGAAAAATCACTGAAGATTTTTTAGCGGCAAGTTGCTTAACAATTCATCAATTCGTATCATAGTCAATAAAACCCTTTTGTGGCAGATAGATTAATCTAAAACCATGTTTACTATATCATGTATGTTTTTTTTACTGTAAAGAATAATAAGAGTGAGCTGGTTAGTGCATAGATTCAAAAATTTCTTAAAAACCATAATATAATTATTCATTCTTGATTAAAATCATAATATGGTAATTATATGTTTTATATCATTAAATTATAATTTTTAATAATTTGGGATTTTTCGAATGCACCTAAGGTTCGATTTTATGTCTATCATCGTTTCAAATTTAAAGTTAAATCAACTCTAATTTTGCGAATCAATTCAAACTATTGGCGCATTGGCCTAGTGATAGTTGGAACAAATGCTGCAGGTCGCAACCATCGATGTTGTAGATTGGGCGACTCCTTAATAAGAGTAGTAGAACATCATATTTTCTTTAAATTTCAAAAATTAAGTTTTAAATTAACTATTTTATTAATTTAAAAGGAAAAATCCACAAAGGTTCTTGGAACCATCATTTATAATTATTTAGTTCCATTTTTCTATATATAAGTCTTGCCCAATAGCCATTTGTTTTTATAATACCCTATACCAACTATATAAACTTAATTTTCTTAGAAACTGGATTTTCCTAATATTTGACATTTTAAACATTTGAATATTTTTTGTAGCCGTATCTTTCTTTCTCTTCATACAAGAGTTTTCTCTACTAAAAAACCCTTGTTTTCTCTTTTTGGTCATCGAGTTAGGGTAGTCAAAGCGATAGTTATCATCAAAGTCAAACCATCATCGACTTTAAATTATGTTTCTCAGTCCATCGACGAAGAAATTAAACCATTGTTTTCCAACATCTTACTAGCTTTTCATAGTTTTTGGATTTCTGGTTGGACAATCTGAGCATACAACCAGAATTGACGGGTGTTTCATATATGTTTTCTCTTTTTCCGGTTTCTTTATAAGTGAGATGAGTTGTTTTGCATGAGGTTTTTCTGTTTCCGGTTATTTTTTCTCTTTATTAGAATTGAAGGTATATTAGTAGGATTTCATGAGTTTTCCTTTGGTAATAAGTTATCAACTGGTTGTATTATTTATTTTCTTCGGTTCTTATATCTGTTTGGGGTGTTAAATATTATATATAAATTATTTTAGAGTTTTAAGGCATGTGTTATTGACGATGCGAGTTCATTTGAAGAAGATGCAAGATTTATACATTTTAATGGTATTTATGTGTACATGAATATGCGAGTCTAGTGGGGAATATTGTGGTTCACCATGTGATTCTTTTGAAATTTAATATATGATTCCTTTGTATTACACAATATGATTCTTATATGTGCTAGTATTTACGATAATGAGAGTTGTGTTGTTCGAGTCTAGTGCGAACAAAATGAAATTTGTGTTATATATTAACCATGCGATTTTTTTGTATACTCAACTGCGTGAGTTCTTAGATATTTGACCATGTTTGTTTCAGTTTATTAAACATACAACTTTTCATATAACAGACCATGCTCCAAACATTTTCTTAATTGTTCAATGTAGGTAAGATATATCTAAGCCACGAGTGTGTATATTCAAACACGTTAACCTAACTATAATTATTCTTCTTACCGAGTTTGAAAACTTTGACAGTATCCAAGAGTATGTTTAAAGTATATGAGATGAGATGGTGAGAGTTATCTACATTATTAGATACTCATGTGGTGATAACAATAATATTTTTAAAATAATGAGACAAATTTTGTGGTTTTGGTAGTATGTTTTGTTGTGGATAGTTTAAAAAGTGTTAGCTTGGTTATAGAACAACAACTCGTTGATAAGTTTGCTATTAAAAACGTAAACAACCTAGCATATGTTTGGGAGAACTCTCGAATAATCAACACACTAGTGGTGAGAGTAGTAATGCTTTAAGTTTTTTGGATAATAAAAAAACAACTTGCTACACACATGTTGGGCTGATCTAATTACAAGTGTTGGTCAAGTTTTTTATCAAGATATTGTAGCTCTAAGGTTATCTTTATGTCACTATGCCTCAGAGCATTGGTTTTCCTTCAAACACATATATAATATAAGAAGTAAGATAATTTCTTATTATGAAAAGAAAGTCTCAATTGGATGTAAATGGAGATTTTATGCATCAATTAATTCCCGAACCAACTTCATGATGATTAAACGGTTTGTTGGACGACATACTTGCAACCCCATTTTTTTTCAAACAACATCGAAGATATTTTTCATTAGATTTGAATGCTACTTAAATTCATGATTCTATTAGGAAATGCCATTTTGTGACATCAAAACGTATACAATTGTTTGTTAAATATCACTACAGTTTAGACATCTTTTACCGTCTCTCATAGAATGCTTTAAAATGAAAATAATGGGAGTTTTCGAGTCTTATACTTATGACTCAAACTTCATGACGTTATTCGAAGGGGATAAGCTTTATTACTAAATTATGTATTGAGTATGAAAAAAGTTAAAGAAAAATGCCAAACAATGTCGTACCTGGCTAGTCCGTAAGTCTTTGACAACCATATTTGAAGTTTTTTTCAGATCCTGTTATGGTTGTTAATTTGCTGGATTACAAATGTTTCTGTGGTTCTTGTAACAAGATTGTTTTCCATGTTCTCGCGCTTTTGATGTAATACATTCGACACAACAAGATCTGATTAGCGAACAATTAGAAGTCAACTTACTATTTTAATATACTGACAATAACCAATTATGGTAAATGATCAAACTCTAATAATTCGTCCGAGCATGAAATTTTTCCATCCGACATGAAGGTTGTTGGTGAAGGTTTATTGGGTCCTATAGATTACTCTGATTTTTGTATATGCATCGAGTGTATGAAAGAGAAATAAACAAAAAATAAACGTTTTGGGTATATATGGAAACCTTTTTCTTAGAATTGATACATACCAACATTTACGAACTGTTTCTACAGGTATCATATATCGATGACTTCTCCCGTTTTAGATACCCATATCTCTTTCATACTAAAGCTGAAAAAAACTGAGTAAGAGCATTAAGAATAATAGATCTGACTATGATGGTGATTATTATGGCAGATATGATGAATCAAGTTAACAACATTAACTAACCTTTGTAAAATACCAATTAGAATGTGGCGTAGTTCATCAATACACAATATCGGATTCATCCCGTATGAATGGTGTATCTGAGATGCAGAACCAAACCATGAAAGATATTGTAAGAAGTATGATAAGCCACTTACCTTTAGCACTATCTCTTTGGGGGAAGCCATCAAGTGCCCCACTTATACACTCAACATAGTATCAAAAAATGCTAATGTTTGGACTCTATCTGAGCTTTGGGATGGGAGTACACCCAATTTAAAGTATCTGTACAAGTGGGGTTGTCCAGCTGATGCAACGCATTATAAACCTTTGGAAAACATGATGGACCTAAAAATGGTCAGGTCTTCTTCATCGGTTATGTTGAACACTCTCAGGGTTTACGCTTTATGATTCTCTCTTTAGTATTATGTTGATTTTGAGTAAGAACATGTAAAGATTTATGAAGGTTTTAACGGTGATACTCATGAATCAGAAGATTGGGCTTTAACACCAATCATTTCGGTCTTGTTAGAAAAATGTAGTCCTCATATTAACACTAGTTCCACTTGAAGGCTCTAATCGTGACACAAATTTGGTCTAATTAGAATAAGAAAACCTTAAAGAAATCTTCCACAAGGAGTTCATAATAACATAATTTATGATGATCAAACCCTACCTCTTTATAATCTGCAACAATAGGAAATAATACGTTTAAAAGGTCCACAAAAGAAAGAATGAGTAATATACGTTTCAAAATTTATAGTATATCTCGAGGAGCATGATAAGTCATATGAATGAAACTATAGATGATCCATCATCCTAAAAATCGATAAAGATCCCGGTATGGTTGTTAATTTGTTGGAATTCCAATGTTCCTGTGGTGCTTGGCAACAAGATGTTTTTCCATATTATTACACTCTTCTTGTACTACATTCGACGCAACAATATTGTATGAGGTTAATAAAGCCATTCTTTAGTGTTATCATTTACAGGTTAAAATACTCTTTTAGTATAATGAATTATGGTGAGGGATCAAACTCTAATAATTCATCTGAGCCATAACTGTTTCCTCCTAACATGACTAGACGATCTGGAAGGCATAAGAAGGCACGTGTTTTGTCTATAGGAGAAAATACAACCAAACAGTTAAGATGTGGCCGTTGTTCAAAACCATGCCATAATGAAATGACTTGTAAGTTCCTACATTTATTTTGTGATGTTTATAGCTTCTTATTTATTGCATATTACGCTATATTTGTTCTACTTATATGGAAAACCAGCCTTGAAACATTCGATGGGAGATTTAGAGTCTATCAACTTGCGATTCCTTGCTTTCCCAAACATGCGAGTTACTTGTATACTAAACCTGATACTTATTAAATATTAAACCAACCATGCGATACTCTGTATATGAAACTATTTGATTTTAAGTATATTAACTACTCCGGTTCTTTGTATTTCCAATCACGTGATTTCATATATATTAGAGCGTACTAGTTTCTTGATTATTAACACGTACAACTTTGTTTATGATTGACCATGCGACTTGGATTAAAAAAGACCATACGAGTTCTTGTACATATTACATGTTACCTCTTGTATAATAAACCAACCATGTCATTCTTTATATATTAAACAATTCGATTTTAAGTATATTAACTATGTTAGACCTTTATGTTTAGCTATATTAGACCATACTCGTTTCTTGGATATTAACCCATATTACTCTAGTCATCAATTGACCATGCGACTTATATATAAAAAAACCATGCGAGTTCTTACACATATTAAACATGATACTTTTGTATATTAAACTAACTATGATATTTCTTTATAGATGACAATTGGCCGTGCGCAGGCCGGGTTCAGGCCGGCCCGCCCGTGCCCGCTTTTTTACATTGGATTACGAACCCGGCCCGACTCGTTATTGGCATACTAATTTCAAACCTGAACTCGTCCGTTCATGTTTATCGGTCTACCCGGGGATATCAATTTTAATATTTATTTATATATTTTATTTTGTATTAAATATATTATATTATTATATTATTATTATATTATTTATTTTATATATAATATTATATATATATTATAATTTTTGGTCGGAATGGGTCGGGTAAATTAGAAACCCGAACGGCCCGACCTGCTTACAGGTTATATTTTCTAAACCCGCACCTGACCCGTTCGAGCCAAACAAAACCTAACACGGCCGAGTTAGGTCGAGACGAAAAATTATGCAGATCACCCATCCCTAGATTCCTTATATATTGAATCATTCTATTTTATGTATATTAACTATGTTATATCTTTTATTTTTAACTATGCAATTTTAGGTATATTAGACCATGTTAGTGTGTTGGATATTAACACATACAACTCTAGTTATGATTGACCTTGTGGCTTGTATAAAAAAACTAGTTTATTGGATAATAACACATACAACTCTAGTTATGATTGACCATGCAAGTTGTATAAAAAAAGAGCGTGCGATTGTAGGCATTTACAACCATGTGATTATTTGTGTATTAAACCATTCGATTTTAAGTATATTAACTATGGTAGATCTTCAATTTTTAACTATGCGATTACAGGTATATTAGATCATGTTAGTTTCTTGGATATTAATATATAAAACTCTAGTTATGATTGACCATGCGAATTATATAAAACAAAATACCATGCAAGTTCTTACACATTTTAAACATAATACTTTTTGTATATTAAACGAACCATGTGATTAATTATATATTAAACTATTCGATTTTAAGTTTATTAAGTGTCATCTATTTTTCTATACGATCTTAGGTATATTAAATCATCTTGTATACTTAAACTAAACTATAAAATTCTATATTACACATGCAAAACTAATGCATATGATATAATAAAGTTGTTATATTAGCTAAGTAGATATTACATGTTCCTGGAATGAAAAAAATGCAACTTTGGCATTATTCATAGTTTCAACCATAACAAAAAATAATACTATAGTTTAGGTTTGGTCAGTATACACCGCGAGTTAACAACAAAAACATGCAAAGGAAAAACATTCACCAATCCGAAGAAGAGTCTTCGTTTTCATCCATCTTATCATCAACATCCCCCTTTTCACTCACTTTCTCCTCTTGCTCCTCCATGTCTGGGAGTTCTTCCTATTATTCTTCTTAATCTTCTTCATTTAAGTTTTCTCTCTCTCTTTCATTTTTTAAGAAGATCGTTAAAGTCTTAATCATATCCCGAGAATGACCAGAGTCTGGAGAGATAGATTTATCATGGAAGGAGAATATTAACCTATTTCCAAAAGAGTCCAACGAGTACTTTCTGGTTATTGTTTGTTCATAATTAGAGAATTGCTCTGAATAGTCAGAACGACCAATCATACTTGTTTACTTGTCAAGGGCTTCAACATAATATACCATTTCCAACCCTGTATATCTCCTGATACTGAGTAAAGCACGGTAGAGAAAATAAACAAGATCAATAAAAAGACAATGTCCTTTGCAACAATATGCCCTCATTCTTTGTTGGCTTAGACTATTTCTTCCTATAAAAAACTGTATACCATGCGACTTCATTTTGAATTATCTTGGCTGATAAAAAATCATACGTCTTCAGTGTACAAAGCACTATAGTTAAAAGAAACCATACAATATTAGTGTTAATGAACATCCTAATTATATCCAACATGCGACTTCAGTATTACGACAATGCTGGATAAGTACAACTAAACATCTTACTTATTTAATAAGCATAGCTAATCGTAAAACATATTATTGTTTCAATACTTATAATTTGTCATTTAAAGTGAATGTTCGTTGTTTCATTAAGTAGAATTTATCATTTATAGTGGATGCTAGTAGTTGAATGGAATCAGTAAATATAAAGATGAAAAGAAAAGACTAACATTTATAGTGAAATAAAACAACCATAATACAAACATACAATCAATCGTCCAAAGCAATAACAAACATAAACATGAATACAAAGAAATATCAACCTAATATAGCTAAAACAAGTCCAATGATAATGACAACTAGCCGAGGAGAAAAGATCTGCAGCACTTGTCCTCTCTACTGAAGCGCACCAAATCTCTCTTCTTGTAACCAGTCTGAGTATAAGTGGGAGTTCGGGTTCATCATGAACCCGTCCAAACTGGCGCATAACACGATCGAGCATGTAATCCTAAAACTATGATCATCATCTGCAAAGGATAAACGATCGTGCGGATCTCATATATGGCGAACTGCACCCTGATACCCTCGTATGCCTCGAAAACAACATATTCCAAATAAAGTAAAACTATGAATACATAATAGAAAACGATTTAGTATAATTATGTTACTTACTAATAAATATAGTCACTTACATCTGTCTCATTTAGATTCAAAAGAAGAGTAAGCGTAACCAACTTGGGGCGGATGTTTGTTCCAATAATTCTCTTCGGTAGCCACTTCGCAATCCTCGGCCGCCTTGCTATATGATCCGCATTCTCGGGGGATCTAAATACGAGGAAATGATCGTAAATCCAGCAGTCTAGCATGGCAAAAAATGTGTATAGATTATGCTTCGATACTTTCGAAGCATCACCCAAACCATGGAACAAAAAGGCAAATGCAATCATACCCTACGCGATATCCCATAACCCAAAGTCCACATTCTCCAATACATATAAGTAGTCACCCTTTACACTTTTCTAACTAGTATCCGCAAATATAGTGCAACCAAATAAGAACATTTAGTATGCTCGTGATATTTGGCGAATAGTGTCTGGATCAATTTTCTCAATGTAGCGATCCTTAGTAAACGTCCTTCGCAACCACTTTATCTTGAGCTAACGCCTCTCGTGGACTCGATCTCAACGCGTACATCTTCAAAACTCAACCCTAACATATTGGCGTAGTAGTTGTATGTCTCGTCACGTAGAACCGTGACAACTTCCAAAGTTCGTCTAAGTACAGGGAGACCTGTAATGCAACTGACATCATCGCCTGATTCACACGCTCAACGAATACCTCATCAAGTATACAGTGCGTGAAATACTGAGGCAAGTGACCAATCAGAGGTCAGAAAGGAGTCTGTGCCAAGTGTCGCTCCACCTCCGGCTACACACTAAGGTCCCACAAACGAAGCACATTATAATGTGTTTGGATGTCAAACAACGTGCGAGCCTGCAAATGAAAAACTAAGTCAATCATAAATGATATTAAAACATAACGTTGGATACCATATAATAATTTGATACTAACCTTCAAATGAAGACATGATATGCCTCATGTTCCTTATAGTGAGGAAATAAACGTATCTGGTTTAATTTTTAAAATGAAAATATCTTCTGCTGCTCCTCAATATGTATAGCATCGATATGCTCCTCGTCAATGATATCCTGCTCGGGATCTCCAAAAGCACCCACCCTATCACTAACAGGTAGTGGACGTGAACTAGTAGCGGGCGGTGGTGATCAGTGGTCATGTGATGTATCCCGTCGTGATGAGCCTCCATGAGTATCATCAACTATTTTTTGAATAGCTTTGTCCTTTAGCTTCCCATGGTTTATGCGGCGCAACGACCGATCGAATCTGATCCTCTCCGCCTCTTCCTCTCTTAAACGTTCCATCTCTGTGTCTTCTGTTGTTAATCGTCCACGTTTAGAGTGACAGATTCTTTCATCTTCGACGGCCCATACCGTCTTTAAATTCTTCTTGGGAAATCACCATTGATCTCGGGTGAACCACCCTTGACCGACAAAGGCCACCGACTCACAGATTGACAAATTCAGACGTGAAATAATAACAAAGTACAAACAAAGTTAATATTATCATAAAACATACAATACAGTTCATAAACCTAAAAACAACCCACAAACTAAACCTAAACTACATTTCATAGTTTAAAAATTATAAAATAAATTTAAACATAATTTTAAAACATTTTAAAAAAATTGAGGGTTTTAAAGACTGCGTGCGATAGGTGCACAACCCATATACCGAGCGGTACAGACCCCTTATATCGCTCGGTACGGACCTTGTGTATTGATGGTACGTTAGGGCTGTACCGCTCGATACATCCCTGACGTACCATCGGTATCAATCGTCTGTATCGAGGGTACAGACCTTATGATCCGATGGGGTGCGCCAGGCACCCCATCGGTGAAGCTGCCAGCCATTTTACAGCCTGAAATCGGACTGGAAAATGGCCTCCTAATCTTACCAAAAACCCTAATTTCTAACCTAATTCTACCCCAATTCTACCAAAAATCAAAGTACTAACAAAATACAAAAATTTCTATCATAAATATACTAACCTAGAAATTAAAACTAGGTGGATCTTTCTTCTTTGCCGTGATGGAGGAGGAGAAAATGAGGAGTTATGGTGGTTCGCCTAGAGGTGAGAGGTTTTAGAGAGAAGTGAGGTTTAGCATTGTAGAGAGAAGCGAGAGGAGTGAGGGAAGTGAGAGAGTGTTGTAGGAAAAATTGAGTGGATGAAGGTTAGTAGAAAAAAGGCTTATATACTTCTAAAATGATATTTTTGGGTATATATAGCTTGACCCTTAAATAAAGACGCAGACTAATATATTAGTATTAAAACCCTTTCATATCAGACTTTTTCATATACTTAAGAAATGAGTAAAAACAACATAAAAGCACCAAACTGTCGGACCAAATCAAACAGAATATAATCGATACGGTTGGTTTAATAAATATTGATTGATTTTGGTTTAAACTTTAGTCTATTTAAAACATAAATAAAAACCAAAAGAAATTATATATTTAGATAAAAAAACAGAAAAATCAAACACCTTTTTTATTTTTCATGTTAGAGATCAATTATATTGAATCGGGATTTCACAAAGAAATTACCTTATGTCTTTAATTTTTCAATTGACGTGCTCGTAGTTATTTTTAACCGTTAAAATTCTATATTTTTTAAATCATAAGTCAATTTGTTTATTAAAAAAATTCATATATTCTATTTTTAAAGCCGAACAAAATTAAATTTATGAGTCATATTTTTTGATTTTGTTTCTTATTTCCACAACCCAATCACACTTAATTATCCAACTAGAACATAATTGATTTTTAACAACTATATTACATATTTTTTTTTAATTTTTTTATTTCCACAACTAAAAACTCTTGTTTTTCCATACTGATTTTGGAACCAAAGTTTTATTTATACAACTCTCTGCTTTTTTACGCAATTCGTTTGACAACGGAAAATATTTGTTTTGTTACAACGAAATACCACCTAATTACACAAACGGAACATAATTACACACCCAAAAAAAAATCAATGATATTTTTTGATAAAAAAAAAGTTAATGGCTATATTGGTACTAATATAATATTTAAGTGGTTATTAGTAATTGAGTTCTAAATCCATTGAGTTATCCGTACTTTTTCAAACATGATGATTATTGATAAATAATTTTATTATTCGGTGGTTATTGGTAGATTAGCCTATAAATTATTTATAAATTTAATTATTGAACTACTAAATTAAGGATGAATATATTAAACCTTAATTAATTACTAATTAATTATTTATCTATTTAATTTTGTAAAAAGTCTCATCATTATTAGTTTTTATTTATATATAAAAATATATACTCAGATATAAAAAATATTAAAAATATATACATATATATAATAATACTAATAACAATAATTTATTATTTTTTAAATTACAAAAATGTTAGTTTATGTTAAAAACTCTTAAAACAAAAAACCGACCGAAATCGAGTCAGACCTAAACTTAAAATACCAGTAAGGAACGCAGAAGCTCAATGGTGACCCGAAAATACTATACGAATGATAGTAAAGAAATCAGCACCACAGATTTAAGTGGAGTAAGTTCAAAATTTTAATACGTCTTCCAATACTTTCATTACCACCGAAGTTAAATTAATGCTCAATCAAAATTTTGAGATTGAAGAATTATAAAAGGTTTGAGATGCTTTGGTAATTAGGAATGTGAGTAATCTAAGATTTGTGCAAGACCAAACATTATATGTGTTTTTAGGTTATCAAAAATCTATGTAAATATTTGGTATGAAACATTAAAAAAGGTCAGAATGAACTCTCATTGTGACATATTAGAAGTTAGGATAGTTTGAAAATTAATGAGTAATCATATTCAAAATTTTGGTGGGATGCGTCTTTATATTTGGTATTACGTTAAGACACGTATTCTTACAAGTTAGAAATACAAGAATATGAGAATGTGTAAATTAACACTAATTGCACCTTTTAACGATAGTGGAATTCGTTGAATGTTTCAATGCGATATTACAAAATTACCTTAGTGTAAAAAAAAATAGTACAATAATACTACAATAATTCTATAATTAAGTATAATAAACTTATCCAAATTTAAACAGATACATATCAAATTTTTGTCCACTAAAAAATATTTCAGAAAAATCAAATGAAAATCTTCTTAAAAAAATAGTATTACATTCGATTTTAGAACGAATCACAATTATAACAGGTATTGTTTGTTTAGATGATGATTGATTTGAGTTTATATACTTACAATTTAATTAAAATTTATTGACTTTTACTATTTATTTAGACAGACTAAAATAATTTTATGCTTCGAATTATTCTAAAGTTGATCCATAATCGACGCCAATAACATAGCTATTGTTGGGAGCAATTATTTAGACCTTCAATTGGCAATAAAATTGAAACATTCATTAAAATACTTGCAATATTGTGGACGTCAATAAATTGTGTGTCTATAAAAAGGCTTTACTATCTCTACTCAAGTAAATGAACAAAAAATTATGTCAATATGATTTCTTTTTGTGGAATTTGGACACAATCTTAAATATCACCAATAATAAAATAACAACCATGGACTATTATAACATCTTCATCCTTGTTTGAAGAGTATGTCTCGTATTTTTGTGTTGTATTTTCTCAAAATTAAATCTAAATTAAATATGTGATATTTGATTCACTGGTATTCATATATATATATACCTGTATAAAAAGAATCAATTTTTTAATATAATTTAAAATTTTAACTATTAGTTTTTTAAGTGTTTTTGTTCTTTTTATTTTTATTTACATTTTTTTTTATAGTCTACAGATTTGTTTTTTATTTTTCTCGATTAAAATATAGAGATCAGACCAAATCTACAAACAAAACTCTTAATATATACGAATTCAAATATTATAACAAAAAGAAACATAGTTAAAATTTAAACCTCTAAAATCAGAGGCTGCGTATTTTTTATTTTTTTTTGTATATTTAATGGTTTAGATACTATAATGATTATGTTTTTAAAAAATTAAAACATATCTTAAATATTATTACTACCATTTTGTGTTTTTGTTCTTTTATATGGAAAAACTCGTTTGCCTTCATGCATCACCATATAGTAGTTGATTATTCGTGAATCATGATTAACACATGTAATGTAATGTAACAACCATAAACCAACCAAGCGGACTAGGTCTTATGTAATCCGAAAAATAGGTAGGTGCCACTAGTTTAATGTCCGTGATTATTGGGGATATTAAAAGAACAAACACCTACAAAATTCAAAGTTTTTCTCTTTTAATCCAGCATTGAGTATATATTTTTTATAGATCAATCTAGTTCAAGTTCAAGGTCAAGGCTGAATACTATTGATACATGTAATCCAATTCAATTGTGACATTAGATCTTTAACGTTTCCACACAGCAATTACTACCAATGTTAATCATGTCTCCAAATAAATATAACTGGTGTTGAAAGTTAATCTGGATTCAAAATAATTACTTAATGAATCAGTTAATTAAGTGATAAATTAGTAAGTAAAAGTTTAAATATAGTTAATGCATAAATTTAATAAGCATTACACTTTTGTTTTGAATAAGCATAGATGCTTAATCTATCTCTCAATACTCATTGGATTAGATATTTAGGTTAACAATGCTGTTTTAAATTGAATAACAACTCAGAGCAAAATATTAGTTTCAAAATCCTTTTTATATGTTTTATAGGTGAAAAAAAAAATCGAAACAAGTCAAACTGAATACAATCATTTCACTCAGTTTTAAAATGGCCGATTTAGTTTCGATTTTAGTATATAACAGCGAACCCAAACTTACGCATAAAAACAAAAAACATTTAATTGTTTTATATATGCTAAGATTTATATGATTTTAAAATTATATTTATAATATAAATTATCTACAAATTGTTCGTTGAATCAATAAATTAATCATAAAAAATTAAACCATCATTGTTACTAAATTAATTAATATATTATTGGATTAATCGAAATAACACATCATAGCACATCAATCGCAATCCCGATGGTAGTAAGATATAACGTATCTAGCAATGTTTTAATATATTCTTGGATTAATCGAAATAACACATCATAGCACATCAATCGGGATTGGTAGTAAGATATAACGTATCTTGCAATGTTTTAATAATATATTGGATTAATCGAAATAACACATCATAGCACATCAATCGCAATCTCGATGGTAGTAAGATATAACGTAATCGCAATCCCGATAGTAGTAAAATATAACGTATCTAGCAATGTTTTAATGCATCGTATCTCGCAATAACATAGAAGACATAAATCACAGTTATATAGTAAAATGTTATCTAGTAATGATAATAGCACAATAATCGCAATCCCGATGGTAATAATTAGGTAGTGATTTTGTTACTGACATAAATCGTGATGTAGTTAGTCATAAAGCCCAAGCATGCTAGTAAAAATGTGATGCAATCGCAATTGCGAAACTTAATATCTATCAAACAGTTAATTTGTATATGGTGATTTGTTAGGTTATGGAGAGTGAGCTATAGTTGGCATAGGCTGAAGGGGAAGCTTTTGGAAGCGAAGAATTATGGTGGAGCTCTTAAGGAAGAACACGAGGCCGTGAGGTAAGAAGCCGGAAAAGGAAAAAAATATGTTGTCCACAGATTAGGCAAAATGCATAAGAAATTGTTCCAGGCTGAGGCTGGAACAAATTCTAGAAAGAGATCAGACATTCAGTATGAGGGCTACACAACACCATAACCTACAGGAGAGGAATATGAAGTTACACTGCAGGAATTCTTGGCAAAGAAGAACTCCACTCCTACAAAAGAGAAGAGTAAGAAAAAAAGAGGGTCGCGTAAGTCAAGTATTGCAAGTTTAGCTAGACTATCACGGTCGGTGCTACGTGATACTATGGTGGTGAAAAAACGTAGCTGGATCTAGAGTTTACAAGTTGAAAATAAGCGGTTGAAGTTCTCGCTTGAACGGAAAAAGAAAGAAGTGAGTATTGCTGTGATTGTTTGGGACACAACATGTATAAAAATTCACATAAAATATTTAACATGCTTGTTTTGACACAGGTTGAAGGACTGCAGTCAGAGTTAAATAAGTTGAAAGCGAAGCTTAAGGTAGCAGAGGACACTGTCGATGCTGATAATGCTAAACTTTTCAACCCCTTCTCAATGCCGTTTTGCTGTGAAGATAATGAGGATACTGAATCTGTGGCTGCGAATACTAGCGAGAAGGTAATTATAAAACCAATTGCTTAACAATCTCACAGGAATGGATTTAGGAAAAAGAAGAGCCAAGATGTTTCAGAGACCCCAAAAAATTAAAGCTAAGCATGATAAGGTGGAGGAAACAACGGAAGAAGAGAAGGAGAGGGAGGATGTCAATAAAAAGAGAAATAAAGAATCTGAAGAGGTGAAATTACTCGAAGTTGTGGGTGAAGATGATGTTATAACACCGATTGTTGCTGCTGAATTTGTGTCAGATATAATTGAAGATGAAGAAGTAGAGGAGGTGAAGAATACATGCACACCAAATGTATTACCTATTGAACGTATGAAAGATACTACGTTAAAGGATGCAGCTGCTAGGAAGTCAGATAGTGCAGTAATAGCGACAGTTTTTTATGCCCCTGCAAAGGAGACAAGCCTTACCATATATAATGATGCTCTTGCGAGTGAGAAAGGGGATATGGAGGAAAATAATATAGGATGTGTCACATTAGCAGTCCAAACAAATAGGGTTGACGTACAAAATGAAATGGTGGGAGCAGAAGGATTGACAGTGGAACAGGGACAAGAAGTGGGATCTAAGGAAAGTGATGGAAATGAGTTAGTTATGGACGCATATAAAAAGGTCGACGAACAAAAAAACGATGAAAACAAGTCTACCGAACAAAAGGGGGAGAAACTAGAAAATACAAAGGAGGGAGAAAATGTTGAGAGTGAGGGAATGACTCTGTCGTGAACAAGGCAGGTTATACAAAGAAATTGGAAGTAGTAGAGAAGGTCAAGGGAAAGTATAAATCATCAAACATGACGTTAAAACCACGGCAGCAACGACAAAAAATATTGACGCCTCGTCTAATGTGCAAGAGCAAGCAGTACCAGTAGTGCAAGAGTCTGAACCTGGCATTAAGACGGTGGTGGAGACATGATTTGAAGATGTAAGTGGATCTTAAAATCGTTAAGATTCAAAAATATGTACTATAATGTGTCCGCATGTTTTGAAGTTTTCAAAGTCTTGGTTTGATATTGACTATATTGGATTGTTGTGTTTTTAAAATGTTGTTTTAAGACTGTAAGAAAAGTTTTGGACTTAAAAATGTTTTTGGGTTGTTTGTAGCATAAAATGTTTTTTGTAAGATACAAATGTGTCTAGCCATCTATTAATGTCTCCCAAATCATAATTACTATGATAAGGTATCTAGTAAAGACAAGCTAAAACAATATAACAACTCGCAAAGTCAACATTGTCATCTTATATATAACCAATCACTTTGTTCAAAAGATTAATAATAATGAATGCAAATAAATCGCATGTTTGTAATTCGTAGGAATCGCACACTTAACAGCCTTGTATTCGGGTAATACAAATAGTCTTTGTAAACATCTAGCAATGTTAACTTGTATATAAGTCGCAAAGTACCGAAACATTAATCTAGCAATCATTATTTTACGTAAATCGCAATGCATAAGTGCTACAAATATTATAATCTAGCAAAGTTAGAAACAAAAAAAATGCAGTAACGTGATTCTCTTACGTTTTCAGGAACTGCAAGAAAGGCTTATAGCAGAAATGGAAGGCCAGCATGATTCAGGTGTAGCCACTTTAACGATGCATGTAGTAAAAGATGTAGCAAAGTGCGAAAAAACATCCTAAACAGTGTTAGGCGATGAAGTAATTCAAATTCAACAACAACACGAAGAACCGCAACCCACGACGAAGGCTGAATTACTGAAGCAACCTGAAAGAGCAGAAGAAGTAATATAGGTGGATGGAGAGATATCAGAAGACCTGCAAAAATAGCTGTCGTTAAGTATGAAACACGCCAACAAGATAAAGTAGTATCATACGCACTCCCTGTACGTTCTCTTATACCGTTCGTAGATGAATGTTTTGTAGACTACACATAATCCTTTTATGAAGAATGTGACAAGGCTACAGTAAATTCAAATGAGAAGCGACATACTTTGGAATTTATCAAGGAAGGTCCTATAAATCTCGTTGTAAGTGGATTTTTGTCTTACCGTCAACGACGAAATTAATGTTAGGGGATTAATTGGATATATTACATGTGGTAGTTGATGAGTTTCCAAAGTGGAACTTACTTACTCAAACGGAGGTGGGAGAACCACAAGATCTTATGAAGATTGGTCGAAGCGTACAGCGAGGACACAACTAATAGATGTAAGTGAGTAAAACAAGGTGTTGCGAATAAGCAGAGAAAAAGTGTCGGAATATCCAGAAGTATGGTATTTGTCAATGTTAGAGTTCTCATATAGGGTTGCTATTAGTGTGAGTGAGATAATGGAACTATCGTACGAAACTGAAGTTGATTTCAAGGTAATATGTAGTTTTTACTCAGAACAATATATTAATTTCTCACGTAGACAACTTTTGTTTATTTTAATGATTGTCATCAGTGTGTTTTTAAAAATTAAGGTGCTCCAGGATGCTAATTGGAGAGTACTTGTGTAAGGGTTCAATAATATTTTTTCATGTATGGTCAGCGAATTTCAACTTTCTGGAATTGAAATCGTAAGTGCATCATGTATTATTTATGTTATTCAAAACAATCTACTTCATATAATAATGGTAAAAAAATTGTAGCAAACACTGGGTATCAAGGGAGACATGTCACACATTGTGGATGAAGTATTTGAGACAATCAGATTGGACACATACATTGCACTTGTTCCTCTATGCACCATTAACACGTCAGGAATCAACCACTGGACGTTGTTGGTCATTGATATGAAGAATGGTACTGCTAGTAGCTACAACTCACTGTTGCCATAGAACAAACACAATGTAAATAAGACGGGGAATAATGATGATGACCTGTTATTTAGTTATACGCTATAAATCGTTTTACTTTAATTTAATCCTTTTGTAGCAAACTAGTTTGTGAACGTATCGCAAATGCGAGAAGGGTAATTTCTAGATACGGCTAAATAGCTAAGCCACAATCGCATACTCTTATGCTTCTCAGCAATCACATTAATTATATCACATAAATCGCAATGTCATATAAGGTTCCTGCTTTTACAGTCGGCCTATTGCATGAAGAAAAAATACACAATTGTTGTGAAGGGTGGATACAAAATCAAGGCAATGAGAAATATCCCACAATAGGAAAAGAACAACCTTGACTATAGGATTTGTTTTTGTGAGTACGCGAAGGACATTATTCAAAAAGGTATGTTCCTCTGAAATATGGAGAGGATATGACCGCACAAAGGAGATCTGAAATATTTAAGCATTTCATCAATAATTTAAACACAACTCGATGATGGTAGTTACCTACTATTTTGAATATGGTTTTTTTGGAACAATTGTTTTATTATGTAATTCATTCTAAATTGGTGATATTTGTAAGGATCTTGTTTAGACTTCAATGTTGGATAAACTTTTTTTTCTCATAGCCAACAATGGAAGAATGTGTATTACATTAGTCATGTTAGGAGGTATTATTGGATTACTCAAAACAATAGTACCAATCACAACGCCTCTTTATTACTATACACTAGCCTAAAAACTTGTGGAATTGATAGGTTGTTAATATCTATCAATGTAATTTTTGGTTAATAACTATAAAATTTACAAGTTCTTTATATCTAAAAATTAGGTTTACAACATAAATCGTAATATGCAATTGACGAATTATATTAGAACCAGTAAGAATAAATCGCGTCCACCATGATACTATATATTAATGAATTGGATAATGGGTTATTGACTAATGAGATCATTAAATAATGTCGATATGACTGCTACCTCTCTCCGTCAGTAATTAAACAAAGATTATCTATCTTATTGGATAATTTATTACTTGTTATAACTAGGGCATGGGATTTTAGGCTATTCAATTTACTACACTTCTAAAAAAACTCACTGTATTCTAAAACAAATGGCCCGTTCATCTCTAGTTTCACCTAGGTACTCATCATCAGGCGGCTGGTTCTCAGACCATTTGCGAGACCGTTCGCCTTACCAAAGAACCACCACGTCAGAGTACTCATCCGACGATTCCAAAAATGGAATTGTGTGGTCATTTGATTTCAAGGACGAGTACGACACGGACGACTCGTGGTACTTTGAAGGTTACGACTCAGACCGAAATGAACTTCTCAAACAAAAGCGTATAAGGGACAGTTGGGACGACAAGGATTTTGAAGACCCGGTTGACACAAATGATGAAGAAGACGACGAAGCAGTTGATGAGAAGGAAACAGATGACGAAGAGGACGAGAAAGAGGAGGAAGATTACAAGGAAGAAGAAGAGTCATACGAGGAGGACGAGGACAAGCATGATGATTGATGTTATGGTAATTGATGTAGCATGTTATTTTCTTCAGTATGTTATTATATGTTTTCTGAAGTAAAATATACTAACCCTCAGAGATAGTGTATATTTTGGGAAGGTTGAGTTATCCAGGCATTTGTAAACACGTGCATGCAGTTTTAATATATTTTATAATTTTCTTGTTAGTTGTTACTTAATTGTGTGTTTGATGGTTGTTTCCAGTAGCAACATATTACAGTCTCACTAACCATTAGAGAGGAAAAAGTAGAGCAAAGCGGTTATACAGGAAGTTACATAACTCAATCGCAATATAATAACCCGATGATAAAGTACCTAACAATGTCATGTTAGGCATATCTAGAAATGTAATATTAATGTATTTAGCAATGGAATATTAGTCTATCTAGTAATGTCATACTAGGGGATCTAGCAATTTCATATTAATGAATCTGGCAATTTCATATTAGGCTATCTAGTAATGTCATAATAGGGTACAAACAATGTCATGTTAGTGTATCCACCAATATCATGTTAGTGTAGATAACAATGTCATAACAGTGTATCTAGAAATGTCATATTAATGTGTCGAGGAATGTCATATTATTCTATATAGCAATGTCACAATAGAGTATCCAATAGTGTCATGTTAGTGTATCTAGAAATGTCATAGTAGTGTATTTAGAAAGGTCATAACATGTAGCTAGCAATGCCATCTTAGTTTATCTAGCAATGTCAAAATAAGGTATCCAGTAGTGTTATGTTAGTGTATCTAACAATGTCATATTAGTGTATCTAACAATGTCATTACATGTCACTAACAATGTCATCTTAGTCTATCTAGCAATGTCAATATATCTAGCAATGTCATATTAATTTACAAACCAATGTCATATAAGGCGTATCTAGCAATGTCGCATTAATGTGTCTAGCAATGTCACATTAGTGTAGCTACCAATGTCATATTAGGCGTATCTAGCAATGTCATATTAATGTTTCCGACATTGTCATATTAGTCTATCTAGCAATGTTATACTGATATATCCAACAATATCATGTTAGTCCATCTAGCAATGTCATTTTTATATATCTAGCAATATATTACAAATGATAGTCTATGTAGCAATATCCTAGATTTCATGTAGATAGCAATATCTTGTAGTATATATTAAAACACGCAACACCGACTACAATAGCGGCGTAATCTTTAAAGGATAACATGAAAGTACAAAACCATGGAAATACAATAAATGTAAATGGAGAATGGTATATGTTTCGTTAGAATGTAAATTTCTTGTTCCTTAATTGTAAGAGGCATTACATTAAAGGTATCATAGAACAATCGGTTTGGTTAATTAAAACGTAACTAGAAAATGTCAAATCTAGTCAAGTGGTTAAACAACGAATTAACCAGTCTAGCAAACTCTGTATCTAGCAATGTTACCATTCTGAAAACATGTAAATCGCAAGATAAGAAACACTTATCCAAGCATATCAAACAAAACGAAATTAACTTCAAAGCACAAGTAGCCTAATTTAGAATGGAGCATCGCAAGATGTCCTGTTGGGTCCTCATTTGAAACAGCGGCCGCATCGTGTCTGACTCGTTGTTACTTCTCCTATCTATGGAATACGTTTTTTTTACCGTCCCGATCTTCGTTTCACAAATATTAACAACTTTTTTATGGGTATTTCCCTATTATAATAAACACAGTTATCATTTCAGTTTTAGACAAGCATGACGGATCTCGTAAAATTATGAAATATTCTATTCCACTTCCTTATAAACTATGTAAATCCATATAGACTCGCTTCAAGAAACATACATCTCATTCCTTCTTATCTTACAAAACCTTTTGGTTGATATATGTAAATTTTGTATTACATTGTTTCATACAAAAATGAAATAATAATATCCAATTGGTCTAAATCTTGATAAAATCTAATAAAAATTAACTGTAAAACCTTTATTGAGGTTCATCTCATAAAGTAAAAATTAAGTAATGAAAATTAAGTAAAAATAAATAAATGTAATAACATAAAATCTCATAAAGTTTGAATAAATTATGTTTGATTTGCTATTTAAAAAAATTTAAAATATAAAACAAATCTCATAAAATCATTAAAACAACAATTTGGGGTCCCAAGTAGTGGGTTTAGGTGCCAAACTTCGTGAGGGAGCCTATCGCCCCCGTCATGTTCTTGACAGTTAACGGGCTCACCAAGACATGGAATTTGAGTGCCTGTTTTTCCAAAATCTGATACTTTGTTACAATATAAGGCTGGCTCATGTTTGTCAAATATCTCTAGATGGTTGTATGTCTTGGCCATGACATTAGTTATTCCCTTGGACAATCCAAATAGATTTAGAAGGTAGTTGATAAACTCAAACATCTACAATTCAAAGAAGCACTCATGAGATTTGATCAGAGCGTAAAGATTGGGAAAAAAATAAAGGAAAATTGGTGGCTCGGTTATAAAATGCTAGTGCAATAGGAAGTTTAATGTATGCAACTTTATGCAATATGGATGATATATTATTTTGGTAAATAAATTAGGTCAATTTACAACTAATCTAAGTACACTAGACTATAATACAATATGAAGGGTTTTGAGGTACATAAAAAAAACACATGTCTCCATTACTATAATGTTTATGGCTATCCGAAGGTTACGTCGATGCAAGTTGGATCATTAGTCTACCCCATAACAAATCGACTACAACATAAATGTTAAGCTTTGCAATTAGTGTTATTTTGTGAGGATAAAAAATAACATGTATATTTAACTCCACTGTGAATTCTAAACTTATTGTATTGATTGCAATGAATAAAGAGTTGGAATGGTTAATATATTTTTTACCAAAAATACCATACGACTTTTAAAAAGAAAATATGGCAATATAATTATATTACGATAGTAAAAAAACATTAAATAAACCATATATTAAAAGGGTATGGCTATATATACCCAAATGTGGTTTAAATATACCCAAAAAACGCGGTTGACTTTTGTTTGACTTTTTTAGGACGAAAAAACCCTTGAACTTTCATTTAATATCTGAATTGTCACTAAGTAAAAAAAACACTAAGTATATCCTAGATACACCCAATTCACAAAACAATCTATTTGGCTATGTATACCCAAAAAAACACAACTCTCTACTAGATCAAACCCCATATTACTATAATTTTGTGAAATTCTTCAAATTGTTCTTGAACATTCAAAGTTGCCTCAAGAACATTCAAACTCTTTTTAATTTTTTTAAACTTCTTCTAATAAAAACACAAAATCAAAACTTGTATTTCTGAAGTTTTTTTTAAAAAAAATTAAAAATTTAATTATTAAAAAAATCATAATTTTAGGGTGTTTAGAGGCCATTTTCCGGCCGGAATTCGACCGGAAAATGGCCATTTGCGAAGGCTGAGCGTACCATTGGTACAGGGGGCGTACCGGTCGGTACAAAGGGTCCGTACCGACCGGTACACCCCCTCTGTACCGATGGTACAGAGCGTATCGTACCATAATCCACGATACGCTCTGTACCTATAGTAGTGTATCGTGGATTATGGTACGATACACTCTGTATCATCGGTACAGAGAGGGTGTACCGGTCGGTACAGACCCCCTGTACCATCGCAAATGGCCATTTTCCGGCCGGAAAATGGCCTCCAAACACCCTAAAATTCTGATTTTTTTTACCAAATTCAACCACAACCCTAAATTTTGATACTAAGACTAAGTTTCCATATTTTAGTTCGCCGGATTTTAGTTCGCCGGATAAATTAGAGAGAACTTGAAGGTTTTAGAGAGAAGTTAGAGAGTGTAAGAGAAAAAATGAGGTGGATAATATTAGTAAAAAAAAACCTTATATACCTAGAAAAGAGTATTTTTGTCAAATAAACTTATACCACCTTTGGATAAACTCAAAATTGGGATACTTAAACCACATTTGGATATATATAGCTTGATCCATATTAAAATTTACTGTCAAAGTTATAAACATATCAATATAAAACATAAAACATAAATATGTTACCCAAGTAATTAAAAAATAAACCAGCTCATTAAAAACGTTGAAAGTCATATAAATTTAATTCCATACTCTAGGAAGATTATTGACTTGGTTGCGAGAGTAGAAAGGTCCATACTAATACTACTACCATTTTGTATTTTTGTTGTTTTATGTGGAAAAACTTGCTTGCACTCGTCTATATCCGTGATTATAGGGGATAAATTAATTAATTAGTATTTGTTTAGAAGGTGGTTATCAATTTCGTATTTTGCTTTAAATTTCTCGTATTTTCTAATAAAAAATAAACACCCACGAATCTCTGAATGCTAGGGTCATGAATGTGTGGCGGATAGGCCCGACACCATGCAGATACCTATGCGGCTTATGCTCTATTTAATTTATAATTGGCGGCTGTTTTTAACCTAAAGTATTCAAAAAAAAAAGTAAATTCATTCCAGAATTGAGCATAATATTGACATTTAGAACTTTTACGCATCTACTTCAATATTAACGTAGATCTTAAACGTTTCCACACATCAAATCACTACCAATGCTATACGCTAATAATTTATCCAACTATAATATTATTGGTGTTAAAAATTAATCTGGATTCAAATTAATTAGTTAATCAGTTAGTTAATAAATAAATTAATATATTGAAATCCAAATGATCAATATAGTACATAAATAAATTGAAGTTTTCCAAATCACGGAATATCAATTTTAATGATTCATAGTCCATGAATTTTTAAAAATATATTGTGAGTTCACAAGTTATCTATAGTAGATGAAGTTAGTCTTCTGTATTTGTTGATTAATACAAAACTAATCCAGGGTACACATAGACGGAGCTGGGTGGGTATCTGTGGAGTCCCAGAAACCCACTCAATTCCTAAACTATAATGTCTAGTATTAACATAAAACCAAATATGTCTTTGTCCTTGTGGCAAAATTAACTTAGGAACTCAGGGTTCGAATAATATGGAGAGACCCACTTATTTAGAATCAATCATGCTATAATATATCCTATATTTTAGTTTAATATAGATACTATTTTTTAAATATATATATAGTATTTTCTTTCTAGTTTCTACTATCATTTTAAAAAACTCTAACTACATCTACAAATTATTTTCTTGCTTTCTTGTGATTTGCAAAGGGCTGATCAAGATATTTTGAACGCTTTGAACCTTGTTTCAGTAAGGAAAGATCGATTACAGGACATGAGAAATAACGGTTGGAAATGTTTTTGGATAAAGTTGTGTCATCTTGTAACAATTTGAGTGTTGACATTCCTCACATTGAGGCACAATATGTGAAAAGTATGAAACCTAGGCATTTAGCTCATGGTGTTTCTAACTTGCATCACTACAAGTTCGATTGCTTCATGAATATTTTAAATATGCAATTAAAAGAGTTGAATGGGAGGTTTAATATGGAAAACACCGAGTTGTTGAAATACGTTGCATGCTTGAGTCCTTGCTTTTCATTTAAAACTTTTGATAGTAAATTATTATTGAGAATGACGAGAATGTACCAAATTGAGTTTTCTGATGTTGATGATGAGGTTTTGACAAACCAATTTGAGTGTTATATTAGGAGTGTCAGGAAAGATGCTAGATTTTCCAATTTGAAAGGACTTGCAGAACTTTCTAGGATTATTGTGAATACAAAAAAGCATAGAATATTCAATTGGGTTTATGAGCTTTTGAAGTTGGCTTTGCTTTTACCCGTAGCAACGGCGAGTATTGAGCGAGTTTTCTAGGAATGAATTGTGTGAAGAATGAGTTGAGAAATAGAATGAGTAATCCATGGCTTAATGATTGTCTGGTAACATTTGTTGAAAAAGAGGTATTTACCACGATTAGTAAAACAACTATCCTTCAACATTTTCAAACTATGAGTAAGAGGAAAGTAGAAGTAGAATTAACTTAGATTTATGTTTTTATTTTAGTGTTTCCTAATCACATTTTAGTTATTTATGTAACATATATTATGTCATGACACCGACAATTCAATATTTGAAATTTGAATATAAACCATTTGTTATTATAATTTATTTTGATATATATATATACTTCTTCGATAATAAAGTTCAGGACACCACGATGTTCCGATCCTGGCTACACCACTGGTGGTACAATATGCAATAAAAATATGTATCGTCAATGCTCCCTTAATTTTAGATCGTAATTTAAATATAAAATCGGTGTTAAAATCGAAATACTATTGGTAATACAAATTTCTATAAAAAAATACGGTATCGACAGATTTGCATTGATCAGTATTAATGAACTTTATTCAAACTGAAAAATTCAAAAATTACAGTATCGACAGATTTGCATTGATCAGTTGATACGTTAATGAACTTTATTCAAACTAAAAAATTCAAAAATTACGAGTAGACGTTAAACCTATGTATCACTAAAACCGATAGTTCACATCCGAATTACCGAATTACCCTTAGAAACTTAATTTAAGCGAGCGAGCATCACATTTTTAATTAAATAAGCATGGATGCTTAGTCTAGCTTTGAATAATCATTTGATTACCATTCATTTAATGCTTAGCTTTGTTGAATTGTCATTAAATTTTAATTTTAGTTTCCACCTGTACATAACGATACTTTTTCGAATTTATTAACTAGTCGGACAAAAATATATATTTTAGATACGACAAAAACTGAAAACAGAATCCGACGACCGAATCAAACATATTATAATCTAACAGAAGTTGTTTTGGTTTTAATTTACAAAACGGAAATAAAATCGAATGGAATAAAATATAATATTAAATAGTTTTGTATGCGAATTTAAATTTTAAATATTTTTAATATAATGTAAGTTAAATTATGGATAATCAGAGAGAAAAAATTAAAAATACCGTTAACTTTTTAAAAAAATTATATTTCTTAATAATTTACTTGTAGTTGTAGTTAGTAGATATTTATTTTTTAGCAATCCTATTACATGTCCTAATATCGTAATATTTTTTTCATATTTACGTAACATTTTTTTTATATATTTACGCGATTTGAACACAATTATTTTTCCATAACCAAAATTCTATTTACACAACTTTTTTTTATATACTCCTACATTACTAATTTAAACATAATTCCGCAATTCTAAATATACTTTTTTCACAACCAAATAATAGTTAATTATGCGACAAAAACAAAATTACTTTTTGCCAATCAAATTGCATGATTTTCCAATTTGAACCAATCTTTTTTTCCAAACTAATTTTGCAATTCCATTACTCTTATTTTGGAAACAAAATTTGGTTTAAAAAAATAAAATAAACTATATCGTTGATGTAATTTTGTGAAAAAAAACAAAATTAATGATATTTTTATATTCTTTTAAAGTTATGGATTGAAATGTATGACATTTATAATAAAAGCATATACTATAGAGACAAAACGACGAAAAAATATATTAATATTAACGTAAAGCTCAGGTAGTTATAAGTACTTAATTTCTAATATGAGGTAAGTATCCCTACATTTTCAAACATCAATAGTTATTGAAAAATAGTTTTAATGTTGGGTGATTAATGTTAGATTGCTCTATAAATTATCGGTAAGTTTGATTATTGAAGTACAAAATTAATCATCAAAAGATTAAACTATAAGTAATTACTATAACAGATCATTTATCATTATATTAATGGAATTATTATATATATACTCAAACAATAATAAAAACATTAAAAATATCATTTTTATTAATATTCTTTATATAAATTAAATTAGTTTTATTCAATATTTTCAAAACTGAAAATGGAAAGAAATCGAATCAGACCAAAACAAACAATACTAAATTATTTTTGTTGAAATCGTATTTTTTTTATAAACCAAATAAATTTGAGTGGGTTTAAATATTTCTACAAAAACTGAACAAACCAATAGAATCTCACTTTACTTTATTTTATATTTTTTTTTTGAAAAACGGAAAATAGAGTCTAAAATATAAACATATAAATGACAGAAAATATAAAGGAGAAAATATAGAAGAAAAATAACATATGAAAAAAAATGAGATAAAAAAAACCAAAAAACAATTGTAGAAATATGGAGTTGAATGGAAAAGATCGTAGAAAACTAAAAATTAATAAAAACGAGTTGATGGAGGCATTCAAAAAGCAAGTAAGAACCCTTAAAGACCGGAGGATAAGTATGTAACATTCAAAAAAAATGTTAAAAAGGACCAATATGTCACTAAAGAAAAAGAAAAAACCAAAAAAATTATTTTTTTGATAAAAACCCTTCTATACAAAAGCGATATTAATTAGCTTGTGGAAGCAAAAATACATCTACCAAACTTAGTTGAGTTGAAATATATATATTGCAGGAGAAAATTTAGATTGATATGATGGATGATAGAAGTATTTTTGAATTAACGGGATAATTTTGTTGGATAAACATAAACACTTAAGTCGAATATTTTTATTTTGTTGTATAAGTATAGGACTATACTGTTTGAATCTTTCATGAATTATGTGATATTGTTTGAATCTTTCATGAATTATGTGATATTGAGAAGAATCTCGTAATTACCATATGAGATTAACTCTGATTTTAATCATTAAATATGCACACATTCTTTGTAGATGTGTAAGTAGTTTCAAATAAAAAATCAAATATCTATCAAAATTGGTACATGAAGTGATGTGAATATTGAAGTGTTTATTTATACCGATATAAAATGTTAAGTTATTGTTGATTCCAATAATTAGACCTTATGTAGTATCAATATTTTTCATATGTTAAATCAGGCTAGTTTCAGAGCCTCTCGTAGATTAACAATCCATTCCAAATATACTTGAAAAATATTTTTGTGTTGAATCCAAATAAAAAAAATACTTTCAATAATATAAATTAACAAAAAATGGTATACTTTGTATTCACTTAAATATATTCCCAAATGAATCAATTACGTATCAAATGTATTGATGAAATTAAACGTACATATCTTCTATCATATGAATATAAGATGTTTTTTTAAAAATAGTATTATATTAATTCTCATAGTTGATGATCATAAATTTCTGTTTTGGTGTATGGTTTATTGATCTAATAAATATAGTGGATTTAGCAACATGGGAAAAACTTTAAGAGTTTTATGAAATTGAATAAACAATTACTAAAAGATAAATATATATTATTTAAGATTCTATATTGATGATATGAGGTTACAAAATATTTTACGAGTAAATTTGGAAGGTATACGTACTTTTCGAAGTGGTTCAAATTTATGATTTTGGTTCATTGCTCCTTTCATAAGATTTGATTTGATTTGCAATATTTATTTAAGTTTTGTGCTTGATATAGAGCGTTTCATATTGTGATTAGTCATCAATTTTTGTTTTCTTTATTTTCCTTACATGTTATTACATCATGGATTTGGAATATTAGAGTTTGATATGTTGATATATTTTACGTCAATTCAAGGCAATAAGAATATAGGCTATGACATTAGCGATCATGAGTTTAATGAAAATTCGTTATTTTTTTGTAACGTTTCGGCTTGATTTGTTGTTATTAGTTCTTTTTATAAGAGGTTTATGTTTGAAGGATATGGTAAGTATCCCGAGAGTCGAGAACTAAGCACTAGAGGATAATTTTAGAAGTATGATAGGAAACTCAACTCTCGGGTAAAACCATCAAATGTGCAGATTATATAATCAATAGAGTTCTCAATATGAGCTCTAGACCGGACACAAAACTTGGTTTAACGCATCTGGGGTGTCCATCTAAATGAACGTTGTAGACCTTAGAAAAAAAATTGTATAATAATAAGGTTAGTTGTTGTTTCATTGGATAAAATAACTATTCAAAGATTTATAAATTTTTGGTTATTTTCATTAGTAGTAGTTTTGAAACATGAACAATAAAGTTTCTTGAGGATATTAAGTCCGGGGGGAATAATTCATGAACAAATTTATATTTTGAGGCAAAATTATAAAGATTCATAAAGGTTATAACAATGATAAGTGACTCATCAAACCAATATATCAACCCAAAAAAGGTTGGTGGGTGGACTGATTACCAAATATAGAGTGGTCATAAAGACAAAAATTCGGCCCAAAAGAAGGTTTGGTCGATTGATGATCAAGTATCAGATGATTAGTTTTGAATGCCACTCATTGAAGTTTTATTAGACCTTAAGCTCCTCAAGATGTATATTTTATTCCAAAGAGAGAACAAACTCAAATTGTTCACAGAAGTTCAAAAAGGTGCAATATAAAGAGTGCCCTTAAGTAGATCCACTAAATACATGAAGACAACTATATATTTGGACAATATAGTGTATTCAGTCACAGAAATATTCATGTTGGTAAAGATAAACGATTTGTGTTGTTTTTATAGTTTCATAAAGACTTCAGATTCTTACTTGTAGATGAATGTTATTAATTAAGAGTATAAGTCAATGCAAGATAATGCAGTATTGGAGCTTGTCCCATTACCTGAGGGTAGAAAGACAACTGCTTGAATGTGAGTTTACAAAACAAAATGAAATTTTATGGGTAATGTGGAATGACACAAATAGTCATATATTCTGCCTAAACGGATTGATTTTATATCCAACGACAAACTTTAAGATTGAAAAATTATAATACGTTTAAGATGCTTTCACAGCTAACAATCTAGAAAGATATGTATGTAGGCTGGAGATGAATAATTAAAAAGGTTCAAAATGGACTCTCTGGTATAAGAAATAAACAAAAGGACACATATTACATATACGAAGTCAAAATAATTTAGAAATCAATAGGTTTTCTTACATGAAATTTCCGCGAATGTGTAGACACACTTGATAGCATGTTAGGCATAACATTCCTATTAGTTAGAGATATGATATTATAAAAAATGTAAAGGAACACTAATTGCATCATCTTTGTGAAAGTCGAATTTGTTTAATGTTTTAATGCTACAAACCAATATTTATGGTAAAAGAATTAAGTCACTATATAGGGAAATAAAGTACAATTATGTGACAATAATTCTTTGGTTAAGTAGAAAAAGCTGATCTAAGTCCAAACACACACATATCAAGTTCTCGTCTATTAAAAGAGATAAATCAGAGAGGTCAAATAAGTATAGAGGACATTGCTACATACTATATAAAAGAGATAAATCAAAGAGGTCAAATAATTATAGAGGATATTGCTACATACTATATAAAAGTGAATATTCTTCTCTATTAAAAGAGATAAATCAGAGAGGTCAAATAGGTATACAAGACATTGCTACATACTATATAAAAGTGAATGTTTTTACTAAAAGTAGTATTACATACGACTTTTAGGGAAACAATTAGGATATGTGTTGTTTGCATAGATGATGATCATTGATTCCAGTCCGAGGTTTTAATACGAACCAATATATGCTTGTAATTTAATTGTATATATTTTGGTTTATTGCAATATTTGGTTTAGTTAAAATCTATAGATTTTTGCAATTTATTTTGAGAAGATCTTCACTAATGCAAGAAACATTAAGAATAAATATGCGCGATCACTTTTGAAATTATTCTTATGTTACATACCATAATCGATCCATGTAATTGATTGGTTGCAATAATGTGACTATTGTTGCGTCAAATAATTCACATTGTCTGAAAGAGATATTTAGTGTTTTATCGTTTATTCATCATGTACGAGGTTGTTCAATTGTAAGGTTGACAATGGAATTAGAACATCCATATAAGTATATATATATATATATATTCTTGAGTAACATAAGATGATCCAAATGAGGGATCATTGGAACAATAATGGATCAATATACTAATGATATGTTTGGAAATTTTTATAAGCCGATTTAATTAATCAATAGTTGGATTAGTTATATAATATATATATAATTAAATATGAATTTTACTTATAGGTGAAAACCCATTTCGGAGGTATAAGTTAAAAATTATATTAAATTTTGTGTATGCGAATGATTGTACCTAAACATAAACAATTGAGACTAAATTTTTAAGTTCAAAGACTAAATTCACTGAAATCAGTTTGATGGGTTATGGCCTGCAATCACAAAGTGATATATAAGGATATTGTGCAATTAAACTTTGGCTTTAATCTAATTTCATCTTATCATAAATTAATTAATTATTACCTAAAACATATATGTCATTGTTTTGTGATCAGAAGACACACAATTGATAAATCTATATTTACTTTCTTTTATATCTTTCTTTTTTTCTGTATAAAAATACTTTCCTGATTTTGGAGATGAACGTTCTACATAATTAGAGAAACACTGACTCAAAAGAGATTAAAAATAAAGATCAATAGGGAATCATTTCCTATCATTATACTAGAAAAAATTGTTGGTCATATGAGCAATGATACAAGTAACAATTGCGCTATTATTATAGTAGTATTGAAACTAAAAAAATATCGATTCGTTTTATATATGACACATAACTATCGCTATTAATATAAACATTTTAGGTATGAGAATATTAATTAAACAAATGATAAAAAGACATGTGAAAATAGTCTGAATTTTCTTTTTTTAAAACTTGATAAAAAGTTTGGAGGGACGAAAATGAGTTGCGATAACTGACAAAGATACTTATATATATTCTACTGGCAGATCGATCACATATAATCCATCAAATATAAAAATAGACGGGCAATACAACCTAATAATAATTGGAGTCTAAAAATATATAAATATGTAAAATAGAAACATAACAACTTTAAATGCACCAATATGAACAAACGATTGCATGAAGTGAACGTGAATATGAACATCAGCATTGCATGAACCAAAAATGTAAAACATAAAGTTTCAAAGTCATGTTCTTTACTCAAGATAAAATTACATGCGAACACATGGAAAAACATATAACCTCAAAATCAAATCAAATACGATGATAAGGAACGTTAGCCATTTCAAAAAGATCTCAAACCACAAAAATCATCGTATATTAGTTTTTTAGCTCAATATCAAGAATAAAAAAATTATCATATCTTCTTGGACTCTATGTCCCCATTAAGCCAACCAATCTAAACATTTATTGGCCTATCTACCAATATGATCAAATTGAGCCCAAAAACTAAGATCACGAATATCAAATTATTTACTTTTTAGAACCCAAGACTTGGGTTTAGATTTTGCAACATTCATCATCAATTTAGAAACCCCCTCAATAAAATTGACAACCAAAGATTAAGAGTAAATATTTTTTAACCCGAAAAGTAAAGCACTACATTTTGCTCATAGAGAATTGCCATTTCCTATATATGAAATAAAAGAAATAACCATGTCCCCCGCATCACATATAATTCCTTCAACAATACATTATCCATTGCAACACGAAGGATCAAAATTAAATTTCAAATATCCTTCGAGATATTTAATCCATCACACTCATTTACCCATTTTACTCCGAGGTTGATCTGTTTGTTGTTTAAGTGAAAGTAAGATTCACTTAATCATATTAAACTTATCACATATTGACTTACCCAAGTGTTTCTCGTATTATTTCTTAATTCATTCCTCAATTTCCAAACGTCCCAAGAAAGGCCCCATCGAGAGAAGAGTGATAATAGAAAGTTGGAGTTGAATTTTGTTTATATCGCAATGAAATCTGAATAACTTTACAACCGAAGAAAATGTTGGGTGTTGTAAAATAATTAAAAATAACCCCATAAAGTATTTAGACTTATTGATTATCCTTACAATATACAAATTTAGACGTATGTGGGATTCGAAAAGAAATAATTTTATCATCCGTTGGGAATTTGGAATATAGCAAATTTTAAACAAAAAATGCAATATTAGAGAAACAATAAGTGTGTGCATACTCTACTATAATTCAATAAATTCTAGAAATTCAAATTTCAACCTTAATTGAAGACATATAAAACTAGTCATGCGAATCCAAAATGCATATTAACTTATATTATCTATTTGGATGAAGCTGATATTGACATTTATAAACATTATGATGTAAATGGATTGGAATATGTGATAAATTTTGTTGTAATTTAAAAGAGTCACTTAAAATACCTTTTATCAAAGCATCCCGAGAATCGTTATCCTCAGAATTTCCAAAATGAGATCTCGCATTCACCCAAATGCCAAGCTGAAACCTAGGATAATTTATCAAAATGATTAACTATTATGCGACTGTGTTTAGATACACTAGAATAAGATACTTAATCTCAAATTCCTAATTTACTTCTTATAGATTCAATGTATAAACCTTGACCTTCCAATAATTTCAAAGCCGTCTTACAATAAAAACCTTCCATCATGTAAAACAAAAAAATAATACCAAGTTTAGCTTATGTTTTATGATTTGTCATTGTGGCCCATGATATCTAATTATGATTGTTATTACCATACATCCATAGAAAAGTCTTCATGATTTTTTCAAGAGATTTTGAAACCACTTTTTAGTACATGCGGAACCAGGAGAGTATAATTAGGATTTATAACAAAATATAATTGACTAGAACGACCTTACATACATGAGAACGTAGATCAACAACCCAAACTTCCAACAGAACTTTAATATTTCTCAACAAGAGATTGGAAATATGACAAATTTTCCGACCCTTAAACAAAAGGTCTCCCAACTAATTTATTAGAAAAATTCCAATTTTCAAACTGGTAAGACAAATAAGTCTTTCCTTTTTTAATAAGTGATGGATTTTCCAAAACAAATAAATCTTTTGTTGTTATTAACGTTTTAACCAACTAACACCTGATATATCTCTAATAATTTCTTTACCATTCCAATGTTAGAATTTCATGAATTGAAAAATAAAAGAAGATAATTTGCATAACAAATATGAGAAATATGTATTTTTTATTTGACACAGTTATAAGACATGACCGCTTTAGTTTCAAACAAAAATTTTCATCTCCTCGAAAAACTTTATAATACGAATATAAAAAGGGAAGTAGATATTAGATCTCTCTATCTTACTCCTCTCTTAGATTTGAAGAATAAATATTGCTTGCCTTCTACATTGAATGAATACAAAAAAATATTAGAGGGTTTTATGACAGGACTGAATGTTTCCGAAAAATCAATGCCAGGGGTTTGATGAAACCCTTTGGCTACCAACCTGGCCTTATGCCTTTGAATAGACCCATCCAAATTATGCTTCAACTTGAAAACCCATTTGCACCCAACAATGTTTAGATCAGGGGACCATGGAACCAAAGACCAGGTTTTGTTAACCATAAGAGCTTTGTATTCATTATGCATAGGAGATACCCAGTCAGGATTAGAGGCAGCTTCAGAGTACCTGGTAGGTTCAAGAGTAGACATATGAGTAGTGGTTAAGTATCCAACATAAGGGTTTTGTGGTTTGAGTGTACCATCCTGAGACCTAGTGTTCATGGTGTGAGTTTTGTGTTTGAGAGGGAAGGACTGTGTAGGTGTAGTAGATGAAAAGGGTAGGCAGACAGATAGATAAGGGTTAAGGTACTGATATGTGTGTGGGATCTTACTATTGTCAGGATGATCAGGAGAAGGGGAATGGGTCATTTTTTGGTTGGTCAATGTATGACAATGAGTAGACTTTAAATTTGACTGACTAGGTGAGAAAAATTGTAAATATGTAGAAATAGTTTGGTTAGTTGGAGAGAGAGAGTTACCTTGAGTAGGATTAGGGGACAGTGGAGCTGTCTGACCAGAGAAATCACCTGATGTAGCTGATGTAGGTAGAGAGTCACCACTAATTGCAAGCAAACTTGGCAAATTGGGAAGCCAAGAACCATAAGAATAGTGAGGAACATACTCAGTTTGTTGACCATAAGGGAAACCCTGAGAGAAAGGAAACTCAGTTTCATTAAAGACTACACTGCTAGAGATGTATGTCCTCCCATTTGAACCTAAACAAACATACCCTTTGTGATACTGACTGTATCCAAGAAAGACACATTTAGCTGAATGGAATTGGAATTTATGTGATTGGTATGGCCTTAGACAGGGATAGCAAGCACAGCCAAAAGTTTTGAGAGTAAGATAGTTGGGTGTTTTATGAAACATAACTTCATAGGGAGACTTGTTGGATATAACAGGGGTAGGTAGTCTGTTGATCAGATAGGTAGCAGTGTCAAAGGAGTGAGACCAGTATTTGTAAGGTAAAGAGGACTGAGCTAGCAATGTCAACCCAGTCTCAACTAGGTGTCTGTGCCTTCGCTCAACCCTTCCATTTTGGGCTGATGTGTAAGGACATCACTTCCTAAGAATGAAACCTTGTTTTTGGGCAAAAGAGAGAAGTGGTCTAAACTCCCCACCCCAATCACTTTGTACCACCTTGATAGACCTTTCAAATTTCTTTTCAACAAGTTTTTTGAAGTTTTCAAAGACAGTAAAGACCTGACTTTTAGTTTTGATATGGTAGAACCAGGTATATCTTGAGTGGTCATCAAGGAAAATCACATAGAATCTATAACCCTCTCTAGATGGGACAGGAGAAGGACCCCATACATCAGTGTGTATGAGGTCTAGAATATTACTAGCATGAGAATTGGATAAGGGAAAGGGTAAAGTGTGAGACTTACTCAACTCGCAAGCCTCACAAAAACTCAATGTATTTTTCTCAATGTTTTTCAGATTACAAGTTTTCAGCACATGACTTAAAGTGTTTCGTGATGGATGGCCAAGCTTCCTATGCCATCCATCCTTTAGGGAGTTAGAAATAACAGACTGAGACTCAGTAACATAGACTAGTGGTGAACCATATAGAGCCTTGTTTGCTTGTAACTTAGGGTAGCTCTCCAACCTGTAGAGCCCATTCTTAGATGTCCCTCTGAGAAGAGTAGTCCTTGTTCCCTTGTCCTTCACAAAGCAAATACCATCATGAAATTCAATAAAAACATTATTGCTATTAGTAAGTTGAGAAACAGAGACTAGATTCTTGTTTATTAAAGAAACGTGTAGGATATTAGATAAGGAAATAGGTGTTTTGGTTAGTGAGTGTAGATTGGCACTCCCAATATGTTTAATACACAACCTTTGACCACTACCAACTAGCACTCCCTTATTACCTGAATACTCAGACTTTTGAGTCAGCAAACTTGAGTTGCCTGTGACATGATGGCTTGCTCCACTGTCAGCAAACCAGGCAGTATCACCAGTGTTGTCTTGAGTAGTGATGTATGCTGCTTGTTCAGTGTCACTCTTAGCTTGATCAGTAGGTGTAGAGCCCATAACAGAGGGGTCATCTCTGTAGTAGCAGACAGGGACAGAGTGACCATATCTACTACAGATCTGACAAGTAGGCTTGTTTTGAGAAAATCTACCACCTCTGCCTCTGTAGTGACCCTTGCTTCTGTTGTTGCTTGAGTAGTTAGACCTTCCTCTAAACCCTCTGTTTTGTCCTCTATTACCACCATAGAAACCTCGTGAATTGTTGTTGTTTTGCTGTTGTTTGAAATCAGTCTTTTGAGTGAAGTTGGCAGATGCTAGAGTCAAGTTAGACACACTGCTTTGTAGATTTGATAGTTGCTCAAGTCTGCTCTCAAATGTGAGCAGACTAGTTTGAAGGTCCAACCAAGACAAGTCCTCTTTGTCTGTCAGACTAACCACAATAGGTGTGTAGTCTGAGTTCAACCCAGCAAGAATTTGGGTGACCAGATCATCCATTGATACACCACAACCAGCAAGCATTAGGTTATCAGAAATAGATTTCATCTTGTTGAGATACTCAAATATTGACAAATTACCTTTACGAGTTCTTTGAAACTCAGACTTAAAGTATGTGATTCTGGCTCTTGTTTGAGAGCCAGAGAGTTTGCTTGCTGCTTCCCAGAGATCTTTCGAAGTATGCTCTTCCATTACCTGAGCAGCTACCTCTGGGCTCATGGTTGAATAAAGCCAGCCCAAGCGTAGCTGATCTTTAGCAACCCAGTCCTCATAATCAGGACTTTCGACTGCATTTCCTTCTGAGTCAGTGATGAATCTGACTGGACAGGGTTTGTCTCCTGTAATGTAGCCTCCAAGTTTGTTTCCAAGTTGGGTATTGGTGATCCCAAGTACACAACTTGAGGGGGAGTGTTAGAATATTCGGTGTATTAAGTTTCCTTGTATAGGCCTCTAAGTTCTCTATATATTGAGAGCCTTACTATTGAGTTAACATCTCTAATCCAACAGGTTTGGACAAGGAGAGAATAATAATGTGCTTTAGGTTTGGTAAGAATGTTAGAGCATGTACAGTTGTACATGTTAAAATTATATGTTAACTAGTGACACGTAGGATAAAAAGATATGATTTACCTATTTTTTAGCTAACTAATTTGAATGGGCTATAGTCGTATATATCAAAAGATATTAATCAACGAATAAAATAACAAAAAAGAGAGTATGGAGGAGAAAAAAAAGGAAAAATAACCGCTAAAATACAATAGATATATCTGCTAACTCCCTCTCGAAATTTAACAAACGAGTTAACAAAAATTTCTTCCACGTCATCTAACTTCAATCTTAACACGTTCATTGGAGTAGATTTTTTAGTGTTTTAACTAAAAATTAAATTAACGCATAATTTAACACTTCCGATGTACATATTCTTATATATAAAAGATAAAATGAACATTTTTCTAATAAAACACAAAACCTTAACCGTCTCCGACAGTTTCTCTGCTTGTTTTTTAATAAAAACATATATTAAAATCTACTGTAAGGGTTCTAAATATCTAAATATAAAACCTAAAACATAAACATAAATATGTTACCAAGTAATTAAAAAATAAACCAGCTCATTAAAAACGTTGAAAGTCATATAAATTTAATTCGATACTCTAGGAAGTTTATTGACTTGTTTGCGAGAGTAGAAAGGTCCATGCTAATACTACTACCATTTTGTGGTTTTGTTGTTTTACGTGGAAAAACTTGCTTGCACTCGTTTACATCCGTGATTATAGGGGATAAATTAATTAATTAGTATTTGTTGTTTGGTCAATTATAATTTAGAAGGTGGTTATCAATTTCGTATTTTGCTTATGCTCTATTTAATTTAGAACGGGCCACTGTTTTTAACCTAAAATATTCAAAAAAAATAAAATTGAGCATAATATTGGCATTTAGAACTTTTACGCATCTACTTCGATATTAAGGTAGATCTTAAACGTTTCCGCACACCAAATCACTACCAATGCTACACGCTAATAATTTATCCGACTATAATATTATTGGTGCTAAAGGTTAATCTTGATTCAAATTAATTAGTTAATCAGTTAGTTAATAAATAAATTAATATATTGAAATTCAAAAATTCAATATAGTTCATACATAAATTGAAGTTTTCCAACACTAATTTGATCACGGAATATTGATTTCAATGATTGATAGTTCATGAATTTTTAAAAATGTTCTATTAGTTCACCGGTTATCTACCGTTGATAAAGTTAGTTTTTTGTATTTGTTGATTAATACAAAACTAACACGTGATGCAATATTCAATAAAAATATGTATCACCAATGCTCTCAATTTTAAATCGAAGTTTAAATATAGCCGGCGTTAAAATCGAAATACTATTGATAATATAAATTTCTGTAAAATATGCAGCGGTGCGACAAATTTATATTAATTAATACATAAATTAATTAACTTTATTCAAACTAGAAAATTCAAAAATTACAAAGTAGACATTGAATCTATGTATCATTAAAACCGATAGTTCAAATCCGAATTACCTTTGAAACTTAAATTAAGTAAGCATCACACTGTTAATTAAATAAGCGTGGATGCTTAGTCTGTCTTTGAATAATCATTTGATGGTTAGCTTTGTTGAATTGTCATTAAATTTTAATTTTAGTTTCCGCCTGTACAGAACGATACTTTTTCGAATTTATTGCGTTTCTTATCCGACGACCGAATGTAAGAGTGGTTTTGGCTCCAAAGGGGGTAGCCGAGTTGGTTGAGTATGACATTCTTATGACCAAAAGGTCATGAGTTCGAGTCCCTCTACATACGCTTTCTCGGCTGAGCCTGTCATATTGTGTGGTTTACCTTCTGGCGTTGGTTTGCAGGTTATCGCGTCAGACTGAGGGTTTACCCTGTGCGCACTCATTGCACTCTGAGTAGCGGCTGCGGGTTCCCTCCGAAAAAAAAAAAAGAGTTATTCTGGTTTTAATTTACAAAACGGAAATAAAATGATATAATATGTTCTGGTTTTAATTTACAAAACGAAAATAAAATGATAAAATATAATATTAAATAGTTTTTTATGCGAATTTAAAATTTAAATATTTTTAATATAAAAAAAATTAAAAATACGGTTACCTTTTTAAAATTTTATGTTTGTTAATAATTACCTGTAGTTAGAGGATAATTATTATTTTTAGCAATCATATGTAATACATGTCCTAATAATATTTTTTTCATATTTACCTAACATATTTTTCTATTTATTTACGTGATTTGAACAATTATTTTTTCATAACCAAAGTTCTCTTTACACAACTTTTTTTTCTGTATATTCCTACATTACTAATTTAAATATAATTCCGCAATTCAAAATAATTTTTTTTTTCACAACCAAATAATAGTTAATTATGCGACAAAAACACAATTACCTTTTGCCAATCAAATTGCATGTAATTTTCCAACTTAAACTAATTTTTTTTCAAACTAATTTTGTAACTCCATTACTCTTATGTTGGCGACAAAATATCGTTCGAAAAAAATTAAAAAAACTATATCAAGTGTGAGATCAAGTGTTATTTTCAACATTCTTCCTTAAACTTGATCTATTTATCCCAAGTCGCTCTTGTCCCTTGTTCATCAAGGATTTTACCGATTTATTAAGGTTTTATCTACCCATGATCTATCCGAGACATTTTATCAGTTCACACAACTTGGAGTGTGAGAATATTTTCTCACTCTAGTCCAATCCATATTACCTGATTGGATTGTTAAAACTATATGGATAAATTTACTCATAGATTATGGACTTAGAACATCTTCTCATTTTGCTATGGACTTAACTTTCACTTGCTAACAATATATTGGTCTCTTTGGGCAAATAACTAGAAATCTAAATCTACGAGTTACGTTATACAAAAGATACAATAACAATGAAAATTTTAATCCCCAAAAAAACCAACAAGCTAAACTAAGTACGGTTACACACATATTAGTTACTTACGTTGGCTATATATAAATTTAAGGTTGATGTACTAGACTGTTTGAATCTTTCATGAATTATGTGATATTAAGAAGAATCTCAGAATTATCATATGAGATTAACTCTGATTTCAAACATAAAAAATGCACACATTCTTTTTAGATGTGTAAGTAGTTTCAAATAAAAAATCGAATATTTAAAAAAATCGGTACATAAAGTGGTGTGAATATTTAAGTGTTTATTTATACAAATATCAACTCTATATGTAATTTTAAGTTATTGTTGATTCGAATAATTAGACCTTATGTAGTATTAATATTTTTCATATGTTAAATCATACTAGTTTCAAAGCCTCTCGTAGATCAACAATCTATTGCAAACGTACTTGAAACATATTTTATAGTTGTCTCCAAATAAAAAACATACTTTCAATAATATAAATTAACAAAAAACGGTATACTTTTTATTCACTTAATTGTAGTCGCAAATGAATTAATTACGTATTAAATGTATTGATGAAATTAAAATTCCATATCTTCCATCATATGAATTTAAGATTATTTTAAAAAAAATAGTATTATATTAATTCTCATAGTTGATGGTCATGAATTTCTGTTTTGGTGTAGGGTTTATTGATCTAAAATCAAGTGGATTTAGCAACATGGGAAAAACCTTAAGAGTGTTATGAAATTGAATAAACAATTACTAAAAGATAAATATATATTATTCAAGATTCTATATTGATGATATTAGGTTACAAAATATTTTACACAAAATTTGGGAGGTATAAGTACTTTTTGAAGTGGTTAAAATTTATGATTTTGGTCCATTGCTCTTTTCATAAGCTTTAATTTGATTTGCAATATTTATTTAAGTTTTATGCTTGATATAGAGCGTTTCATATTGTGATTAGTCATCAATTTTTGTTTTCTTTATTTTCCTTACATATTATTGCATCGTGGATTTGGAATATTAGAGTTTGATATTAGAGCGTTTCATATTGTGATTAGTCATCAATTTTTGTTTTCTTTATTTTCCTTACATATTATTGCATCGTGGATTTGGAATATTAGAGTTTGATATGTTGATATATTTTATGTCCATTCAAGGTAATAGGAATATAGGCTATGACATTAGTGATGATGAGTTTAACATAAATTCGTTATTTGTTTGTAACATTTCGACTTGATTCGTTGTTATTAGTTATCTTTATAACAGGTTTATGTTTAAATGATATGGTAATTATCCCGAGATTCGAGAACTAAGCACTATAGGATACTGTTAGAAGTATGATAGAAAACTCAACTCTACTACTATCACTATGGGGTAAAGCCATCAAATGTGCAGATTATATTATCAATAGAGTTCTCAATATGATCTATGGACCGGGCACAAAACTTGGTTTAACGCATCCGCTTTAGTTTCAAACAAAAATTTTAATCTCCTCGAAAAACTTTATAATACGAAAATAAAAAGGGAAGTAGATATTAGATCTCTCTATCTTACTCCTCTCATAGATTTGAAGAATATATATTGCTTGCCTTATACATCGAATGAATACAAAAAATTATTAATACATTTTAAACCATCTCTATTACTTGATTATTAAATCTAAAATTTCAAAAAGAAGAATATAAGAACTCCTAATAATCTAAGGAAGACAATGAAGATCATTGTTCATTTTATCAGATAATGAAATAAAATCATGAATTCCTCTATCTTTAATGAAATCGAACTATTCTTTCCCAATAAATATATGGAGACAAAAGGAAAACTTGTCATATAAATGTTTTCAAATAATCTTGTATGAAACATTATACAAACTTATTGGGCGTATAATATTAAAAGAAGATTATTGTTACTTTTTAGGAATAAATGTACGAAGTGATGACTTATAATTTATTGGCCAAATGGAACAAAAAGCCTCTTTATAAACCACAACCACCACATCAACTCCAACAATTGACAAAAAATTATAAAAAAGAGCATTAAACCAATTAGTACCCTGAGAGCTTGACGCCTTTATTTGTTTAAATATTTCCCAAACTTCATTTGTCGTGGGTATCTAAATGAGACCAACTCTCTAATGGTAAAATATGGAACCCCCATGAAGTATGAAATTATTTGTATTATGAGTCTTACCTTGAAATAAAAAAAAACAAAACATTCGGAGTAAAACTTAACCCCTTTACTACCCAAATTATCCGGCGAGAGCCTAATACCGTTGACAGAAAATTTAAAGTGATGATTTCTTGAGGCCTCTAACTTGAAATGCAACATGAAAACATTTCTAATTTTTAGCATCACCTTCCAACAAGATCACCAATAATTTATCTCTATAAATAGCTTCCCACCACTTGAGAAGAGTTATATCCAAGTTCCAATAAGAACGAAAAGACTCATCTTCGATATCATCCAACACATCCCCACACTCTTCTAGGGGTTTGAGTTTGAATTCAACTTTTTCAAAGTATTTAAAAACATTCCCAAAAATATTTCAATTCCAATCTTTCCAATATTTTTGGACCCTTCTAATTTTGATATGTAAACAACTTATTTAGGGCTCAAAACATGGTTATTCCCATAAATGTTTAAACATAGATTTAAATGGTATATGCTGAAAACGCATTAACATAAAGGTGAATCGAGAATACTCTTTAATAATATGAGAACATTGAATAAATAAAGAAGTATGATCAGATAGATTTCTACATAAATAAGAGACATGAATGTTAAGCATTGTGGTAGGGAAAGTATGATTGAACAACGCTCTATCCAATCTACAATTATTTTGAGCTTTCTAAACGATTATTACACCATGTAAATCGTGTTAGAGTAAAACAAGCATCCCATACTTGTCTTTTTTCTCCTCTATTTTAGAAACCACATTGAAATCTCCCCAACCAAGCAAGGTAGCAGCGTATTCCCACACACACCCAAAAAATCATGTCATATTATTTTTCTCAAATCTTTATCATATTTGGCATAAACAAAACTAGCCAAAAATGACTTTCTTGCCATCTTTATTAAACATGTAATTTGTTATGAAGAAACATCATACTAATTTTTTTATGTAACTATCTCATAAAACCCATATATAAGAATAAACACTCCCACAATCTAATTAAATATAAAAATTAAGCCGCCAAAGAGCAGTAAAAGTCTAGTATGACTTCTCTTTATGTTCTAGAATTACAATCATATGTAATTTATACATATCTATATATAATACGTTTTTAAGTAGGGAATTTTATCTATGACGATTTCCATTGCACTCCAAATATCTGAACTAATAATTAAGACTTGGAGATGAATCATAAGACCTCTTGTCAACTTGGGAATAAAACGTTGAAGCAAACCATGACTCGATAAACGGAATTTCTATAATATTCAAATAATTATTCATACTATTAAGCGTATCTTCACACTGTATATTCCATCTCTAAACATTAATTTCACAATTTAATTCATAATAAATTAGAGTATTCATACGATGATAATAAGGAACAATAGTGTCAATATATCTCCTCGCTCGTACCCTAATTATCAAGTTGGATATTTTTTATGTTATCATTACCAAAGCTTATTCTTAATAGATCGATGATGCATGTAGTGTTTGAACAAATCATAGTATTTCAAATTTCTTTGCTTGCCAAAATACACACTATTTTCATTGATAACAAAACAATTATCATAATAACATGAAGAAAACTCAACTTTTGAAACTTCAATATCATGAAATGTTTTGGATCCGAAAATAATTTGAGAATGATTTGACAAAATAATTTCATATTTGGAAGACGAGTCATGTTATGTTTTAATTATGTTTTACACTGACTAGTAGCCAACAAACTTGGAGCAAGACTATTCCTACCCCAAAACGTAAAACCTCGCCATAAATCTATTTCCTCAATTTGAAAGAATATTAAAAATATTAGAAATTGGTACCTCAAATTTGTACTTTTCTTTCTTCACCGTTAAAAAGAACGTATATGCCTTTGCCAAGTATTAGGTTTCTGTTCCACCACTGGTAGAACCGATTTTTAGTTTTATTAAGACTCAATATAAGATTAGTGATAGACTGATTTGCCACCTTATTGATATTTCTCCAAAACTTATAATAAGTATGCCAATCTAATAATATTTTAAATATTAATTTATATTAGCCTAATACGCAACTTATTTCCAAAAGCCTGAGTTCTCATTAGTTGTTAATCCAAAACTGATCGACTCTAGGCATTGTTACATCTAATTCAACATAAATTCGTGCATATGACAAATGAGTTTGAACAAATGTACGATCATCAATTAATAAAAAAAATATCATATCGGTTTTCTAATATAACGCTAATAGTCTAATATCAAATATTCTTAACATAATTCCCGATTATCGAATCCAAGTGGATCTACAAACCGATTCACGTTGTTGGATCAAATGACGGAGCCCATCTAAAACATCAAAACAAGTAATTATCAACTTTGTAAAGTCCCTCGCTAGAAGTTTTTTTACAATTTGATTTTAATCAGGTGCATACCATTACATAACGACGATGGATTAAACTTATCAAAATTTGTAACGATAAATTCCATTCACTTTTCTTCATATGTTTCAAATTATCCAACTAAAATATTTCCATTGAAAATTTTATAAATTATAGTATTAGTATATTACAAAAGATTTCTATATAAATGACTTACTAACCAACTCGTCCATTTGTTTTCACCTTTAGTATTTTTTAGAAATGCGGTGACAATTTATAATGAATAAAATATTCATCTAGACATCCAAGAAATATATCAAAACATGGTTTACAAAATTTATAATAATTTCGACCTAAATGCAAACTGTTAGGGTGGCGATCAAAGTCCCACATCTCATATCGGTTAAACATTGGAATGATGAGTAGTATATAAGTAAGAACATGTCTTAACTAGTATGAAGCGTTTTGGAAGTGAACCAAAAAGCAAATTCGTGCGGCCTTTTGGCACCAAGGCAGACAATATCATACTAGTGTTGAGATCGAATTGTTCATACTTATATACCGAGACGGAATATGCGGTACCCATATTCCTAACAAAATGGTATCAGAACTCTAGGCCCAGATAGAATGCGATGGTGGTGAAATTATCAGATGTCGAACATAATGAACTAACAAGCCTAGCTCAAAGTGATTGAACTGCTCTAGAGATCCTAGTTCGGAGTGCCCGTGGCTCATAAAGAAGCGTGACTTGATTGGAGTGGCGCTAAGGAACAACACAATGGTGGTCTAATGAAGGCGATGAGTAACATCTGTAGTGCCTCTATGGTTCAGGTAGCCCTAACCTGATTAGAGTGGGGGGATGAAAGTCAAAATTGAGAGGAGGCTAAGGTGGTACTTTATTCGAGAGGAGGATTTGTTAGGATGGCGACCAAAGTTCCACATCCCACATGGGTTAAAAATGGGAATGATTAGTGGGATATGACTAAGAACATATCTTAACTAGTAAGAGGCTTTTTGGAAATGGACCAAAAAGCAAATCCGTAGGACCTTTTGAGACCAAAGCAGACAATTCTATACTAATGTTGAGGCAGATCGGATTTTTCATATTTATATACGAAGACGAAATATACGATACCTATATTCCTAACACAAACAAAATAATATAATTAGATATAAATAAAATAAATCGCTATATATTTCTACATGAAAAATAAAAATTATAAGTTATTATTGAGTAAATTCAACTATTAATATATATACCACTGCATTAATGTTTTTTTTTTCATAATCTACAAATATTTGTTTTGGGAAATATATAATATTGTTTTAAATGTTAGACAAAAGTGTCCGTCCAATAGTTTTTTTCTTTCGCAAGTGTAGATTGAGTTTTATCTTAAGAAATAAGTAATATAGATAGTTGGCTAACGACTCCTAGATTTTAAGTCATCTCTTAGCAATTATTAAATGCGAATATTCGCCATGAGAAGAAATTTCAACTCCAACTTTTCAAACAATTTATACCTATAAATAGCCATCCTTTCTACTCACAAGTCTCAACATACAAACGAAAAAGAAAGAATAAAAATACAAGAAAATGGCTTTTGTCAATACGTCATTTACGATATCTTGCTTTGTGTTAGCTTTAACCCTAGCCTTTTCCTCCAATGCTCAAGACTCACCCCAAGACTACCTTAACGCGCATAACAGAGCTCGTGCAGCTGTAGGGGTGGGTCCTATGTTTTGGGACGCCACGGTTGCAGCGTACGCACAAAATTACGCAAACCAAAGGATGGGAGATTGCAGGCTTGTCCACTCATCAAATAGGCCTTATGGGGAGAACATTGCTTGGAGCAGTGGAGACATGTCCGGGACGAGTGCGGTGCAATTGTGGGTTAATGAGATATCCGATTACAATTACAACTCTAACACATGTGCTCCAGGAAAGGTTTGTGGGCATTACACCCAAGTTGTCTGGAGGAACTCGGTCCGTCTTGGGTGTGCCAAGGTAAGATGCAACAATGGTGGAACCTTTATCACTTGCAACTATTCTCCTCCTGGAAACTTTGTTGGCCAGAGACCCTATTAAGCCACGACTACAAGAAATAAAGCATAATACTACTACTACGACTACAAGACATAAAGCATAATACTACTACTACGTTCTTTGTCATCCATATAATAAAATTAATGAATATTTAATATATAAATAAATGTGTGTATTCGGAGATACTATTCGATCTTAAATAAATTTAAAAGCTGTCCAGTTTTCAAAGGTTTGAATGTATTGTTGAGGTTGGTCCACACTTATATACACTCTTTTATGTTCAATCTTGGCAATGTGGGATTGAGGTTCCTCTATGGGATGAAGTTTATTCTTCACATTATATACACATGGAAATAAATAAAAAAAGTCACACCAAATTATACTACCTTCCAACATACATAATAAATAATAAATGATCGCCAAACATAATAAAATGCGAGAAAATGTATAATAAATAATGGTTTTTCGAAGACGAACAAAATTAGATTTGGTGATTTATTTTCGTCATATCTAGTGATCTCGTATCACATCTTTAAAATCATAAAATTAAGAATGCAGTACATGTCTCGCATGTTTATTTATGTCTCATGTTGCATGTTTATTTATATCTAATTTCACATATATTTTTTTATGGTTGGTCAAAAATGTTTTTGGTTATATTTGGTCTCGCATGTTTATTTATGACTGGTGTCGCATGTTGGTTATGTCTGGTCTCGCATATTTGGTAATCTTTGGTCTAACATGTTAACGAAGAAACAAATCTAAAAAATATTCAAAAAATATTATTGATGGAACTAATTCTGCTTGCTATAAAAATATTCAATCCATTGTATTTTTAAATTTTTTACAATCTATAATTCTAAATATACAAAATTCTTTAAAAACAAAAATCGTTAAGAAAATATAATTATAGTTTTTCAGCGTGATCAAACGTCTATTAGCAATATTTTGATCATCAAATAACAATATTTACGGGTACTTTTTCTTTATATATATATATATATATATATATTAATATGGTCTTTAAATCCTCTCATCTCCAAACTAAATATTATTTTTAATATTCACTAATTTATATGAGAATCATCGTGTCTTGAAGCTTGTTCAGATGGTCAAATAATTGCCCAACAATTTTACATTGTTTAAAAGGATTTTATTTTTATCAAATCAACAAGAGTAGCTGCAATCCAAATGCTGTTTTCTTAATCTTTGTACCTTCACAGCACTACCATATATATAGGTAGTTGGTACAGGCTGTGAAGGAATCCTTATTGTTACAGTGGTATACTTGTAAATAAGAGACTAATGTTAAATGCTGAATTTTGTACAAGAGTGTTACTAGGACCAGCATGACTTAATTACGTGTGATATATTAGAGAGGGTCACCAGCAGTGGGTCATGGGCCTTTTCTAGTGAATGACCCGATGGACCCTTGAGGATGGTCCAAACGACAACTCAAGGAGTCGTTTATGATTAGTGAGGAGAAGTCAGTCACTTAGGGATTCATAACCCTAGTTGACTTCTCTTCTCCTCCGTTCTTCTTCCACTGCCGGTGTGGCTGTCATCAGAATGCCGACAACACCCTTAACCGGTCGTTGAGGTGTATCTTTAACATCCCCCCGCAAACGAAGGGGAGAATTTAAGAGACCGAGTTTGTCTTGCAAAAAGAGAAAGCGTGCGTGAGTGAGAGGTTTACTCAGATAGTCGGTGAGTTGATCGTGGGAAGGAACGTAGCGGACCTGAAGATCACCCTGGAAAACTTGATCACAAACGAAGTGCACATCCAGTTCGATGTGCTTCGTTCGTGCATGAAACACTGGATTGGAAGCAAGGGAACTTGCCCCGAGATTATCGCACCAGAGGATCGACGGTGGAGACGGTGGGAGTTTGATCTCTGAAAGTACTGATCGCAACCATATCAGCTCAGACGATAGATTTGCAAGAGCCCTATACTCCAATTTTGTTGACGAACGAGCCACAACATTCTGTTTCTTCGAAGACCAGAATCGCCCAAGTAGACACAGTAGGCGCCAATGCTACGCCTGTCATCTGGAGAGGAAGCCAATTCGGCATCAGAAAAACCATGGAGCTGGAGGTGACCATAGGGCTTAATGTGAAGACCAAGCCACCTGGAGCCAGATAAGTACCTCAAAACTCTCTTTAGTGATTTCTAGTGAGTTGTGTGTGGATTCTGTTGATACTGACTTAACTTGTTCACCGCACACGAAATGTTAGGCCTTGTGTATGTGAGGTACTGAAGCGCTCCTAACAGGCTTCTGTATTGTGTAGGATCAGTGAGAGGAGTGCCAGAAGAGCTAAAAAGATGGACACCGGCAGTCATGAGTGTAGGACAAGGCTTGGAGAAGGACAACCCTTGAGAATCAAGTAAGTTTACTATATATTGATGCTGAGTTAGGTAGTTTCAAGTGGGGTCACGATACGCCTCGATGCCTAAGAAGAGGTGAAGTGGCCCGATATCCTTGAGGGAAAATAGAGCATTAAGCTTGTGAATGAACTGTGGTCAGACAGTCTGTCTGTGACCCTGTGACCAAAATGTCGTCAACGTAGACTAGGATGAGAACAATGGTGGTCTTGGACACATAATAAAATAGAGAACAGTCAGCCCTAGAGTTGGTGAAGCCCCAACTCAGAAGAGTGTCTCTAAGCCTAGAGTACGAGGCCCTTGGTGCCTGCTTCAGCCCATACAAGGCTTTGTGCAATTTACACACATGTGTGGGGTGCATAGAGTCTTGAAAGCCCTCAGGTGAGTCATGTAGACATCCTCAGTAAGAAACCCATTAAGAAAGGCATTATTAATGTCAAGTTGACGTACCTCCCACTCTTTAGAGACAGCAAGAGCCAAAACTAGTCTCACAGTAGAGGGTTTTATGACAGGACTGAATGTTTCCGAAAAATCAATGCCAGGAGTTTGATGAAACCCTTTGGCTACCAACCTGCCTTATGCCTTTGAATAAACCCATTCAAATTATGCTTCAACTTGAAAACCCATTTGCACCCAACAATGTTTAGATCAGGGGACCATGGAATCAAAGACCAGGTTTTGCTAACCATAAGAGCTTTGTATTCATTATGCATAGCAGATACCCAGTCAGGATTAGAGGCAACTTCAGAGTACCTGGTAGGTTCAAGAGAAGACATAGCAGTAGTGGTTAAGTGTCCAACATAAGGGGTTTGTGGTTTGAGTGTATCATCCTGAGACCTAGTGTTCATGGTGTGAGTTTTGTGTTTGAGAGGGAAGGACTGTGTAGGTGTAGTAGATGAAAAGGGTAGGCAGACATATAGATTAGGGTTAAGTTACTGATATGTGTGTGGGATCTTACTATTGTCATGATGATCAGGAAAAGGGGAATGAGTCATTTGTTGGTTGGTCAATGTAGGACAATGAGTAGACTTTAAATTTGACTGACTAGGTGAGAAAGATTGTAAATGTGTAGAAATATTTTGGTTAGTTTGAGAGAGAGAGTTACCTTGAGTAGGATTAGGGGACAGTGGAGCTGTCTGACCAGAGAGATCACCTGATGTAGCTGATGTAGGTAGAGAGTCACCACTAGTTGCAAGCAAACTTGGCAAACTGGGAAGCCAAGAACCATAAGAATAGTTAGGAACATACTCAGTTTGTTGACCATAAGGGAAACCCTGAGAGAAAGGAAACTCAGTTTCATTAACGACTACACTCCTAGAGAGTATGTCCTCCCATTTGAACCTAAACAAACATACCCTTTGTGATACTGACTGTATCCAAGAAAGACACATTTAGCTGAATGGAATTGGAATTTATGTGACTGGTATGGCCTTAGACAGGGATAGCAAGCACAGTCAAAAGTTTTGAGAGTAAGATAGTTGGGTGTTTTATGAAACATAACTTCATAGGGAGACTTGTTGGATAGAACAGGGGTAGGTAGTCTATTGATCAGATAGGTAGCAGTGTCAAAAGAGTGAGACCAGTATTTGTAGGGTAAAGAGGACTGAGCTAGCAATGTCAACCCAGTCTCAACTAGGTGTCTGTGCTTTCGCTTAACCCTTCCATTTTGGGCTGATGTGTAAGGACATGACTTCCTAAGAATGAAACCTTGTTTTTGGGCAAACGAGAGAAGTGGTCTAAACTCCCCACCCCAATCACTTTGTACCACCTTGATAGACCTTTCAAATTGCTTTTCAACAAGTTTTTTGAACTTTTGAAAGACAGTAAAGACCTGACTTTTAGTTTTGATAGGGTAGAACCAGGTATATATTGAGTGGTCATCAAGGAAAGTCACATAGAATCTATAACCCTCTGTAGATGGGACAGGAGAAGGACCTCTGTAGAATCTATTACTAGCATGAGAATTGGATAAGGGAAAGGGTAAAGTGTGAGATTTGCTCAACTGGCAAGCCTCACAAAAACTCAATGTACTTTTCTCAATGTTTTTCAGATTACATGTTTTCAGCACATGACTTAGAGTGTTTCGTGATAGATGGCCAAGCTTCCTATGCCATCCATCCTTTAGGGAATCAGAAATAACAGACTGAGACTCAGTAACATAGACTAGTGGTGAACCATATAGAACCTTGTTTGCTTGTAACTTAGGGTAGATCTCCAACCTGTAGAGCCCATTCTTAGATGTCCCTCTGAGAAGAGTAGTCCCTGTTCCCTTGTCCTTCACAAAGCAAACACCATCATGAAATTCAATAAAAACATTATTGCTATTAGTAAGTTGAGAAACAAAGACTAGATTCTTGTTTATTAAAGAAACATGTAGGACACTAGATAAGGAAATAGGTGTTTTGGTTAGTGAGTGTAGATTGGCACTTCCAATATGTTTTGGTTACCTGAATACTCAGACTTTTGAGTCAGCAAACCTGAGTTGCCTGTGACATGATGGCTTACTCCACTGTCAGCAAACCAGGCAGTATCACCAGTGTTGTCTTCAGTAGTGATGTATGCTGCTTGTTCAGTGTCACTCTTAGCTTGATTAGTAGGTGTAGAGCCCATAACAGAGGGGTCATCTCTGTAGTAGCAGACAGGGGCAGAGTGACCATATCTACTACAGATTTGACAAGTAGGCTTGTTCTGAGAAAATCTACCACCTCTGCCTCTGTCGTAGTGACCCCTGCTTCTGTTGTTGCTTGAGTAGTTAGACCTTCCTCTAAACCCTCTGTTCTGTCCTCTATTACCACCATAGAAACCTCATGAATTGTTGTTGTTTTGCTGTTGTTTGAAATCAGTCTTTTGAGTGAAGTTGGCAGATGCTAGAGTTAAGTTAGACACACTGCTTTGTAGATTTGATAGTTTCTCAAGTCTGCTCTCAAATGTGAGCAGACTAGTTTGAAGGTCCAACCAAGACAAGTCCTCTTTGTCTGTCAGACTAACCACAATAGGTATGTAGTCTGAGTCCAACCCAGCAAGAATTTGGGTGACCAGATCATCCATTGATACACCACAACCAGCAAGCATTAGGTTATCAGAAATAGATTTCATCTTGTTGAGATACTCAAACATTGACAAATTACCTTTACGAGTTCTTTGAAACTCAGACTTAAAGTATGTGATTCTGGCTCTTGTTTGAGAGCCAGAGAGTTTGCTTGCTGCTTTCCAGAGATCTTTCAAAGTCTGCTCTTCCATTAGCTGAGCAGCTACCTCTGGGCTCATTGTTGAATAAAGCCAGCCCAAGCGTAGCTGATCTTTAGCAACCCAGTCCTCATAATCAGGACTTTCGACTGCATTTCCTTCTGAGTCAGTGATGAATCTGACTGGACATGGTTTGTCTCTTGTAATGTAGCCTCCAAGTTTGTTTCCTTTGACCATAGGTAATACCATGGTCCTCCAAAGCAGATAATTGTTTCTATCCAATTTGATGTTGTGATTGTTGTTGCTGTTTATTGTGTGCAGATTCAGATTCTTGTTGCTGCTGGAGAAGCTGTTGGGGAGCACTGACCCAAGTGAGTCACTGCTCAAGGGTGGTGAATCAATGTTGGCCATTGAAGGCTTGGATAGCTCTGATACCAAGTAAGAAAGCTTGCAGCTATGGAGGAAGAAGAAGAGAGAGAGCTTGTAACAAATTTTTATTCTTTCTGTTTTCTTAATCTTTGTACCTTCACAGCACTACCATATATATAGGTAGTTGGTACAGGCTATGAAGGAATCTTTATTGTTACAGTGGTATACTTGTAAATAAGAGAGTAATGTTAAATGCTGAATGTTGTACAAGAGTGTTACTAGGACCAGCATGACTTAATTACGTGTGATATATTAGAGAGGGTCACCAGCAGTGGGTCATGGGCCTTGTCCATTGAATGACCCGATGGACCCTTGAGGATGGTCCAAACGACAACTCAAGGAGTCGTTTCTGATTAGTGAAGAGAAGTCTGATACCTAGGGATTCATAACCCTAACTGACTTCTCTTCTCCTCCGTTCTTCTTCCACTGCCGGTGTGGCTGTCATCAGAACGCCGGCAACACCCTTAACCGGTCGTTAAGGTATATCCTTAACAGCCAGAGACCCTATTGAGACATGACTATAAGAAATGAAGCATAATAATAATACTACTACGTTGTTTTTCATCCCTTCGATGTTATTAACGGATACATAATATAATAAATAAATGTGATATGATTGGATGTTAAATAAATTTAAAGGCTGTCTCGTTTCGTTTCCTTTATTTTTGTTATTACTCCCTCCATTCCACACTATAGGTCGTTTTAGAAAATACAAAAAATTCCACTTTAATTGTCGTTTCGTAATATTAATGCAGCAATTAATTTCTTTTGACCAATGATATTTTATTGTTTGTTTCCTTTTATTATATTAATAAATTTGACACAATAGAATTAGATTGCTTTTTATGTTTTATAGGAGAGAGAAATCATCATTGTATTTATTGGTTTCTACTCCAAAACTTTAAACGATCTATATTATGCAATGGAGGGAGTACAAACTAAAGAGTACCTTATCCACTCATTTTAGACATTTATGTCGAGTAGAACTTAATAATATATCAGAATCATTTATAACCAAACTATATTATATTTTGAATATTCAGTAATTTATATGAAAATCATCATGTCTCTAATCTTGTTCAGATGGTCGGAAAATTGCTCAACGTTTTTACATTGTTTAAAAAGGATTTTATGTTGATGAAATCAACAAGAGAAAGTGCAATCCAAATGAAGTACACGTAGTAGAATAAAACATAAGAGAATTCATTTTTTATATCATCTATAAACATTGTTAGAAAAATAGAATGATCAATATAAATAATCATTTTTTAAATACTAAAATTGGTTATACCGGTTATACAACCCTAATCAAGTCAAACACTTTAGTATTGTTAGAAAAATAGAATGATCAATATAAATAATCATTTTTAAATACTAAAATTGGTTATACCGGTTATACAACCCTAATCAAGTCAAACACTTTAGTATTCTAAACTAATTCTTATGAACTTTGTACAAAAGCTAATATGTTAAAATCAGAAAACTTGAAAGCACTATTTCCGTCTCATGAATTTTTTATAGTTCGGTAAAGAGATGTTAACTGTTGTTTTATGCAATATTTTTATATCATCCTCCAGATCTTTCCGACCACACTAAGTTGCTGTTTTTTAAGTCAATCAAACCAAAATGAATCACTTGATCCCTCACGAAATGTATATTAAGTTTTACGTGTGTCGTTTATGCGTGAACGAAGTTAAAAGCGAGTGAGCTCTCGTAAAGATAATCAAATCAATTATCGGAAATCGAAGGATAAGTACGTTGGAAATTAATTTTTTTGTATTTTTTTTAGAACGTAAGATTTCATCCTTTTGTTTTTCAGAATGTATTCGATTTTTTAGAACATAGGATTTAATCTTTCCGCTTCTTCTAGAATGTAAAATTACGCTATAGAAACTTTTAGATAACAAAGACAAAGTTTTGTGAAAGGGTTAATTTCATTTCACTAAAATAATATCTTATATATTACATTGTAGAATAACTGAAATATAAACGGAAGAAAACGGCTTCAAACTGTTTCTATATCAGTTTTCTCAATCGAACTTATATTTCAAAGCCCTGTTTGACATTTCTACTTTTTCAAAGTCTTGACTACAAAAGTTAATCCAACATTTGTCTCCCTCAATTTTGTAGTCAATCAGTTATCCATCTCCGAATCTGACTTCTCATTTAACGGAATTGTTGAACTTTATATGTCGTCATTCTTCATTGGATTCAATGTTATGTGAACATTTTCTTCTGTCTTGTACCCATAATTGGTAGCAAAATAACCAAAGTAATTTTAATTGTAACATTAGATCTTTTTTATATCAAAAGTAGAATTCTGCTTCTTCTGTCTCTCACCTTTGTTGATGGAATTACTTCTATCTCCCACCTTTGTTGATGAAATTATTTTTGTCGCATCCATTACCCCTATCTCGACCTCTTCCATTTCCTAGGCCTCTTCCTCTGTTACCTGCCTTGGTCATTGTTTTGCTCATCTGTCTTTGCGGACAAGATTTTTTCAACACCTTTTTTATCCTCAAACTTTGTCATCTTATCTTCAAAGGCTTTTAAAGAGCCTGTAATTTCTTTCAGAGAATTGGAGGAGATATCACCAAACTCTTTAGTAGTCATAACCACTAGCATGAATTTTGATGACACCGATCTCAGGAATTTTTCGATGACATAACTGTTGTCAACATCTGCTCCTAGAGACCTTATCTTACCGACTATCAAGGTCATCTTATTGATGTACTCATCAACAGATTCATTCTCAGCCATTTCCATGTTTTCTAGTTCTCTTCTTAACACCTAAGTTCTGACTTTAACAGAACGATCTACAACGTAAGTCTCTTTCAACGCGTCCCACACGCCTTTTGCCAGATCTAATTCCTGAAACTCATGTCTGGATGCTCCCACTGCCCCTCACCACATTGGCTTAACTATCATCATGTCCTGACTGCGACATTGTGGCTCTGATACCAATTGTTGGTTAAAGGTCTCAAAAATAAAAAAACTGTCGATACGCTTTACAAACAGATATGTATACTGACATAAAATAGCAAGTATGTAAATGATGTAGTTGTCATTTCATCTTCAAACATCAATAGAAGGTCTCTTATATAGAGAAGAAAATAACTGTTTAATCTTATCTTACTAACTATTTTAATAACCGATATATAAACACATGTTGAAGTTCAACGTTTATCCAACATTCTCCCCCTCAACATTGAACCTGACTCTGTCTTCTTCGTCGTCTGCCTGATCTTCCTCTTTATTCGAAGAGTTCTTGAAGATCTTATTGGCTCTTGATCTTTCTCTTTATCCTAAGAGTTCTTGAAGTTCTTGTTGGCTCCTCCTGATCTTCCTTTTTATCCGAAGAGTTCTTAAAGATCTTGTTGGATCCTCTTTTTTCGTTTGCTTCTCTACCATTGCCACCTGTGTAATCTTATTTCGTTTCCTTTTCAGCACCTCTATGCGGGCCTTCTTGACGCGATCTTAGCCAAGTTGCATCTCCCCGAGTGCGTCCCAAGCCTCTTTTGTCGTCTGCTTCTCCGCGATTACCATCATCACGTCATCTGGCACGACTTGAGAAATGACTACCATGGTGCCCTGATCTTTAACGATTGATGTGTCTTCACCTTCTATCATTGACGATACTCCTATTGAACGCAAGATTATCTTCATCTTGACAGCCCATATGCTGTAATTCGTTTCGCTTAACATGGGGTATTGGATCGAGACTTAGACTCGCCTTGTCGTCGGTTTGATTACTGAAACTGCCTTTGATTGATCTCCTTCAATATCATCCATTTCAATGGCAACACATGCTCTGATACCAATTGTTGGAAATTAATCCTTTTGTATTTTTCTAGAATGTAGGATTTCATCCTTCTATTCTTCAGAATGTATATGTTTCTTTAGAACATAGGATTTAATCGTTCTGCTTCTTCTAGAATGTAGAATTACGTTAAAGAAACTTTTAGATAACAAAGACAATTTTTTGTGAAAGGGTTAAATTCATTTCACTAACATAATATCTTATATATTACAATGTAGAATAACTGAAATATAAACGAAAGAAAACGGCTTCAAACTCTTTCTATATCAGTTTTCTCAACTGAACTTATTTTTCAAAGCCCTGTTTGACATTTCTATTTTCAAAGTCTTGACTTCAAAATTTAATCCAACAAAGTAAACTAATTTCAGTCAATATAGGGCGTAACTAGATATTTTAAGGATAAACATTTACAAGTGCACAGTACCATAATTTGTACTGGACCTTACCATCATGGTTTTCTTCTTTGAAGACTAGGAGACCCGAGTATCTCTGGAAGATACATTTAGTCACTCACATAACGACAGTCATCTAGTGAAAAAACCCAATCTTTATTCATAAACCAAGTGACTTACTAATCATGGTAGGGTTTTAAATATTGGAAACCTAGTGAAACATTCCTGAAAACGAAGAATTCTTTCCATATTTTGTAGATTTAGACCATAGGGCATGGCTACAACTGATTCAACTGAGTGACAACGTAGGCAATGTTATGTGCAATAAATTTTATAAAGAATATAATATACTTCGACATTTTGTTGGATGTAGGAGTGAAGCAGAGATTTATAATGGACATTAATTGTCTGACAAGTAAGTCATGTATGTATTTTGTTTGTGGCAAATAAAACATAATAGTCTGAATGCAGTTCTACGTCTAAGAACAAGTTAGGATTCCCATGGTTTTAGAGAAAACATAGGGTTTAATATTTAAATGAGCCTATGTAAGTAGATAACTTGATTGCCCGTGAAAATTATGTTGTTGACATGAACTAGTATGATAATTATGACATGTTTTGACATATATTTAAACATTAAACAATAATATCTATATTTTTTAAAACCCATACGAATAAAGTATCTCTTAGTCTAAAATACCATATCTCAAAACGCTTAGGATCCTCAAAGCCCCTCAAGTTAAGACATGAAAATTTTCTCAATGATCATTTTGTTGAGAAATTCATTGTTTAACATCCTATCTTTTGGACACTACTACAATTAGGATTAACCTAATTGTAGAAGACTTGATCAATGAAGTGAATGTAATACTGAAGTCAATTCATGGAGTCTAGTGAAAACTTTTGCTAACCAGCCTTGCTTTATATCGTTGAATAGATTCATCAAAATTGTGTTTAACTTTGTGCACCTATATATAGCCAACTAAGTTCATTATAGAACATCAGTGAACCGATGGCCATATCTTGTTCATCATTAAGGCATCATATTCAACATGCATAACCTTAACCGCGTTAGGACTAGAAATGTCGAGAGAAAACTTTGTAGGTACTTGTGACAATACGGTTGGTGTACAACTAAGGCCATAATATATTGTTTTAGGTTTTCTAATACATTATCTAGCTCTAGTGTTCATAGGATGAGTTTTAGTGGCAGTTTGCAACTGGTTATTAGAAGGGTTAGACAGGGTAATCTCAACTATTAATGTATGATTATTTATGTTTAATGCATTGTTTAATGTATCTTTATTGTTTCTGGCATATTCATTGTTTATATTATGTGTGTTATTTCTAGTTGATGCATTATTTGTGGTATGTGTGGATTGACTTTCATAAATAGGAAGTAATGTAGGTGTTGACCATATAAGTGATCTAGTATTTATTATATGCATAAATTGATTGGATTTACTTTGAATATATGAACGTAAGTCAAGGTTAGACTTAGTGTTTAGTCTAGGACATATGTACGATCATAAACATGTGGTAGAGTGCATATTTGTATGATATGATATATGGTTTGAACAAGTTCATTAGGTTCAGGCTTAAAAATAAAGTATAGTCTACTAGTAGAAGAGTGACTACTAGTAACTAGTTTTCAATGAGTTAGATTGAAGGAGAAAAGCAAAATAGTTTAGAAATGTAAATCTTTTCTTGATTCCTTAAAGAGCAGCATAGAATTCTGCTGCTTATATACAAGCACAAACACTAACAACCTTGGGAATATTCCCATGTGAGGTTGTTAGTAATTTATACACTTTGTTTGGTTACAAGGATAATATTCAGTTACATTTGTTTAGTTACACTGATATAATAAAGCCAACTATTAGTGACTTGTTGGACATGGGCCATTGATAGTCTTCTAACACCTTCTAGACCAAGCCTTGAGTGCTAACCCGGTCCAATACCAAAACACACACAACAACACCGTTTAGAGTTAGACACTAAGTGAGGAGCTGAGTTTAGGGTTGTCTTTGACCAGCTCCTCTTCTTCTTTCTTGACCTCTCCAATGGCGATCTTGGGAACACTATGATCTCCAACATCCCCCCTCAAACGCAGCGTCGAATCCAAAAACCAAATTTTGTCACAGAGATAAAGAAAACAAGAGAAAGGAAAAGCTTTGGTGAGGGAATCATAAATTTGATCGAGTGAAGGTACATATCGAATTTTAACCAGACCTTGTAGTACCTGATCCCTAAGAAAGTGCACATCTAATTCGATGTGCTTGGTGCGAGCGTGGAAGACAGGGTTCGAAGCAAGAGAATTGGCCCCTAAGTTGTCGCACCACATGACTTGATGAGTCCGGAATTTATTGCCACTCTTTATGAGAACCGGACAGGGGCAATTCGGAAAACATCCACCCACTGAACCATCCGAACTGAACTAAAGTACTAAAAACTTAATCACTTCATGACTAAGCTGATTATCTACCTTCTTAAAACTAAAGGGTCTTTGAACTCGACCCAAATCCATAAGTCAACCCGAAAGCCTATGTGGCCCATAATTAAGGGTATAAATACCCAACCACTTTCATTTAATGAGGGTAATGAAAATGATTTACAACCAGGTAGCTCAATTCTCCCACTACACTCTATCCAAACATTAAATGCCTTTGATATACCACAAAACTCTGGACAAAATTACCCTCAACCAAAAATAAACCACACGAAATTGGCGACCACAGTGGGAGCACGACAGTGTCTGAATCTAGCATTCAAAACCATCGAGAAAAGTCGGTTTGGATGAATCCGGACGAGCAAGAAGTACCACCAGCTTTGGCCGAAGTGGTGGGCGAAAATGATGAATATACAATTGAGGAGCGAGATAGGTTAAAAGTTGAAATCGAAGCTTTGAGGGCTGCCAAGAGGGCAGAGATGGGCACAAAAGAGAAGTCTAAGGCGTCAGTAGCTCATCATACTGACAATCCAAGGGAACATGAGCCTTCAAAAACCCATGTGAGCACGAAAAAGACTCATGCTAGCTCAAAAAAGTCTCACCGGTCTAAACCGGTGGAGAGCTCTAATTCAGACTCAGAATCTTCCACTAGCTCCTTAGGTGAAGATGGAGTCGAAGAATCCTTATCATCCAACAGTTATGAAGGTCGTTCTAAAAAGAAACAAAAGTGAGTCAAAAAGTACTCAAGAAAAAGAGATAGGCATGGAAGGTTAAAGAGGCATATAGGCAAATGATCGTCTCATAGCCGGAGACATGTAGATCGGATGGTGATTGATCCTTTTACCTTCCATGATGAACCAGGTATCTTCGCAACTCCTAATGAGGATACCGTTTTCAGTCGTGGCCGGAATTGGAGACAATTCTCCATTGTCCTCCAAGAGCCTCTCTGGAAACCATTCTGAGAGGTTTGACAGTACAAAAATGAAAAATACGATGGCAGTAAAAACCCGGATAACCACTTGGAACAGTTCAAAAATTTCATGATGAATTTTGATGATGACGACAAGTTGCTTTGTAGAGCATTCTCCCAATCCTTTACGGGGAGTTCTCTGAACTGGTACAACAGTTTTCCACAAGGCTGCATCAGAAATTTTGACACTTTTTGGGTGGCTTTTCGAAGACACTTTGTTGGAAGGAAGGAGCTAAAGGGCAATGGAGACACAATTATCCATTGTGACCAAGAACCAAACGAATATCTAAAAGAATACATAAGTCACTTTGTAAATACCATAAATGGGTTGGCTGATTGCTTTGAACAAGTAGCAATAGCTTCTCTGAGGCAGGGCTTAAACCCTGCAAATTTGGCCGATTCAGTAACCATGAAAAAAGCCATGACGTGGGGAGGCTTGCTGAATCAGGCCGGAAAACAGATTAATGTGGATGAAACAAAGAAAACTAGGGTGCACAAGCAGGTGAGGTCTGCTCCGGCTGCACCAAATCCAAACCAAAACCAGTCCGGGAACAAGGCTAAGGAGTCCGAACAGAGTCATAACCGAGCCAAAGCTCAGTCTCAGCGAGCTGCACCAGCCCAGAGTCAGCAATCTAGAAATAAGCGAGGGCCTTGGTTTCAACCGGAGTGGTTTGCAGAATTCAAAGAAAACGTAGCCACCATTTATGACAAAACAAAGGAGTTACAGTCTCCTTTGTTTTGTCATAAATGGAAGGCCAGCTGCGTTACAGTCTCCTAGGGAGAGCCGCAACAATTATTTCTGCTAGTATCACAATGATACCGGCCATACCACTAGGGATTGTATTGCTTTGAAGCACGAAGTCCAGAATTTGATTAAAATAGGAAAGTTGGGAGCGTATGTTAAAAGAAGAATTGGAAATATGCCTGATAACGCTCATCGGGCTGGTCCGAACAATGCAGGCACATCGGCTCGGGATGGGGCTATGGTCATAATCGAAAGGTTCGATGTAGAGTCAGAATACTTGGACCCTGATCCAACCCAGAATAAAGTGGGTGTTATCGCAGAACATTGCAAGTCGGTGTCCGGGCTTATCAACTTTTATGAGTCACTCACAATTTTCGGAGGAGACACCATGACAGCACCAACTGCTTCTTCGAGAAAGAGGCACGTTCATACTTTAGCTACCCATTTGGAAGGAGGCATGACTTCCTATCAATCGTAGATTCCATGTCCCTTCATTGTTTTTGACGAGGATGACTTGAGGGATATTGCTGGTCCTCATGAAGATGTTGTTGTCATAGGAGCATCCATCGGGGGCAATGACATAAGACGAATTTTGGTGGACACCAGAAGTTCTGCCAATATTCTCTTTTTAACTTCCTATAAAAAGATGAAAAATGCGGTCGTAATTCAACGTTCGAACAGGTCGATTGTGGGTTTCACAGGAAGCTCAGCAGACGTGATTGAAGAATTCGAGGAGGAGGTTTTATTGGGCAAAAGCCCTTTTAAAACGATGGTTAGAATACTGTTCGTTGGGGTCGATTGTCCCACTTGTTATAATGGTATTTTGGGGAGATCTTAGCTCTCTAGGATGCATGCCATGGCCTCAACAGTCCACCAATGCTTGAAATATGTTGTGCAAGAACAAGTGGGAGTTGTTCGGAGCAGCCAAAAGGTAGCAAGAAAGTGTTATGCAACAACACTGGCTCCTCGGACAATGGGGGCAGTTCGGATCAATGAGGAATAACAGTTTGAGGGGCCCTCTGGGGGAGAGGGTGAAATTGATGACCCCAGAGAGACCCCTGGAGTTTTAATACCAATTGAAGAAGTTGAAACACACTCTCTGGCTGAAGGAAAAAGTGTCAACATAGGATCCAAGATGAAATACGATCAGCATGTGTTTGCTTGGTGCAATGCTGATGTTACCGGAGTACCAACAGATATTATATCACATCAACTGTCCATCCGAAAGGACATAGCACCTGTAATACAAAAGAGAAGAGCTTTTTCTAAAGAAAAGGCTGATGTCATAGTTCAAGAAGTCGACCGACTTACTAAAATGGGGCACGTGAAGGAATCTCAATACCCTTTATGGACAGCCAATCCAGTGTTGGTGAAAAAGAAAAATGGAAAATGGCGTATGTGCATCGATTTTACAGATCTCAACAGAGCTTGCCCAAATTATTTTGTACCCAGTCCCCCGGATTGATTAGTTGGTCGACTCCACATCTGGAAAGAAGCTGCTATCTTTTATGGATGCCTTCTCTGGGTATAATCAGATTCAAGTGGATCCAAAGGATCAGGAACATACTACATTTGTTACTGATAGGGGCCTTCATTGTTACAAGGTGATGCCATTTGGGTTAAAAATGCTGGGGCTACTTATCAGAGATTGGTAACACAAGGCTTTTGCTGATCAAATTGGAAGAAACATGGAAGTTTATATCGACGACATGATGGTGAAAAGTGTGGACGAAGAGCTACACTTGGCAGATCTCCAAGAAACTTTTGATAACTTAGTGAAAGTAAATTTGAAATTAAACCCAGAAATGTGTGTGTTTGGAGTGCAGTCCGGGAAATTCTTGGGGTATTTGATAAGTGAGCAAGGGATACAGCCTGATCTGGACCAGCTTAATGCTTTACTGCAAATAGAGCCTCCTCGAAATATTAAAGAGGTACAACGATTGACTGGGTGCAAAAGACTTCAACTGGTCCTCAAAGTGTGATGAGGCCTTCGATGAAATTAAGAAGCATTTTTCTTCCTCCAAAACTTTATTTAAACCTGCCGATCGAGAAACGTTTTATGTCTATTTAGCCGTTTCTGATTGCGCAATAAGTGCAGTATTGATAAGAGAGGTGGACAGTTATCCTCATCCGGTGTACTATATCAGCAAAAGCTTGATAGATGCAGAAAAACGATATTTGAAGCTTGAGAAGTTGGCGCTGGCCCTCGTAATTGCTGCAAGGAAAATGAGGCCCTATTTTCAGGCTCATTCCATCATCGTCCGGACTTCTTTCCCTTTGAAAAATATTTTCCAAAAAGCTGACGTTTCAAGTAGAATGACCAAATGGTCAATTGAGCTGGGAGACTACGATATTGATTTTGCTCCTCGAACAGCAGTCAAAGCCCAAGCTGTGGCTGATTTCTTAGTTGAATTCCATTCAGATAGGGATACTAAGCAAGCAACTGGTGTGAAAGACAAAACAATCTGGGTTGTCCGGACTGATGGTGGATCAAGTACCATGGGATGTGGTGCTGGGGTATGTTTAACCTCTCCGTACGGTGACAGAATGTACCAAGCTATATGTTTTTCTTTCAGGGCTTCTAATAATGAGTCCGAATATGAAGCTGCTATAGCTGGTTTGAAATTAGCTCATATATGTGGAGCCAAAAAGGTCAAGTTAATGAGCGATTCTCAGCTTCTTATCCACCATGCACAAGGTCAATCCGAAGCCAAAAAGGAGAAGTTGGTTAAATACTTACTTCTTCTCAAATAAGTGGCACTTAATTTCAAAAGCATCACCTATGAACACATACCCCGAACAGAAAATACACTAGCAAACTCTTTGGTAACCATAGCCTATACTGAGTCCTACCCTTGGATTCATGTGCTGGAGTGCCCATCCATTCGAATCAATCCGGATAAGGAAGAAGAAAGTTTGAATATACAGATAAAACAGCCTCAAGATTGGAGATTTCCTCTCCTTCAATATCTCTTAGATGACATCTTGCCTCCGGAAAAAACAGTAGCAAGGAAAGTAAAGTACAAGGCTCGTGGTTTTTTCATTTTAAGAGATATCCTTTATAAGAAATCTTATAGTAAACCTCTTTTACGAGTCTCAAATAATACTCTCCGATGGTGAGGGATCAACATACTGTGGATTCAGGGCTCTAACCAGAATAGTTTTATTAGCTAGGGACTATTGGCCCTCTATAATGCAAGATGCCAAAAAGTTGGTAAAAAGTGTGATCCATGCCAGCGATATGGTAATGAAATCCATACCCCAACTGTCCCTTTGGAATCAATTTCTGAGCCAATACCTTTTGCTCGATGGGGGTTGGATTTAGTAGGACCTCTACCCATGGCATCCGGGGGGTGCAGAACTATAATCGTCGCCATTGATTACTTTTCAAAGTGGATCGAAGCAGCTCCATTAGCAGGTACAACATCAAAATCTGTTATAAAATTCATCTTATCCAATATCTGTTGCAGATTTGGAATTCCACAAAAAATAACCACAGACAATGGGCAACAGTCTGACAACAAAGAAATGGAGAATTTGTGTGCCTCTAGAGGCATACAACATTGCCTATCTTCTCCTTTCCACCCACAAGAAAATGGTCAGGTCGAAGTGGCCAACAGGACAATATTGTCTGGTATAAAGAAGAATTTAGAAGGGGCTGCTGGAAAATGGCCAAGTTACTTGCAAGAAGTTTTGTGGGCTTACCGGACCACTCCCGGGGCAGCAACACAAGAGTCTCCCTTTGCCTTAGTATATGGGATGGATGCCATAGCTCCCATAGAAGCTACTCTTCATTCATTTCTTGTTCATAATTTTTCCGAACACGCTAACGAAGTGGCAGTCAGAGGCCAGCTTGACTTAGTAGAAGAAAGAAGAGTTAAGGCTCACCTTAGAGCTGCACACTATCAAGGTTTGATGAGAAGCAGGTTTGCTTCTAAAGTTAAGAGAAGGGATTTTCAACCAGGGGATAGGGTATTAATAAACGTTTTCCTACATACTAAAGAGAAGCAGTTCGGTAAGTTGGCTCCAACTTGGAAAGGACCCTATGTGGTCATTGAAAAGCTTAAGCCAGGGACCTACCGGCTCCAACACAAAGATGGAAGGATTTTGAATCACCCGAGGAACATTGAACACCTCCGGTTGTACTTGGAATAGAAACTATGTAAATATTTACTTGTTTAAAAGTTCATGTAAATATTTGGGGGCATACTCTTTCCTACCCTGGTGGCGCGGGGAGGTTTTAATGAGGTGTCCGAGATTTTTTAATAAAATTTTATGCCTTCTTAAAAGATCCGGAATGTTTCAACACTCACACTTTAAACATTGGTCATCGGAGAATTTAAACACTCTCACTTTAAAATACTTGTGAAATAACTAAGGGCTGCTTAAACATTAGCGACCGAAATTGAAAAAAAATCATGAAACGATGCAGGAGTTATGCAAAATAAAACTGCCAATTAAAACATACGAAATGCCTTGTCCATCTAAGGACTTTGAATTGTCAAAACAAGAAAGGTTTATCCAGACAAGTACCGGACACGGTTACAAAAAATGCCTTGGCCATCCAAGGACTTTGGTTCAATCACAACAAAATTAAAAAGATAATTGATATTCTAAGACTGAGCCTTTGAAGATGGCTCAGCCTCACTTGGCTTCTTCTTCTTTGGGTCGTCATCTGGGCTCTCCCCAGTCTCTTCTTCTTCATCACTGGTGTCCTCACTGGACATGGTATGATGAGGAATGTCTTCGTACTCCACGAATTGCCATAAATCTCTCAAGGTCTTCTTCGGAAACGTTTCATGAAAAAGGAGAACCATATCTGACCTGACCTTAACATACCTTGCCTCCTGAGAATCTATCACCTCATTGGTATAAGCATCTATCCTAGCCTGGATTGTTTTCTCTGGCTCCCTTAACAAATCAGCCTTTTCTTGCTCAACCTTGAACACAGTATTCTCAAGAGAGATCTTGTCATTAGTTAAGGCCTGAATGGTGCTATCTTTGGTCTTCACCTCCTCTTTTGAAGAAAAGAGGTCTTTTATGAGATCAGATTGCTTTGACTGGAGTTCTTTGACAACTTCTTCTAAAGTGGCCAACTTTGGCTAAGTCCTCCTGACGTTTCTTTAACTCCTCATTCTCTTTCCTCAATGCCTCAGTATTTTGGTTGGCACTAAGAAGATCGCTAGACAGTTTCTCTTTGTCAGAATTGAGGGTGTTGATGATGGATGACTGATTGCGTACTTGCTTCTCCAAAATAAGTACTGGCTGGATATTGCTTAAAATGGAGTGAGCAATGACATCTCTTTCGCTTGAGACAGAAAAAGACTTACCTTTGAATGTGACGGTGTTCGAAGAACTTGGGCGGAGGTAGGGCCTAACAAAATTATCCCTAGGGAGGTTTTCAAAATAAAGACCAATCCCCTCAAGCCCAGTAATGTCGACACCATCAATACTGATAGCCCCTCCTCTAACCTCTCCGGTTTGAAAGTCACCAGGGATCTCTTCTGCTTTCGTAGGATCAGTAGGGTCAACTGGAGGCAGTTGCTCCGGATCCCGGAGAGAAACCTCATCTCCCTTCGAAGTTTTCTTTCTCTTGGCGTCCCGGCCTACACCTTCTGCTCCCCGTTTTTTGTCCTTAATGGGGACCTTTCGAGGTTTTGGAGACCAAGCAACTTCCTTGGTGCTCTCGTGTTCCATCACTTGTAGTAAGGCATCATCGATTTGCCCTTAATCTTGTCCCTCTGGGTTTGTTGGGACAGCTTCCTCCACCTCGGTAGGATTGGCCTCTACCACCCATTGCTTCGCCTTAACCTTTTTACATTTCATCTTGCTTGGGGCTTTAACTCTGCCCGGCAAGATCAATTTTCCATTTTTCCCTCTGTCTTCCAGAGAATCACTCCCGGAGGGGTGGAGTGGTTAATTCCTCCCAAGACAGATCTCTCCGGTTTGTTGTATTCCAAAGGTAGGATCTGGTTAAATTGCCTCTGGTAAAGCAGTTGTGGAAGCGGTTTGCCCATTTTTCAGCTGTCCAAGCATTCAGCTTGGTAAAAGTATTCTGCCCGGCCTCTAAGTAATCTTTCAAATCCTTGGGCACCACTGTCAAAAAGCATAAGAAAAAAGAATTAGATAAAAAAGTTTTTATAAGTAAAAGTAGAAGTATCTGGTGAGATTGTTACCATCACTTCGCCATATGCTGGTGAGCATACTTGGGTTGACACCAGCTTTAATTTTCTTCCCATTCTCCCAAGCACCACTGACGAACATAAATTGAGTCTTCCAGCCTTTTTCCGACTCGAGTAAGTCATCCACTACCTTGTAGTTGTCATCCATGTTGAAGTAATAGAAAATTATTACATGATTTCTGTAGAAGTTTGCCACAACATCAAATTGCTCCATCGGTAGAGGAATTCCGGAGAGCCTTGAAGCCATGATACATGCCATGAGGGTGAACCATGCATTAGGGCTTAGCTGGTTTGGGCAAAGCTTAATCAGATGGAAATATCTGACTATTTCTGGGTCCAAGGGAAACCTAAGTCCCCATTTGAACAACTCAGTGTAGAAGACAATCTCGTTGAGCTTACAGTCCATGAGCGTCTCCAGATCGATTGGAATCCTTACTTTAACATTCTCTGGAATACCCCATTTGTCCTTATCCGGCCAAGTTCAGCTGTGTGAATGAAAGCATAGTTGATCTTCAGCAAGGCCAACAGATATTTAACACTCACTTTGTAGAAACAAGGCCCCACTTTTCCCGCAAGGCACTCCGGCAGGTCCGGATGCTTTAGACACACTTTTTCCTTGCCTTTGCTCTTCCTAGCGATGGCAGTCTCACTTGTTTGCCCGGAGACGTCAGTCTCAAGAGAGGCTTCTTCAACGCTGTCCTCCATCACATCCTCCATTACCGTGGAGGGGTTGTCAGTTGTTTTAGGAAGAGAAGGGCTGGTGGTTGGCTCAGTAGGCCCTCCGGATTGTTGAGCATCCTTTCCCTCTTGTGGTCTAGAGTCCGGTTGGGGCTCGGACCCGGAGGTCTCTTTTCGAAGACTTGAGCTAGTTACCTCCGGACCGGACAACTTGTCTTTGAGAATTTTGATGGGTGCTTCTAATCCTGTGGTTTTACTTTTTGCCCCGGATTTCGAAGGTGTGGTTTTTTATTTAGGCTGTGTGCCAGCAGCTTGCCCTTTTACCAGACGACCCCTTCGTCTATCTACCAGTTTCTTAGGGGAGATATCAGCATCTGACCCCATAGAAATAAATGGTGAAGGTTTCTTAAACTTGTGCCTGCGTGTCCTGGTTCAACAACAGGCTCTGACTCCTTGACCGATGAGCCCAAAACGATTGGTGAAAGGTTGGACTGGAACAACCTCCTAGGTTTAGCACTCTTAGTTGAAGAAGAGCCTCGATCAGGCTCTGAGCATGGTGTTTCCGGTTTATCAACAGGGGAAACAGGGAGGCCTGCAGCGATGCGCTCGTTCAACCTTTTGAGCTTTTTCCAACTCTGACAAATTGAGCCACCCACCTTTTACTAAAGCATTTCTTGTTGTGAACATAAACTCACACAAAAAGAAAGGTTTTTTGAGAGATGAAAACTTTGAAGATTAACAGAGTAGAGATAAATGAGATGATAAAACACTGAAAAGTAAACTGATTTATAGTAAAAGAACAAAAGATGCTTCGATACCTAGGAGGATTCGAAAGGGTAGATGCAATAATTAAAGACGGCGCTGATGTCACCCGCATTAAATGAAGAAGTTGCTTTTTGAAGCAAGTGGGAGTGCCATTCTAGGACAAAAACGGCCAGTGTAGCGAATCAGAGAAGGACACGTGTCCCAGGATCTCTGGTGAAACCGCTCATCTTCTGAGGGTTTCAGTCTGTTCGGATAAAGTTATTACACATTTTTGAAATGTCCGGATAAAGATATGATTACACTTGAGCTATTTTTTAGGTCTTTCCAAACGCCTTTGAACACAACCTAAATTAGGGGCAACTGATGAGTCCGGAATTTATTGCCACTCTTTATGAGAACCGGACAGGGATAATTCGGACAACATCGACCCACTGAACCATCCGAACTGAACTAAAGTAATAAAAACTTAATCACTTCATGACTAAGCTGATTATCTACGTGCGTAAAACTAATGAGTCTTTGAACTCGACCCGAATCCATAAGTCAACCCGAAAGCCCTTGTGGCCCACAATTAAGGGTATAAATACCCAACCACTTTCATTTAATGAGGGTAATGAAAATTAAATACAACCAAGCAGCTCAATTCTCCCACTACACTCTATCCAAACATTAAATACCTTTGAAATACCACAAAACTCTAGACAAAATTACCCTCAACCGAAAATAAACCACACTATGACTGATGTTGGAATAAGGGAAATCTGAATCTCGGTAAGTAACGATTTCAACCATATCAATTCTGCTGATAGGTTTGCTAATGCACGATATTCTGATTCAGTGGAGGACCTGGCCACGACATTTTGTTTCTTGGAGGACCAGGAGATGAGGGTTTCTCCACGAAAGACACAATACGCTCTAACACTGCGACGATCATCAGGTGACGAAACCCAATTGGCATCAGAATACTCGTGAAACAGTAGCTGATAGCACGGTTTGATATGAAGACCTAACCAGTGAGTGCCAGATAAGTAACGTAACACTCTCTTTAAACTTTGCAAGTGTATAGATATAGGGCTTTGTTGATATTGCTTCAGACTGTTGACAGCGTAAGCTATGTCAGATCGTGTGTGGGTCAAGTACTGTAAAGCACCTAATAAGCTTATGTACTATGTAGGACAAACCAGAGGCGAACCATCATGAGTGGAGTGCTGGGTACCAGCTACCATAGGAGACAGACACGGCTTGGACATGGACAGCTCTTGTGCAAGCATTAAGTTCTCTATGTACTTGTGCTGTGTTAGGTATAAGCCTCTCTGGTCACGATGAACTTCTATTCCCAGGAATAGATGGAGTGGCCCCATGTCTTTGAGAGAAAAGGTAGCATTGAGATTGTGAATGAACTGAGTTAAACAGACTATGTCATTCCCAGTCACAACTATATCATCTACATAGACCATAATAAGTAGAATAGTTGCCTTAGAGACCAAGTAAAAGAAGGAGCAATCAGCTTTTGAGTTGCAGAGGCCCCAACTCAGAAGTGTATCCCTTAGCTTAGAATACCAAGCTCTACGGGCTTGCTTTAGACCATAGATGGCTTTGTGTAACTTTCAGACATGTGTAGGATGAACATGATCCACAAAGCCCTGAGGTTGTGTCATGTACAAAGTTTCTTGTTATACTCCATTGAGGAAGGCATTGTTTATGTCAAGCTGCCTCATTGTCCGACCCTTAGAAACAGCAATAGTGAGTATTAACCTGATAGTAGAAGCTTTAATGACTGGACTGAAGGTCTCATAAAAGTCAACACCATGTGTTTGTTGAAAACCCTTAGCCACCAAGCGTGCTTTGTATCGCTGAAGAGAGCCATCCGAACCATACTTTACCTTATACACCCACTTACATCCAATGACAGTAGAAGAATCAGACACTGGTACTAAAGACCATGTGTTGTTGGCCAGAAAAGCATTATACTCACTCAACATAGCTTCTTGCCACTCAGGATGCCCAGCAGCCTCAGAAAACCGAGTAGGTTCAAAAACACCTTTATCAGTAGTAACAAGAGACCCCGCATATGGTAACTTAGGTTTAGATATGCCACGTTTTCGTCTAGTTTGCATGCTATGAGTGTTTTGTAATGCGTGGGAAGTAAAGGAAGTATTAGGGTTGGGAAATGGTACGTCAATGGTCAGTGTAGGTGTAGATTTAGGATGTTGTTTGTTGCTGATATTTGTGGGTACTGAGTCTGAAGGAATATTTATTGATAGAGACTGTGAGTGTGATAGACTAGTTACCTTAGGATAGGCAGTTGGAAGTCTTGGAGTATAGCTCTGTTGCTGTAAGTGAGCATTGCACAAAGGTGTATGTTGTTCAATTGGAGCTGCAGAGTTAGAAACCTTATAGGATACCTTTTCATTTGTCACAAGACCTGTAGGAAGACTAGGAAACCAAAGGTTAATAAAAGACCTAGAAACTGACTAATTTTGGTGTGTATTTAGGAACCTAGTGTGAAAAGGGAAGTCATCCTCATTAAACACAAAATTTCTAGAGACACACACCCTACCACTAAAGCTGAGACACTAGTAGCCTTTGTGCCTTTGACTATCACCCAAGAAGACACATTTTATAGAATGAAATTGAAATTTATGTGTTTGGTAGGGTCTTAGGCAGAAAAACAAGAGCACCCAAGAGTTTTGAGACTTCGGTAGTTAGGTTCTTTGTGAAAAAGTGTTTCAAAAGGAGATTTATTATTGATGATAGGTGTAGGAAGTCTCTTTATTAAGTAAACACTAGTTTCAAAAGCTTCAACCCAGTATCTGTAAGGTAAGTGAGATTGTGCTAAAAGGGTTAACCCAGTTTCCACAATATGCCTATGTTTTCTCTCACCACCCCAGTCGCTTTGAACAACTTTGATAGACCTTTCAAACTGAGTTTCAACCAGCACTTTAAAACTTTTGAATATTTCAAAGACTGGGCTTTTATCCCTGATGGGATATAACCAAGTGTACGTGGAGAAATCATCCAAGAACAACACATAGTACTTACACCCACCAATAGATTGAATAGGAGTAGGGCCCCAGACATCAGTACGTATTAAGTCAAGAACATTTGTAGCATGAGAACTAGAAACATAATAAGGTAGACTGTGAGACTTGCCCAACTGGCAAGCCTCACAAAAGGTGATTGTATTTCTCAAAATAGAGTTCAACTTACATGACCTAATAACAGTAGCTAAGACCCTCTGAGATGGATGGCCAAGTTTCTTATGCCATCCATCTTTGACAGACTAAGATACAACAGTAGAGAAAACACTAAGGACACCTAGATTTAGATCAGACTGTGACTTAGAGAAGGTATCCATCTTGTAGAGTCCATCTTCAGACCTCCATCTGAGCAGGATGCTCCCTGTTGCCTTGTCCTTCACAAGATAGAAACCCTTACGAAACTCCACAAAAACATTGTTGTGATTGGTTAGTTGAAAAACCAAAAGTATATTTTTGTTAATCCTAGGAACATGAAGAATAAGTTTTAAGAAAATAGGTTTCTTGGTTAAAGAGTGCAAGGTAGACTGACCAATGTGGGAAATGGGATCTGTTACCTGAGTACTCAGACTTCTGAGTCATCTGACTGGTGCTCCCTGTGACATGGTGACTAGCACCACTGTCAGCATACCAGACCCCTTCACTTGTAGTGTCTTATATACCCAATAGAGCACTCTGATCTCCCTCTGATCGAGACTGCTCTGAGGAGGTAGAGCCCATAATTGAGGGATCATCCATTTAATAACAAACAACAGCAGAGCGACCATACCTAATACATATCTGACAGGTTGGCTTGTTCTGTGAGAACTTTCCTCCTGTGACCCTGTAAAAGTTACCCCTTTCTCTAGTTCCATAGTTAGCATTAAACCCATCTCTTCCTCTGTAACCTCTATTAGCACCTCTGTTATTAGGAAAAAAACCTCTCTGATTAGAGTTAGTGAGTTGTTGCTTTGATTCACTTATACGAGAAAAATTTACACTAGATATATTGATGTTAGACACTGAAATTTGTAAACCAGTGAGTTCCTCAAGTCTGCTTTCAAATGTTAGCAAGCTTGTTTGTAAGTTAAGCTAGCACATCCCTTCCATATCAGCAAGACTGGCCACAATGGGTGTATATTCTGAATCAAGACCTGTAAGGACTTATGTTACCAGATCATCAATATAAGTTAGACAACCAGCTAGGATTAGGTTGTCATAAATTATTTTCACCTTATTTAAGTACTCAAACATTGTTGAGGCTCCTTTACGAGTTCTTTAAAACTCAACCTTGTAATATGTAATCCTGGCTCTAGTCTGTGAACCAGACAACTTGCCAGCAGCCTCTCAAAGATCTTTAGCTGACTGTTCTTCCACCAACTGAGCTGCTATCTCAGGGCTCATAGTGGAGTAAAGCCACCCAAGTAGCAGCTGATCTTTAGCCACCCATTCTTCAAACTCTGGATTCTCAGTGACAGTACCCTCTGTGTTTGTAACAAACTTAGGAGGACAAACCTTTTCTCTAGTGATAAAACACCATAGTTTATTACCTTTAATCATAGGTAAAACAATGGTTTTCCATAAGAGATAGTTGCTTCTATCTAGACGAATATTATTGACAATGCTGATTTAATGCAAGTGCATGTTTTTTGAGAAGAAACATGAGTTGTTCGAGACGATAGATCCAATGGAGTACGAGCTAAAAGATGGGGAATCGTTTGAAGTTTCCATTGAAGGCTTGAAGGTGGATCTGATACCAAGTTAGATTAAAGAAGAAAAACAAAATAGTTTAGAAATATAAATCTTTTTTTGATTCCTGAAAGAGCACCATAAAATTCTGCTGCTTATATACAAGCACAAACACTAACAACCTTGGGAATATTCCCATATGAGGTTGTTAGTGATTTATAGACTTTGTTTGGTTACAAAGATAATATTCAGTTACATTTGTTTGGTTACACTGATATAATAAAGCCAAGTATTAGTGACTTGCTCTAAATGGGTCATGGATAGTCTTCTAACACCTTCTAGACCAAGCCTTGAGTGCTGACCGATCCAATACCAAAACACACACAACAACACCGTTTAGAGTTAGACACTAAGTGAGGAGCTGAGTTTAGGGTTGTCTTCGACCAGCTCCTCTTCTTCTTTCTTGACCTCTCCAATGGATATCTTGGGAACACCATGATCTCCAATATAATGTAACCCAAGTAGTCAAGATTAAACATTTTTAGACATGTAACACTTTTTGTTTATAAATCTTGTAGCCCAAAAAGCTATAATTAATTCAAAACTCAATTCATTGACACGTGAATCCTACTAGTTGAGTTAAGTCGTGATACTAGTTGAGTTAAGGCGTGGGTATCATTATACCTTAAGAATATTTACTTTATGGAGTGAATTGAAATTTCTAATGCATGCAAAACATGCACAAATAAGTATCCTTATGAAAGAGTAGTTAGGTTTAGAGTTATATCATTTCTCATAAAAAGAAAGGTCACATATGAAAATATATGAAGTATATTAATTAAATATGTAGCAGTAAGAAACAATGTTGGACAACACATGTAGAAAACCTTAGATTGGGCAATGAATGTTTAACTTGTCTCCACAACATGCATGCGTTGAGCACACGATGTTTTGAGCAGGATCTCACACTCCTTTTCAAAGTAACAAACTCCTAAAGTCACCTCTCATTGGTATGAGAAGCTTTTATTTCCAAGTAAAGCTATTTTTAAAAAAATCATTAACAAAAAGTATATCGAATTTAAATCTTGACTTAGAGAGTATTTGAGTAGGACCTTATCGGTCACTATACATCGAGTTAAATACATATTTAGATTGAGAGCATACCAACAATAAGAAAATTCATAAGATTTTCTAATTGGTAAGAATCACATAACATAATTTCATTACGATATCTACTAGAAACGTTACAAGACTTTAAAATAAGAGATACAAGATTTAAAATAAGAGGTGAAACTCTATTTTTGACCTAGAGTAATACACAATCATTCACTTAGGGAAACCAAACTGTTAGACACATCATGTTGACTATTAGAAAAATTTACAACATTGAAAACCTTAGGTAAATGACTTTAGAATCTATGAAATGAACACAGTACTCTTCAACTTGCATAATTCACCCTCGGTTGTTCGGGTAAGTTATCACTAACTTTATGGCCTAGTAAAATTGTCATCAAATTCAAGGTATATAGGATTATGTAGTGTAAGTTTCTAAATTTATAGTAAAGTTTTGTTGCATTTGGTAACATGTAGTTTATTATATAAAGTAGCAGTTTTAGCTGTAAATGCGTTAATTTGAACTGCAAATGTGTGTAATTTTTATATTTTCACCACGGTTATCAATGATTGAATTCTTACTAAAATACTCAACTTTCACTAATATTAACTAAGGAGTTCACGTGACAACATTGCTAGCACCATTTTCCACAAACGAGTCATTTTTAACTAGTTGATTTTCGGTATATATAAAGGCTCTCTATTCTTGCTCAGACTTGTTTTGATCACTATGAATAAACTCCAACACAATATGATCCCCTTTCAGTTGCAGTTATGGATAATAATTTTTTCCGAACATGTGGGTTCCCCATCCGAGCCTATCCGATGAGATGAGTTATGGGTTTTCAAAAATTTACATGGAAAAATTATGGATTTAAAAATTTACTATCCACCGGGTTTTGATCGGATTGTAGATTTTAATAAAAATTTGTGGGTACCAATCCGAACCTGACCCACCGATAATATGCAACAAATACCCGTAAAATTAATATTGATATAAAATAATATATTATTCAGTATTGTTTATAAAATTTTAAGCTAAAGTCATTCACATCATATACCAAAACTATACATTGATTATTACTGGATAACAAAATATTTTATTAATTATTACTACGTATAATATATTTTGAAAACTATTATTCTACCTTTAAATATTATATTTGATTTTTCAATGTCATTAATATATAATTTTCAAATTAATTTTTGATAATATATAACAAAATAATTATTAATTATCCTTAGATAATGTATTTTTATTTAAAATATCACTCAAAATATAAGCATTTAATTTGATTTTTCAACTTTTTTTCTTTTAAATATTTTTCTTGTGGACTGTATGAAATCTTATCCCCAAACAATTAATGATAAAGCCTACCAAAATATTTGTTATTTATCCTAAATTATATTTTGAAACATATCACTCTATATTTAAAACAAGTTATATTATATATATATTTTTTAATTATAAATATTTTTCTAAATTTGTTACTAAATGTTTATATTTGTCATTAAATTTAAGAGTTATATTATGTCTCATATATATAATAATTATTATTTTAATATATTATTTTTTGTTCTGTTAATTGTTTATTGGATAATTAATTACGAATGCTTTATGGATAAATCCATGATGCATGGCCACCGCGGGTGGGTACCCAAATCCGACAAGTTTGGCGATGGAACAAGATCTTCTGTCCGGACGGATATCCGAACCCGATGGATTTAGAAAAATAAACGTGGGATATGTATTAGTTTAGCAATATCTGCACCCAATTCGACCCATTGTCATCCCTAGTTGCAGTAGACACTTATGAGATCATACTTGCCACGCACTTGACAAGTAGTAGTGGTGTATCTTCCCTCCTTTAATTATTTATAGTTTTTTGAATACGTATTTCTTCCACAAAAACATCTATCTTGACCCCCTAAAGTAATCACTATTATGAACTTTAAAGTTATTAGGTGTCATATTCTTAACTTTTATAGTTGTGAAGTTGATTGAGGCATGATCCAAATTAACTATCGAGTCATAAAACATGGTTAGTTGTTCTAGCTTATTCTCAAAAGTAAGGAGAGTGGCTTGCAGATCTAGTTAGTTTTTCACCTTGGTGTCAACAAGACTAACTGCAATTAGTGTGTACACAACATTTGAACTTGTAAAAATTTGAGACATTTGGTAATCAACAAAAACAGGAGACCCAGCTAGGTTAAGTTTTTTGGAGACCATTTCATTTTTCATAGATACTCTTCCATAGTATTGCTTCATTTGCAAGTCTTATGAAATTCAGACTTCAAATAAGTAATTATAGATCTAGTTTGAGATCTTGAAAGTCTAATGTGTTGTCCCATAAAACTTTTGAAGTTTCTTCTTCCATAAGCTGAACAACTATGTTTTAGGTTATGGTGTTATACAATCACTCCAAGAGTAGCTGATCCTTGACTATCTAATAACGATATTAAACGTTTTCTATCACAACATTATCTGCTCAATGAATAAGCTAATGAAAACATGATTTATCTCAACTAATGATATCTCATAGCTTGTTTCCTCTAATAATTGGTAAGATCATAGTCTCCGAATGCATAAAGTAATTTATATCTTAGTTGGTTGCATATAAGGTACAAATTTGATTAATTTTTAAGTTATTGCTTCTTAAAAGATGATAAATATTAGCACACTAAAAATCTAAAGACTCCGAGTTAGCTGGAAAATTGAATTTGCTAATGAATCTATATAACTCGGATACCAACGGATAAATAATAAAAAGAATGTGTTCTAATCCTTTTAAGATTTTCGTAGTTATTTTATTAATTTCAAATCATGTCTTTCTTTCATCGCTAGAAGTGACTATTAATAGTTGTAGAAGATGTACAAGTTGCTGCATAGGGTGCTGGATTTTTAAATAACTATCCATGTTTGTACCATTGTACAAATAGAATAAATAAGTTGTATTTGGGATCATTTACAACGGTTGTAATGTGCTGTAGAAGGTACATGTTTTTTCGGCTTGAACTTCTATTTATTCTTTGTGTTTGGTCTTGTAATCATTTTTGGAGTGAGGCTTCTTTAGTTGGTTTAACACATAACGCAACTAAATAGGAAACACTTACACAACTCCCAAAACGCTTATTTTCGCCTCGAGATAGTCGCCTACTCTTGTTTACTCAAATTAACGACCGTAAGCTCGCATGATTTGTTCGTCGCATCTACTTTAACTGAGCTTACTCCAACCTGGTTTTTAACTACTTTTATCATGTAAACTGTGTTGGATAAACATTGAACAGACACGTGTTATTATGTCAGTTAGTAAGATAAGATCAAACAGTTAGTAATTTGTCTATATAAGAGACAAACCGTGTACATTTGATCTTCGAAATGACCGTTATCATTTCCATCATATTAATCTTTGAAATGACCGTTATCATTTCCATACTGATCTTGAAATGACCGTTATCATTTCCATAAAAATTTATAGAAATGTGAGATATCATTTCTATACTTGTTGTCTGGTTTGTTTGTTTAATAAGAGGGAACTCCTTCAAACTGCAGTAAAGCGACCTCATAAAATATATTGTTTCTACTCTGTATATGTTTTCAAAATTAGTTGTGCAAACATAATATACATTAATGGAAAAATAATGTTTTATAACCCGCTGTCATTTAATCCGTTGCGAATCGACTTTCGTTATTACCACGAATTTATAACCGACCAAATATTTGGTAGCAAATCTCATTGGTTTACATAACCATTGACGATAAATATAAGTTCATGTCTCTTATTTCATTTATAATAATAAGAAATTAATATTTTGCCTCCTATTTTTACTTTATTTTCCCTCGAATCATTTATCTGTTTTATTTTCCCTTTCTTTACCCAAATCATCTCAGACTCTACGCCTTTTCTTTGTTCCCAGATACAAAACTCTTTTCAGCTCAATATATATTTGACCTTTTTCAAACCCTTCTTTTCTTCTTCCTTCTCAGCCATAAATATTTTTTCAGCCAGTAAATCCTTTTTCCAAACACTTCAATTTTTTTCCTTTTAAAAACCTTTATTAACCCTTCAAGTTTTCCCTTTAATCCATAGTTTTTTCAAAATTTCATCCAAATTTAAATATCTATACATTTAAATATCACGAAGAAATTCGAAAGTTCTAAACTAGATTTTGAAAGAGAGTTCTGTTATCTTGAAAAAATTAGGCTGAAATTAAAGGTAAATTGTCTCTTAACATTAATTAGTATTATTCCTGCTTAATATATGCAATATTACGTTGGAATTTGTTATTGACCTAAATTATTCAATTAGTATTATATATATTAAATAGGGTTGATTTGGAGAATTTGGATGGTATTTGATTTGAGGTTACAATTGGGATTGGGTTTGATTTATGGTTCAAATTAATATATTTGACATTGTAGTTGAGTTTGTTTCCCGTTTGGTGCCAAATTGTATGCGAAACATTTAGTAACTTAATTGCTAACAATCTAAAAAGTTATGTAATTGGAATAAGGTCATCTTTTTTTATGTTTCTGAGTTATGTGAAAATGTCAGGCAACTAAATCATCATAATAGCTTATCATTGCCACCATGGGTGTAAGTTTTGGAACGGAATTATATGCATTCAAAGAGTATTGTTAACTTTGATTTGAAGTGTTACAACTTATTTGTTAACTTGAGAGATTATGCATTTCCCATTTGTAAGGTATTTAGGCTCATTGGATTTTTTAAAGCAGGTATTGAGAGATAACCTTAGCTGTGTTGCTGATGTAACAACCACTAGCGGAATTATATGGAAATAAGCGGGGCGGAAAGATATTAAAACTTTGACGCCGATGTTGCCTCTTAGGTGGTGGGTAATCATTTCGGACGCGTCTTATGCATCTGATGAGGCGTTTTAAGACCTAGTTTTCCATATTCACTTTCATTTTCTATTTTTAAATTTATCTAAAAAATAAATATTAATATTTATTATTATCTAGATAAATATATAACGCTAAAATTTTATTATTATTTTATTTGTTTTTATACTTTATTTATTATTATTCTTTCAAAATATCCAAAATTATTAGTCTACTAATCTTAAAATCTAAGTTAGATTTAGAGATAATCAAAATAGAACTATATATGAGTAAAATGAAGCGGCATGGCACCAAAATGTCTAATTTTATCGATAACATTAATGCTTGTGAAAAAATAATATAATAAATTACAAATGTAGCTCATGAATAATAAAAGATTGAGAAATAGAGGGATTTAAAAATATGCCAGAAGACTGATTTAATTTTGTTTGAGAAGAGAAAATAATATAACTTCCCATATACTTATAATTTCATTCCATCAGAAACCAACTACCCACAATTTTATTCCATTAGAAATCCACTACTCACCACTAATTAATGATCTTGGAGGAAGGAGACGGAGGTGGTAACAACCTTATATATGTGTTAGTTAAGGTCAACAAGTCCAAATCCTTAATTCTCCTTTTGGAGGTAGGCGGTTTTGGGTTATCAAAGCTAAAAGCAATACTTCGGTTAGTGATTGTGTGAGCTGAATCCTTCTTTAGATGGCTCCCGAACTTCCGAATTGGAACAATATTATGGTGTCTGAAAAAGTAAACTTCTATAATTAGGTCAGAAATAGAAGTATGAATAGTCGAGATTCAGAAACTGTGTTAGATATATATTTATATATACAGTCTGGTCTAGTGTTCTATTTATATGTGGGTGACTACAACTACCCAATTTGTAGGATTTGTAATTTTTTAGCATTTTGTTTACAAAATGCCAATTACTCTCATAGTATTTATAAGTTTTCATCATTTTATTTCTATTTGTGAGTTAATATTCTTAATCTCTCTTTTGATGTCTTCAATTCTGTCTGATTGTCTAGAAAGTCAATGGTTATGTCGACATGTCAAGAGTAATCCTCACTCCGGTCTTAAAGGACTCCTCGGAAACGAGAGTGTCTCTCACCGGCAGCTGAGGGAGACTAAGAAAGAAGAGAAGTCAGCTAGGGTTTCGAAGTACAACCAGCTGACTTCCTCTTCTTCATCTTGAAACAACAAGTTGAGAAATCATATGGAACTCTCCCTAAGGTGTTTCGCGTCAAGCATTGGGCAAGACCCAAGACCCAAAGTTTGTGACTTACACTAGACTCATCACAAGTTAAAACATTGTGCTAGTCCTTTGGACTTGTCACACTCTCTTGTACAAAATTCAAAATGTAACTATGTGTGTCTTATTTACATTCAATCCGTTAGAACAATAAAAGATTCCCTCACATCCTGTACCAACTACCTATATATATGGTAGTGTTGTGAGCTGTTGAAATTAAAGGAAACAAAACGAATAAAATACAAAGAATCAGTTAAGGATCAACTCTTTCTGGGTTGACTTTACTTAACCATGAGCCCAAAGGTAGCTGCTCAGTTAATGGAGGATGAGACTTCAAATGGTCTCTGGGAAGCTGCAAGAAAACTCGCTAGCTCACAAACAAGAGCCACAATTACATATTTTGAGTATGAGTTCCAGCGAACTCGTAAAGGTAACACTTCAATGTTTGAATACCTGAACAAGATGAATTCTATTTGTGATAATTTGCTGCTTGCTGGTTGTGGTGTGTCTATGGATGACTTAGTCACCCAAGTTCTAGCTGGATTGGACTCAAAATACACCCTATTATGGTGAGTCTGATAGACAAAGAGGACTTGAGTTGGCTATATCTACAAACAAGTCTGCTCACATCTGATAGCAAACTTGAATCATTGCTAAATCTACAAAGCGATCGCTAACATGGGTTTGGCCTCTGTCAACTTCACTCAAAAGACAGATCTCAAGCAACAAGAAAACAATAGCAGCTCAAGAGGTTTCTATGGTGGTACCAGAGGATAGATTAAAAACTATAGAGGGAGGTCTATCTACTCAAACAATAGCAGAGGCAGGGGTAACTACTACAGAGGAAGAGGTGGTAGGTTCTCTCAGAACAAACCAACCTGCCAGATTTGTAGTAGGTATGGTCATTCTGCCCTGTTTGCTACTACAGAGATGATCCCTCTGTCACGGGAAACACACCAACAGATCAAGGTAAAAATGAAGGAGAACAAGCTTCCTATGTTACTACTCAAGACATTATAGGTGACAATGCCTGGTTTGTTGACAATTGTGCTAGCCACCATGTTACAGGAAATTCAGGTTTGTTGACTCAAATCTGAGTACTCATGTAATAAGAGTGTGTTGGTTGGTAGTGGTCAAAGGTTACCTATTAAACATATTGGCAGTTCTAACCTATATTCTAAAACCAAAAGACCTATTTTACTCTCAAATATTCTACATGTTCCCTAATAAACAAGAATTTAGTTTCTGTTTTTCAACTTACTAAAAATAATAATGTGTTTGTTGAATTTCATGATGGGTTTTGCTTTGTGAAGGAAAAGGGAACAAGGACTATTCTTCTAAGAGAGACATTTGAGAATGGTTTGTATATGTTGGAAAGCTACCGTAAGTCACAAGCAAGAAAAGCATCAATTAGTTCACCTCAAGCTAATGTTTCCAATGTACAGTCTGTTGTTTGTAATTCCCTAAAGGATGGATGGCATATGAAGCTTGGCTATCCATCTCTAAATACTCTCAATTCTGTTTTAAATTCTTGTAATCTCAACTTAATTGATAATAATGCAATGAACTTTTGTGAGCCTTGTCAATTGGGAAAGTGTCACAGTTAACATTCTGGACCTCATACACACTGATGTATTGGGTCATTCACCTGTTCTATCTACAAAAGGGTATAGGTTCCACGTTATTTTCTTTGATGATCATTCAAGGTACACTTGGTTTTACCCTATCAAGGACAAAATTTGGGTCTTTAACATCTTTAAAAACTTCAAAATCTTGTTGAGAAACAATTTGAAAGGTCCATAAAGGTTGTTCAAAGTGATTGGGTGGGGAATTTAGACCAATACTCTCTTTTGCTAAAGAACAAGCGTTTATACTAAGAATATCTTCCACAGACACCTCTGTAAGGGAAATATGCTAATTTCCTGTCAAATCAGATCAAAAGAAAAAAAAAGGAAAGCACAAAACAAAAGTGAAATAAAACACACAATTGTTAACGGAGTTCAGCAAATTATGTCTACGTCTCCGGATCTGCTGCAGATCAATTTTATTTAGAAGAACACAGTGACTCTGCCGTTTTTGGTGAATACACAAAAACCCTAACACTAGGTTCTGTAGAGACTGTAAGACTTAAAAAAGGAAACATATTACACTCCTTCTTAATGTGTAATTTATGACCCACTAAAATTACACTATCTTTTCAATTCACTCCAGTTCTCTTTAATGTGTTTATCACTTGCCTCATCTTCACTGTCTTTTCATCTAGCATCTCTTCCATCAAATAATAACATGTTGAATAAGGCTGGATTATTATGTCAAAATAACAATCTCCCACTTGAAGATTGGTTTCAACCTATCTTCACACCTTGATTTATGCAGCAGATCTTTCTGGTCATATTACTCTTGCAGACAAACTGAAGCTGAACACAACTTCAGTTTTTCAATGGCTACTGTCTTTGTCAACATATCAGCTGGATTCTTGCTTCTTTGGATATTTTTTAGTATTAGCACCTCATCTTCCAATAAAGATCTAATGAAATGATAGTGAAGACTGATTTGCTTGGTTCTTGAATGAAATGTTGAATTCTTCGCCAATTGAATTGCGCTTTGACTATCACTATGCAGAACGTTGTTCTTCTGTTTAAATCTTAACTCGGTTAACAAACCTTGAAACCATATCATCTCTTTACTGGCTTCGGTCACTGCTACATACTCATCCTCTGTAGTTGATAGAGTGACAATTTTCTGTAACTTTGACATCCAACTAACAGTTGTAGTTCCAATAGTAAATATATAACCGGTAGTGCTTTTCCGGTGATCAACTTCACCTCCAAAATCTGCATCTACGCAGCCTTGTACCTTTAACTCACCCTTACCAAAGTACAAACACTTTTCTGTGGTACCTAGTATGTACATCAAACTCCATTTGACAGCTTCCCAATGAATTTTCAATGGGTTTGACATAAACCTACTCACAACTCCCACTGCATGACTAATGTCTGGTCTTGTACAGACCATTGCATACATCAAACTTCCAATAGCTGAGGCGTAAGGAAACTTAGCCATACAGTCTTTTTCTTCATCCGTCTTAGGGGATTGATCCTTAGATAAACGAAAGTGACCTGCCAATGATGTACAAACTGGTTTTGCATCACACATGATAAATCTCTTCAAAACGCGATCGATGTACTCTGACTGAGATAACTGCAAAACTTTTCTATGCTTATCTCTTATGATTTGCATTCCAAGAATCTTCTTCGTAGGACCCAAGTCCTTCATGTCAAATTCTTTTGACAATTGTAGCTTCAATCTTCTAATAGCATCCATATCACAACCTGCTACTAACATATCATCAACATAGAGTAGCAAAATGATATAACTGGACTTATATCTTTTAAAAAAGCAACAATGGTCCGCATTAAACTTCTGAAAACTGTTTTTGTGCATAAAACCATCAAATTTCTTGTACCACTGTCTTGGAGCTTGATTTAAACCATACAAACTTTTCTTAAGTCTGCATACCATGTTTTCTTTCCCCTCTTTTAAGAAACCTTTTGGTTGATACATGTATATCTCCTCATCCAAATCCTCGTGAAGAAATGCAGTCTTCCCATCTAACTGTTCAAGATAAAGGTCTTCAATGGCAACAATACTCAACACTGATCTAATAGTATTGAGCTTTACAACTGGAGAAAAAATATCGGTGTAATCAATTACTTCCTTTTGCTGGAACCCTTTGACAACTAGTCAGGCTTTGTATCTCTTAGAGTCATTGTGCTCATCTTTCACCCAATACACCCATTTGTTATGAAGTTCCTTTTTACCCATTGGTAACTTAGTTAGGTCCCATTTATTATTTGAGATTAAAGACTTCATCTCATTTTTCATGGCAAACTCCCACTTACTGGCATCACTGGTCTGGCAAGCTTCATCATAGCATTCAGGTTCCCCTCCATCGGTAAGTAACAGATAGTTCAAGTATCTCATGTTGGGTACATAGGGTCGGGAAGATCTTTGTAAAACAGGAGCTGCCCTTGTCGGCTATAGGATATTGGATTGCTGTCAATCGGTCTGTCCAACGGACTCTCCTTGTTGAGGGGTTAATCTGATCGGCTCTATTTCTTGACTATCTAGGACTCCCTCCATATCTGTAAATACTGATTCATACGGCTTTGAGTCACTTTCTTCAGTTTTATATATGTCTTTGTACATCACTGTTTCATTGAAGATCACATCTCTACTTCGTATCATCTTCTTATTCAACTCATCCCAAACACGATAACCGAACTCATTTTTTCCATAACCGAGCAGGAAACATATTTTCCATTTCGGATCAAGCTTGTTTCTGCCTTGATCACTTATATGAACATATGTTGTACAACCAAAAACTCTTAGATTTGATAATTTTATATCCTTACCACTTTATACCTCCTCGGGTATTCGATGTTCTAAGGGAACCGACAGGCCTCGGTTGACCAGGTAAGCCGATGTGTTGATTGCTTCTGCCCATAACTACTTCGGTAAACCAGAATGTATTCGAATGCTTCTGGCTCTTTCTGTCAACGTTATGTTCATACGTTCGGCAATACCATTGTGTTGAAGTGTACCTGGAACGGTTCTCTCAATCTTGATACCATGCTCATAGCAAAAGTTCTTGAATTTGGTGTCCTCATATTCACCACCATTATCAGTTCTCAGCTTTTTAATCTTCAGACTTGTCTCATTCTCAACCATAGATTTCCATCTCCTAAAAACAGCAAACACTTCAGATTTATGCTTCAGAAAATAAACCTATAGCTTTCGAGAATGATCATCGAAATAAACCTAAAAACGAAATAGTGTTTCCCTCCTATAGATGAAACAGTTGTTGGCCCCCAAACGTCATAGTGAACAAGCTCCAGTCTTTCTTTCTTTGGGGTTCCACCACTCGTCTGAAACTGACCCTTTTCTATTTTCCAAGTATGCGATCTTCACACATGTCTATATCGACTGACTTTAGAACTGGAAGCTTCCCATTCGAGTATATAATTTTCATACCCTTCACACTCATATGGCCAAGCCTCTAGCGCCAAACATTTGGATTTTCGTTTCCTGCTGCTATTGCAATTGAACAGCTCATCTCTGCTGTCTTGTAATGAGTACCACTCTTCTTTCCGCGAGCAACCGTCATTCCTCCCTTTGAAATTTTTCAATTGTCACCATGGAAGATCGTATTATAGCCTTCGCTAGCCAACTGCCCTACTGAGATTAAATTATTTCTGAGACTGGGAATATGTCTGACATCTTTCAGTTCCCATACAGACCCATTCAACTTAATCTTCACAGTACCTTTACCAATAATATCACAAGGTTAATCATCACCAAGATATACTTTTTCAAGGTTACTAGGGACATACCTCTCGAAGAATTCTTTCTTAGAAGTCGCGTGAAACGATGCTCCAGAGTCTAATACCTAAGACTCTTCCGTGCTTTCTAAGGAGCATATTAACGCATCGTCTCCTTCTAAAGTGATATTTTCCTCTGTCTTCTTCTCCTAGTCCTTTGGTTCTCTCTTGCACTGAAATTTATAGTGCCCGGTCTTCCCACAATTCCAACACTCGTTGTTTCTCAACCCCTGTGAATTTTTAGGATTCCTAGACTTGGACCTCCAGTCTCTTGATTTCCCTAGGTAGTTCGATTTACCGCGTTCATATACTCTGGTTGAATTTCTTCCTCTCGATTCTGTATGTAAGACTGAGGAGAATGATGAATAACCTGATTATATCCTTAGAATCTATTCACTGAGAACTAGGTCACGAACATCATCAAATTTCAACTTATTACTTCCTGACGAGCTACTCACCGCAGTGACAGTAGCATTCCAACTATCTGGTAGTGAAGGCAAAAGTATCAATGCTCGTATTTCTTCATCAAAATAAATTTCAACTGAACTCAACTGGGTTGTGATTGTATTGAGTTCATTGAGGTGTTGAGCTACCAAAGCGCCTTTCATCATTCGCAAATTAAATAAACGCCTCATCAAGTGAACTTTGTTGGACGCTGATGGCTTCTCATACATACTGGAGAGAGCCTTCGTAAGACCCGCCGTGTTTATTTCCTTTATGATGTTAAAAGAAACATTGCGGGATAACGTCAATCAGATGGTCCAAGAGCTTGTCTATCAAGAAGGGTCCACTCTTCATCTTTCATACCCTCTGGTTTCTTTTCTGAGAGGGGTTGATAAATATTTTTCTGGTACAGATAATCTTCAATCTGCATCTTCCACAACCCAAAATCTACACCATCTAATTTTTCGAGTCTCACGTTTCCTTCGTCTGTAGCCATTGCTCCCACTCAAATTTGATTTCCTTTGGATCGCTACCAGTCTAGATCTGATACCAGTTGTAAGGGAAATATGCTCCTGTCAAATCAGATCAAAAGAAAAAAAAGAAAACCACAAAACAAAAGTGAAATCAAACACACAATTGTTAACGGAGTTAAAAAATTATGCCTATGTCTCCGGATCTGCTGCAGATCAATTTTATTAGAAGAACACAGTGACTCTGCCGTTTTTGGTGAATACACAAAAACCCTAACACTAGGTTTTGTAAAGACCGTAAGACTTCAAAGAGGAAAAATATTACAGTCCTTCTTAATGTGTAATTTATGACCCACTAAAATTACACTAGTTTTTCAATTCACTCCAGTTCTCTTTAATGTGTTTAGCACTTTCCTCATCTTGACTGTCTTTTCATCTAGCATCTCTTCTATCCAATAATAACATGTTGAATAAGGCTGGATTATTATATCAAAATAAAAACATTAGGCCAAAAATGGCAGGGCTGAGAGAAAGCATAGGCACCTAGTTGAAACTGGGTTAACTCTCTTGGCTCAATCTTGCTTACCCTACAAGTACTGGGTTCACTCTTTTGACACTACTGTTTACCTCATTAACAGACTCCCTACTTCTGTCCTATCCAATAAGTCTCCCTATGAAGTCATCTTTCACAAAACTCCTAACTAACTTACCCTAAAAACTTTTGGTGTGCTTGATATCCATGTCTGAGGCCATATTAGTCCCACAAGTTCTAATTCCACTATGCTAACTATGTGTTCCTTGGATACAGTCAATATCACAAGGGGTATATCTGTTTGGGTTCAAATGGTAGGACCTATATCTCTAGGAGTGTAGTGTTCAATGAAAATGAATTTTCCTTCTCACAAGGGTTCTCTAATAATCAACAAACTAGTCTTACTTCTACTTACTCTTTCAACTCTTGGTTTCCTAGTGTGCCCAACAAGCTTGTGACTAGTGGTGATCTTCTGCCTAAATCAAATCAATCTAATGTCTCTTCTGGTCAAACAGTTCCACTGCACCCTGGATCTTCTCCAGGTAACACTCTGTCTCATACTACTCACATACCTCAAATTTGTCCGAAACACTTAACTCCTATCTCTCAATCAACTAGTTCCTCACAATAACCTATCTTATCCTCTTCCAAACACACTAACTTCTAATCATCATCAGAAAGTCACTAGACCATTTACTATTGCCAATCCTATCACTTGTCAGCCCACACATAATTTTCAATCACTAAATGCTAGCATGTCACTATATCTACCTTTCCCTTCTACTAATCCCCCACAATCCTTACCCACTACACTCAAAACTCATATTATGCAAACTAGGTCACAAGATGGTACCCTTAAACCTCATACTCCTTATGTTGGGTCCTTGACTACTACCAGTCTACCTACTCATGTACCTAAAAGGTATTAAGATGTTGTGTTTAATCCTAAATGGGCTGCTGCAATGAAGAGTGAATACAAGGCTCTCGTGGTTAATAACATCTGGACATTGGTCCCATGATCTCCTGAACTATGTATAATTGGCTGGAAATGGGTCTTCAAGCTAAATCATAACATAGACAGGTCAGTTCATAGGCACAAATCCAGGTTGGTGGCCAAGGGGTTTCATCAAACCCCTGGCATTGATTTTTCAGAGACCTTTAGTCATGTTATAAAACCTTATACTGTTAGGCTTGCGTTGGCTCTTGCTGTATCTAAAGAGTGGGAGGTGCGTGAACTAGATATAAATAATGACTTTCTCAATGGCTATCTCAATGAAGATGTCTACATGACTCAACCTGAGGGGTTTCAGGACCCTGGACAACTTACACATGTGTGCAAGTTACACAAAACCCTGTATGGTCTTAAGCAGGCACCAAGGGCCTGATACTCTAGGCTTAGGGACAATCTAGTTGGTTGGGGCTTTCACAATTCCGGAGCTGACTGTCATTGTTTTACTATGTGTCTCAGGCCACTATTGTTCTCATATTGGTCTATGTAAATGACATTCTGGTGACAGGGACGTAAACAAGTGCCTGACTCAATTCATCCACATGCTTAATGTATTGTTCTCTCTAAAAGACATGGGGCCATTCCACCTCTTTCTTGGAATGAGGCTTATCGTGACCCCACTGGTATCTACTTAACTCAACATCAATATATTGTCAACTTACTTGGTGCCCAGGGTTTGTCCATGTCCAAGCCATGTCGTACACCCATGGTTGCTTGTGTCCACCTCTCCAGCACCTCTGGAACGCCTCTTGTTGATCCTACACAATACAGAAGCTTTTTAGGAGCACTCAAATACCTCACACACACAAGGCCTGATATTGCATTTGTGGTGGACAAATTAAGTCAATATCATCAGAGTCCTCACACGACTCACTGGTAATATCTAAAGCGAGTTTTACGGTACTTATCTGGCTCTAGGTGTCTTAGACTTCATATCAGACCCTGTGGTCATCTTCAGCTGCATGGCGTCTCCGATGCCGACTGGGGTTCATCCCAGATGATAGGCGCAGTGTTGGTGCTTACTGCGTCTATCTTGGTAACTCCTTAATCTTCTGGTCCTCCAAGAAACATAATGTGGTGGCTCGTTCGTCAACAGAATCCGAATATCTTGCGCTTGCTAACTTGTCCTCAGATATAATCTGGTTGCGCTCAGTTCTTTCAAAGATCAAGCTTCATGCTGCACCACCGTCGATCATCTCGTGCGATAATCTTTGTGCTAGCTCGTTAGCCTCTAATCCTGTCTTCCATGCACGAACGAAACATATTGAAGTTGATGTGCATTTCATTCGGGATCATGTTCTTCAGGGTGACCTTCAAATTCAGTATGTATTGTCTCAAGAACAGATCGTCGATTGCCTGACCAAACCCCTCACCCATGCACGCTTCCTCTTCATTCGTGAAAAACTCGGCCTCACAGATTCGCGCCTTCGTTTGCGGGGGATGTCAAGAGTAATCTTCAGTCTGGTCTTAAGGGACTCACCGGTAATAAGAGTGGCTCTCATCGGCAGCTGAGTGAGACCAGGGAAAGAAGAGAAGTCAACTAGGGTTTCGAAGTACAACCAACTGACTTCCTCTTCTTCATCTTGAAACTGAAAGTTGGGAAGTCGTATGGAACTCTCCCTAAGGTGTTTCGGGTCAAGCATTCGGCAAGGCCCAAGACCCAAAGTCTGTGACTTACATTAGACTCATCACACGTTAAAACATTGTGCTGGCTGGAATCTACACATTGATTTTTTTGCAATTTTTGTGGAACCGTATGCACCAAAAGGTGCCTGTACGGCTCCGAAGGAATAGAATTTTATCCTAATCAACCGACTTTATCGAGAAAGATTACTTTTTTTAGGCCAAGGGGTTGATAGCGAGATCTCGAATCAGTCCTTTGGACTTGTCACACTCTCTTGTACAAAATTCAAAATGTAACTATGTGTGCCTTATTTACATTCAAACCACTGTAACAGTAAAACATTCCCTCACAGCATGTACCAACTACCTATATATGTAGATGGTAGTGCTGTAGGCTCTTGAAATTATAAAAAACAGAAAGAATAAAAGACAAAAAAATCTCTCTCCTTCGATACTCTCTTAGCCTTCGTCTTCTATCCGACACTACCGCGGATGTTATAAGAACAGTTCTCTTTAATCGCTTCTCAGAGAACTTTGCTCCTCTGGTGGTGTTTTAAGACTACACTACATCTTACACGATGGGCTTTACGCTTATTTTATGCAAGCAAAGTTATGAAATTGGATATATACTTAATTATCCCGTTCAGGTACAATGGTGATCTATACCATTTATATATGAATCTATCTTAAACCAAATAATAAGTCTTGTTGTTATATATATATACATATGTATGTGTTTTTGTCTATCATTTAAGACATAATAGTAATTATTTGGCTTATAGGTAGTAGAGTCGTTAGAAGAAATGTCCTGCTAATATGTAGATTTGTATGGCTATTTAAAATTTGAAATTAGTGATTTTCTTCTAAGTCTCTTATTAATTTTCATCTGCATTTGTGGGTTTTAATTATTTATGACATCTATTTTGGTTGCACCCTCTTTACATGTTTAGCATTATCGGGAGCTTCTTGTGGTGGGGTTATGTTTTATTTTGTCAATTTAAGTTAATCAGAGATGTTTGCTTTTATCTTTTACCATTGTGCATCCGTAATGTTTTTACCATTGTTACAGGTATGTATGGAGAAGGTTTAAGTGAGAAGATTTTTATTTAGTCCATCAACCTCAAAACATCAGTGAAGTCAAGTAGTGGTCGAATATGATAAATCAATAGTCATGCTCAAAATGAACGATCTATTCTATTACCACCGATAGTAATAATATTATTATCTTTTTGTGATATATATCTTTTCTTTGTAGATTGTAACTCATAAATTTTTATTGTAAAGTCAACTACTAGAATTATGAAATAGGATTGTAAATTTTATGCATGGGTTGCATGGTATTTATAGTTTTATTTTTGTTTTTTTATCAAATTTAGCAAGAGTTCAAAACAAATTAACAACTAAATTCAACCTATGAGCAATCAGATTCAAATCACGTGACCTGAATACCTACCTCAGTTTTATTTGCAACCAATTTGCAATACATTTCGTAACAATATGACATGTTTTCAATTATCTCTGACTTTTTTCACCATTGGTCAAATGAGCTCCTCCATTGGATTTTGCTTCAGATTATTCATGTTTGCGGCTCCTGACACCTTGGCTGAAGAGGCATTCAACCGGGCAAACACAACTGCCAGATTCAGAAAGTGCTCGGTTTAAAAAGTAAATCACATCAGTACCTTCAGCCGAAGTACCTATATGAGCACTCTTTTTCCATACATTTTACATGGAACTTGGTGTCTGTCCTCCTCTTCGCCAATTTGGGAGCAACTTGGACTTTAGGCGATATTGTACCCCCGCTCCTTCCTTTGATTGTGAAGCTTTCATTTGTTGACCAACATTTACCGCAACAATCTTTCTTTGATTGTGAAGCCTCCATTTGTTGACCAACATGTACCGCAACAATCGGCGAACCCATCAACTTCATACTAGGAGTTCAGATAGTCTCATTTACTCCGTTCTCTTCACTCCAGTCCGAACACTCTACAAGTAATTCTCTTTTAGGATTTTTTTTTCTTGGCGACCACCTCATCTTCTCGGCTATCACGGGGGATAATTTTTCCTTTAAAAAGTTAGATATTGTCAAAAAAATTAAATTCTATATAGAGAGAGAGAGGCATCTCCCTCAATCTCTTCATCTTCTACCTGTGGGAAGTTATCCAAAACATACCTGATGCAACCAGAAGCCACTCGTAGCACACGTCCTGGACACTTGATGTTAGAATTTCTATATTGAGTTGTACTGTCCCATGTTTTATCGATGTATCGGACTATCGTTAATATTAGTCCAATAAAAGTAATCATAAAGAAAAGAACGGAGTAGTAGATAAAATATGTATCATGGAGGTAAGTGTATAAATACCAGGTTTAATTCTGAATACTGTGAAGGATTGGATTTAGAAATAAACAACTTAAGCAAAACGTAAAGTTTTGGGGTTATTTTGTAAAACAAAATAATACCGGGTTATGGTCTCTAAGGGTGGTAGTTTAATAAGGACCGGTCTTCATTAAGTAACTGTGTTACAAACAGTTAAAAGAGAAGAACCTTTTTCTCACTATCGTTCTATATAAGAATGATTTTCTAATTTCTTGGAAGACACGACATAAAAATACAGAGAGAAAAAAGTGTCTTCTAGAAAAAACAGATTGGTTTTTCCTTCTAAATCAATCAAATGGTTTTGGTTGCCATCTCTTAGAAGATCATAACCTAGCAAATGATTCAAGCATCTACAAGAAGTTTGGAATCTGAATATCAAAGAATATTAAGAAGACGTGCGAAAATAACCGCCAACTACACTTTTAATTAAATAAAAGTGCGTGATGCAGTTACTGATAGGACGTGCTCAAAGAAACCCCACTATTTAATTAATTAAACAATTTAAAAGTTATTGAACATTAATTATATATAATATTATTTTATATAAATCCAAATTATATATATATATATTAAGTATTATATTATAGTATATAATTAAATATATATTATAATATAATAAATTTAAGGTGTAAATTTAATTCGATTAAATTTATACTTAGCCTACGAAATAGTTTGGACATTAAGTAAGGTAGTCGTATAGTATTTTTCAAAATAATTAGCATTTTTTAAGTTATCTAAACTTATATAAATAATTAATGATCCAATATATCGCCAAAGTGATCTCTATTGGTGAATTAATTATTTTAGAGTTTTGACAAAGTCTTTGATTGACAAGTATGTAAACTTTAATTGGATCAAAGGAAGGTTAATGTTTAACATAATTAGTCTAAGACACGAGATAATTATTTGTGAATTGGTCATTAAGAAAATTGAACTAGGAAAATCGGCCCAAATGAAGATTTTCTTAATTAAGTCAATTGGTAAGATTAACATTAATTATGCTCAAACTCATACATATACAAATTAATATGCTTGCCCAAAGGTATCTTATTGATGTTGTAAGAGTATGTTTTATTATGCTATGTTTATTTGTTAAATACTATAATGATTATATGTTAAGTGATGGTTTTGCCTATTTGCTGTTTGTTGTTTGTTATGTTAGCAAATTCATATCTTTATAACCCGGATGGCAAAAAGGCACCCATACTTAATGGGAGCAAATTTGAGCTGTAGAAAGAAGAGATGTTGTTGCACTTGATGTGCGATGATTACGACTTAGCATTAAGGGTCGATGAACCTAAACCTCTGACTGATGGCAGTTCTCCTACGAAGAAGAAAGAGTCAGAGGCGTGGGAAAAGTCGAACAAGATAAGTCTAGGGATCATGAAGCAAGAAATTTCATTAGCATTTCGAGGTGCAGTTCCACCTGAGATCACCAATGTGAAAATGTTTCTCGAAGAGGTAGAGAAATGTTTTTCAAAGAATGATAAAGTAGAGATTAAGATGTTGTTTATTAAGCTAGCCTATATGAAATATCTTTGGAAATGGACTGTTCGTGAGCACATCTTGGAAATGTCAAACACCGCTTCCAAATTGAAAGCACTTAAGATTGACCTTCTGGAAGATGGTGTGGTAAGCTTTTCTTTTCACTTTTTCCCTCCTCAGTATAAGAACTTCGAAACTTCTTATAATTGTCAGCGCGAGAAATGAACTCTCAACAAACTCATCTCTCAGGCAACGCAAGAGGAGGAAAAGATGAAGCAAGAACATCCCGAAGTGAAAATGGTAAAAGCTCAGGTGGATATAGAAATCAATTGAAAGTATGAAGGTTCAGATGCACATGCACCTGGTTCGGGACAAAAGAAGCATAAGTTTACGTCTGGTAAAGGGCGTTGCTTCCATTGTATGAAACTGGGGCAGTTTAAGAAAGAATGTGAAAAATGGAGGGCTATGATGAAAGCTAAAGGTATTTTCACTTCTACGGTGTGTTCTCATATCCATTTAGTTTCAGTGCCGAGAAATACTTTGTGGGTTGATACAGCAGCAACAACTCATGTTTGTATTTCTTTGCAAGGTATGATAAGAAACCGAAGCCTGAGTGATGGTGAAACATCCATCAATACAGTTGATGGCAGTTCGTGTTTAGTTTATTCTATTTGTGATTTTTGTTTGTTTCTTACTAGTGGACACTTTTTTTATTTAAAAGACGTATTCTATGCACCTTCTTTTAGAAGGAACCTAATTTCATTTCCATTTTTGGACAAATTAAGTTATTCTTGTTTATTTGGAAATGAAAGTTTTTGTCTTTATTTACATGGTAGTGTTGTTGGTTCTGCAAAGTTAATAGCAAATGATAACTTGTATTTATTGGATATTATAAAGGATCACAAAGATATAATTAATGTATGTACCCGGAAAACTAAATTGGATATTGGAAAATTCAGCAAAGATTTGGCACAAGCGATTAGGTCACATTTTTTGAAATGGAATTGAAAATCTTGTTTCAGAAGTTTTATTAAGTGAACTGGATTTTTTGCACTTTAACGTTTGCGTGGAATGTATAAAAGGAATACAAACCAAAGTGAGCCGATTAGATGCATATATAGAGAAATGGGTCTTGGATTTGATACATACAAACATCTGCGGCCCGTTCTGTACAACATCATGGAACGGCCAACAATATTTTGTATCTTTCATTGACTACTTTTCAAGATATGGGTATCTATATCTTATTCACGAAAAAACAGAGGCCATTGAAAAGTTCAGAGTCTTTAAAACCGAAGTTGAAAAACAACTTGGTAAAGACATTAAGTGCATCAGATTGGACCGTGCTGGTGAATACTACGGGAGATATGATGGTTAAGGTGAAAAACGTCATTGACCGCTTGCAAAGTTCCTAGAAGAGTGTGGGATAGTCCCTCAGTACATGATGTCGGGTTTTCCAAGCATGAATGGAGTATTTGAAAGACGAAACCGTACATTGAAGGATATGGTAAGAAGTATGATTAGTCATTCAACATTACCTATATCACTCTGGGGAGAAGCAATAAAATATGAGACCTACCTACTTAATAAAGTTCTGACGAAAGAAACTACTAAGACACCGTATGAACTTTGGACTAGGTGTAAATCTAATTTGAAACATTTATATATTTGGGGATGTCCAGCTGAAGCGAAACCTTACAGGCCGAATGAAAAAAAATTAGACTCCAAAACGGTTAGTAATTATTTCATCGGATATCCCAAGAACAATAAGGGTTTTAAGTTTTATGATCCTTCCACAAATAATATATTTGAGACTGGTACAACGAAATTCTTTGAGGATATAGAGTTTGGGGGGAGGAATTTAGTAACAAACATTCATTTTTAAGAAAGAATCGGTAGATATTCATGAAAGTTCAAACAATTATACTTTGGTATCAGATGATGATATGGTATTTAGGAGACCAATCATCACTTTAAATTCGTTAGAACAAGTAGACACTCAAGATGATGTTAATCTTCCTCAGATGGATATTGTCCAAATTGAAAAAAATGAAGTTGTTCTAATGGAGCAAAATGAAGTTGTTCAAGAAGAACAGACTTTACCTCCTCAAGAAGTTCAAGTACAAAATGAAGAAATTATGCCTTTGCGTAGATCTATTAGAGAAAGAAAGAACGCTATATCTTCAGACTATATAGTGTATCTTCAAGAAGATGAAGAATTTGATGATTCAACCGAAAACGATCCTTTAAGTGTTCGTGAATCCATAAAAAGTTATGATTCTCAGTTGTGGATTAAAGAAATGAACGAAAAGTTTAAATCAATGCAAGATAATGCAGTATGAGATCTTATTCCATTACCTGAAGAAAAGAAGCCGACTAGTGGTAATGTGGAGAGGCATAAAGCTCGACTTGTAGCTATGGGTTTTACTCAACGTGAAAGGATTGACTTTAAAGAAACCTTCTCTCCAGTTTCATTGAAGGATTCTTTTCAGACAATCATAGGATTAGTTGCACACTTCGACCTTGAGCTCTATCAAATGGATGTAAAGACCGATATTCTTAATGGAGACATTGAGGAAACAATCTATATGTTGCAAGATGAAAACTTTGTCTCTGGTGATCCAAAGTCGATGGTATGCAAACTAAATAAATCTATTTATGGTCTCAAGCAAGCGTCTCGACGGTGGTATCACAAATTCCTTGAAGTTATTATCTAATTTAGTTTTGAGATAAATTCAATGGAGGATTATGTGTATCAAAAGTTCAGTGGGAGTAAATTCATATCTCTAGTGTTGTATGTTGATGACATATTATTGGCCACAAACGATAAGGAATTTTTACATACGACCAAGAAATTTCTTTCGAACAAATTCGATATGAAAGATCTTGGTGATGCATAATTTGTGTTAGGAATTAAAATTCATCGGAATCGATCCCATAGAATTTTTAGTTTATCACAAAAGACGTATATTGAAAGTATGTTACAACGTTACGGGATGGCTAACAGCAAAAGAAAGGAAACCCCTATATCCAAAGGTGAAAAGTTTAACCTTAAGCAATTCCCAAAGACAAAACTTGAGATTGAGGAAAGGCAAAAGGTTCGATATGCTTCAGCTGTTAGAAGTCTGATGTATACTCATGTTTGTACACGGCCAAATATTGCTTTTGTGGTGGGTGTGTTAGGGAGATACGTAAGTAATCCGGGGATGGAACACTGGAAAATAATCAAAAGAGTTCTCTGGTATTTGCAACAAACAAAACATCACAGGTTGACATATAAGAAGTCGGATAAACTGGAGGTTATAGGGTATTCCGACTTGGATTTTGCTGGATGTGAGGATTCTCGTCGTCTAGCCTCAAGAATTATATTCCTTTAGCGGAAGGTGAAATATTATGGAAAAGTGTTAAATAAACACTCATTGCATCTTCAACTATGGCTGCGGAATTTGTTGCTTGTTTCGAGGCATCCAATCAAGCGCTTTGGTTGCGAAAGTTTATCACGGGATTGCGAATTGTAGAGGGGATAGAAAGACCCCTTAGATTATATTATGACAATAACTCTACAGTTCAGTATTCAAACAGTAACATGAACTCGGTTAAGTCCAAACATGTAGATATCAAGTTCATGTCTGTTAAATAGAGAGTACAGAGTGGTCAAATCATGTGGAGCACATAAGGACAAACTCGATGTTAGTAGATCCTCTTACGAAGGCATGAGTGCCTAAAACTTTTATTAAACACACCATTAACATGGTTGTTTTGTACTTAGATGATTGTTAGTTTAAGCGGGAGTTTGTATTAAGCTATTAAATTTGTTTGTATTATGATACTCGCGAACTTAAGGTCATTAATGCAAACATATTTATATATAACTTTTTAGTGTTCTCTTATCTTTGATTATTCATACTATGTTGTAAGTAGACCTCCAATTAAGTGGGACCAGTTAAGAATAGATATGTAAGATTACATTTCATATTATTCTTATGTTATGCACCATGATACATTCATGTAGTTGATTGTTGTGATATCGTGATTACTGATGCATCTATTTGCGGCTTGAAATGCATTGATGATGACTTTAATCCTACATCGTTAATGGTCATTTACAAGATTGTTAAGGTTACTATGTGACGATAGAAATTAAGAACATTCATTAAGTTGATGCATCTTATAGTAGTATATGATGATCCAAGTGGGAGATTCTTGGAATTTCTCCATTGAGTTGGATCGTCACATGTTTTATCGATGTATCGGACTATCGTTAATATTAGTCCAATAAAAGTAATCATAAAAAAAGGAACAACATATGTATCAATCATAAAAGTTAATTTATGCATTAATGTTGAAGAGGGCTGACGGTTTGTTTTTACGAAAGTTATAAGAAGTTTCAAGTGTAAGAAATACATTTTTGGATTTCTTATCGAACTTATAAAACAATGAAATTAATCGATGTTGTAATAACGTGGAAAAATACGTACAGGCTGTAGACATTCTTTAATCTTTATATTCCAAACGTCTTGTAGATCCTTGAATCCTTTGCTAGGTTATGATCTTCTAAGAGATGGCAACCAAAACTTGTTGATTGATTTAGAAGGAAAAACCGATTTGTTTTTTCTTAAAGGAACTTTTTTCTCTCTGTTTTTTGATGTCGTGTCTTTTAAGAAATAAGAAAGTCATTATTATATAGAACTGAAGTGAGAAAATGGTTCTTTTCTTTTAACTTTCTGTAACTTCCAGACAATTACTTAATGAATACCAGTCCTTATTAAATTTCCACGCTTAGGGACCATCACCCGATATTATTTTGTTTTAAAAAATAACCCCAAAACTTTACGTTTTGCTTAAGTTGTTTATTTCTAAATCCAATCCTTCACAGTATTCAGAATTAAACCTGGTTGTCCCACTTAGGTATTACAAACATAAAAGATATATACAAAAATCATTCAGTATACACAAAGGAAAACATGTTACATAATTATAACATCTACACTTGACACAACAAGGTCTTCGAAACATTTCAGCAGACTTGATTGCGACCAAGTTAGCATTGCTCACAACAAATATTTAATTTAGCAGTTTTATGTCGAGGATAACTATATTAACATGGTTTACTGTCATACTAAAGCAGGGTTGTCGCGACAAAGTCCAAAAAATTGTTGTGTTCAAAAGAAACTTGGGTTCCCCGAATAGACGCATCTTGAATAGTGTGATTTTACCTATTGGTTTCTCAATGATTATAACATTTTTGAAACGTTTGATAATCTACATTAATAGGTACTCATTATAAAATACATTCTTGGAAAATCTTCCAGAATCTCTCTTATAGTTTTTGTTACTCTGAACCTAAAAGTTTATTACATCAAAAATAAATTTTTAAATATATTTGATCAATAAATAAGATCATAATAATTCTTTTTGGAAAATATATAGCTCTACGTATCTCAAGCAAAGTTCTACGTATCTCAAGCGTGATCATTGTAAGATGATTATAAAAAAAAATTCTAATCCTTATTTCCTAACAATAAAAAAATACTAAAACAAGTATGGTCATGATAAAAAGATGAAGCTCAATTTTATCACTGTTATCGAGAAAACCGTGGAAGGAGGAAGGACAATATGACATGCTCCACATCGAGATTCAGATATGGAGCATGTTAAGGAAAATATATGTACATCAAAATCTCATATGGCTAAATGTTTAGCTCATTCATTTTTCAGTACAAAATATTTGTCTCTCTTAAACTCTTAAATATAGAGAACAATAGTTAAAATATTCATCTTGACATAGACGAATGAATGTTTTACAAATACAAATTCAAAGAGTATTAACATAAGATATTTGGATACCAATAAATCTATGTGTTATCACTACTATAAAAATAACATTTTAAAACACATTCAAAAATGCCCGAAATATCACTAATTGCTAGCTATTGGTCGTTAATTAAGGGATTGTAGTGGGTACCATTGGTTACTACTTCTTGGTTGTTAACAAGAATACATAACGACGGATTTGCAATGAAATAAACAAACACTATGTGTCTAGTGATCTTTGAAGGCGGGAATTCGCCGTATGTACAAATATGGTAAAGCCATTCTAATCAAAGATGGTATCTTTGTTGAAAAATGATGCTAAAGTAATAAAATGATCAAACTATGTAGTAGTTAAAATTCAACAAGTATAGTTTATAAAATTATCTATATTTCTTCTAATAGTGATTATATGTTATAGTATGAGACACTTTCTCATATATGACATAGTACGATAAATATAATTGTTAAAATCAATCTTATACAATGTAATATAGGTTCATATGAAAAATATGAATTTTGTGTAGAATTAAAATAATTAAGAAACCCTAAAAACAGGTACAAAGATGTGTGATAATGTGAAATTTAATACGTACTGATATATGTGAGTTACATGATATCTTGGCACATGGGGGTAAATGACATTATTTAAATCCTTAGTGACAAATACTACAAATTTACATGTGTTCATTTTCTAAGGATGAGCCTTTTATCATGTTTAAGATCTTCAAACTAGAAGCATAAAATCAATTAGACATTAAGATTAAAAAAATCATGTATTGGTATAGGTGGAGAGTATTTCTTGAGAGAATTTTCTAGTTTTTCGGAAAATGTGTGATAACTCATCAATGATGAGCATTGTATACGCCGTAACAAAATGGATTGTTTGAGTGAAAAAATAAAAAAATCGATCAAGATAACCAATGCATACTAGTTAATTTAAAATTCAATATTAATTTATTTGGTGATGTTGTTTTAATTACATTTCATATTTGTAATCTTATTCCTTTTAAGGAAAGAAAAATGCCTCCATATGAGTTATGGAAATGAAAATAACCAAATATAAATTTTTTTCAAATGTGAGGATTTTTATATTTTTCAAAACCTATATAAAAAAATTAAAATCAAGACTGATTGGTATAAGGTGTGTGTTTATTGGTTATGTGAGTGATATTCGAGCTTATAGGTTATTGAAGTTGGATCCTAACGTGGATCCTTTTGTGGTATTTGAACTCTAGAGAAGTGAAGGTCTTTGAAACTAAATTATACGCTATAATAAGATCCAAACCATTGTAGAAAACAAGAGAATGACTTTGAAAGAAACATATTTGGTCGAAGAGAAGCTACAAAAACCCTGGAGAAGTCAAAGGGAATAAACAGAAACAATTAGCATTTGATGAGATAGATTCTTAAAATATTTCCTTTGATTTTATAGACGTAAAATTTAAAAAAAAATCACCTTGAATATTCCTATATTTATTTATTGGGAATACGACCCTAAATTTTCAATGGAATCAATAACATCTTGAGATTTTGCATTTTTCCAAGTACGCATATATTATGAAATGGAGTTAATACTATCAAACCACACTTGAGTATTGGTTTTTTACCTTCTACATCAATACCAATTGGTTGTAAGTGGGTATTTGGAAAAAATTTCCATACGGATTGTACCATTGAAGCATTTGAAGCAATATTGGTAGTTAAAGGGTTTCAGCAAAAAAATAGAATATATTATTTTTAAACCTAGCGTACTCTTTGCAATTGCATTAATATATAATATGAAAATTCTTGAAATGGATATCAAAATGGCATTTATAAATAGAGATCTTAACGAGAAGGTCTATATGGAGCAGCCCGAGGGTTGTGTTTTTCCAAGGAATGAGTCTGCTGTATGTAGGATTGTTAATTCATTATATGGTCTTAGGCACAAACTTAAAAAGTGGCATGGAAATCATCATCATGATATTGTGTCTCATGGGTTTAGTCATAATACGATGTACAAATACTTATACATTCAAGTTCTTAGTGGAGTAATAGTCAATATATACCTATATGTAGATGATTTTCTCATACTAAGTAACGATAAAAAATGATTACAACAAATAGATATCTATCTTCTATTGTTAAGATAAATGATATTAATAAATGATATTATTTTAGAAATTAAAGTATTAAAAATATTGGTGGTTATGCCCCAAGACAATCCCATTATATTTAGAAGGTAGTTAATAGGTACAACCATCTTAAATCCAAAGAGGAAAAAATAGCCCATAACGAATCAATTAAAGGATGAGCTTCTTGTTTTCTGGTTTTCATAACCTTGTTTTTATCTTTTCGAAGGGTGCTCAACTCAACCATGGGTTGGTTTCTAATATGTTATACAGATACTTATACATTGAATTCTGAATTATAATATGTTATTCTAGATTAAATCATGAAATAGTCCTTCGATTATCCTATTTTCTTTAATTTAGTCCCGTGCTTTTAAAATCATCTCTGAGGGTTTATGGATTTCGAATTTTTTATAAATTTAGTCCCCAACATTCAAAAAATTTATATTTAGTCCCTTGACTTCGCGGAAAAATCTATAAATTTAGTTCTTGAAACCAAGATAAACCCCACTCTCCGGTGATTAAATTTATAGATTTCCTCAATTTGATGGACTAAATTTATAAATTTTACAAGTCATGGACTAAATTTATAGATTTTGAAAAGCCTATGAACCCTCACCGATGATTTTAATGTCGACGGACTAAATGAAGAAAAACGGGATAGTCAATGGACTATTTCTTGATTTAAGTCTATTATTCTTGCCTTGTCTGTGAGACGAACATTTTTTAGCAGCATTCCACTTGTCCTTCGAAGTTTATTCTTCCATTATTTGAACTGCAACTTCATGTCTCATAGTGGAGTAGAGCCATGGAAGGAGAAATGAGTATTTGTCCATCCAATCTTTATATTGTAGTTATCAGTGATGTAGTAGATATTGATTAGGAAGCTCTTCGCTCCATTTTCCTGGGGATCATAGTTACAAACAATATAACTGCCATCATTACTACGCATGGCTTTGCGACACCCTAAATTAACTGTCATGCGTGACCACCTAAGTATAATGAGCACAAACTTCTCCTGCATCACAAGCATTTAAGACATAGTGGTAATGAACTTTATCATCAATGCACATCTTAACTATATTAGTCCCGGAAAAGTTTCCAGAACTTCCCGTTATATTTTCAACATAACGGTAATTTGAATGAACTCGATTAAGACAGCTTCCTTCGACTTGCTGGTCAGCATAGTTTTATCCATATTATTCTATGGTAGCATCTGAAGTCATTTGGGCACCCAGTGCGAATCAAGCAGCGTTATGGGTATCCAAAATATCTTGTATAATGTTATGGGCGTGTGAGAGTAAAACTAGGGTAAATAGCAAGAAAATATATAGAAATGTTTGTGAAGATGTCATATGTCTTTTTTCTTTCTAAGTTTATGCTTTTTTTTTGGAGGGAACCCGCAGCAGGTATTCAAAGTGCAATGAGTGTGCACAGGGTAAACCCTCAGTCTGACGCGATAGCCTGCAAACCAACGCCAGAAGGTAAACCACACAAGGTGACAGGCTCAGCCGAGAAAGCGTATGTAGATGGACTCGAACTCATAACCTTTGATCACAAGAATACCATACTCAACCAACTCGGCTACCCCCTTTGGAGCAAGTTTATGCATCTTATATAGTTGTTAGGTTGATATAAGTATTTACAGAGATAACTCAAACCAAGGTCAATTTATTTTATTATTTTAAGTATGCTTATTATTTTAACTATGCCATCTAATTAGATTACAAATTAGGCCTCTTATGGTTTGCTTGTTTCACTAGCATTTTGATCAGCAATTTCATGACTTTTTCTATATTATATGAAAACTTATCGATCAGTAGAAAATATTTGAAGTGATATTCATCTTTGTATCTGATTTATCTCGACTTGCTGTCGAACATGAATTTATTTTATAAATTCATGATTAACTAGAAATCTAACTAAAGGGTTTATTGTTCGATAAAAGGTAGCAAATTATATATGTGACGAATTTATGCTTCAACTGATATAATTATCAAAAAGTATATTGGTGATCATAAGTGTTATCCTGGTTTCTAAACATAAAATGAAGAATATTTGATATCTGATTTGATATAAAACACGATAAGTGATAATATATGATCAAGAAGTGATATCCCTTCTAAAAACGGTGAAGACCTTGTTAAACACGATTACCGTTTTAATATTTCTTATCGAAAGTCATTGATGACATTAAAGAAAGTTAAAAGGGAATTTTACAGAGATAGTTCTAATTATTTTGACTTGTTATAAGGTTATTTAAAAATCTTAGAGACTGTAGATATCACTAGTATTTTTGTATCGAAGTTAGTTCTAATTTTTAACAGATTTTCTAAAGCTTACATAGTATGTCCTCAATGATTTCATGTTTCTCGTTTGATGCTCTTTGTCTATGATACCTATTTGAGTGATACATATCAAACAGTTTTATTTATGCAATAGCTAAAGATGGTAAAAACCGATAAGTATTTTTATAAAGCTTATGTTTAAATACAACATTCTTACTTGAGAGCGCAATTACGTGTTAAATCGGTGCATAATTACATAAAAGATGGTTGTATAATTAGATTTTTATCGCACGTTTAGTCTGATGTTTTCAAAATACATAATTGTTTTGTTGCATAATTACGTGTTATCCAGTTGCGTAATTACGTGTTGTTCAATTATGTAAAAATTGAAGATGGGTTATGCAATGACATTTTAGTTTCAACATTAGAGATGATATAATTGGTTATTAAATTACTTTATTAAGTTGATATTTATTACCCTTTTACATGTGTAGGTATTTTCCAAGTAGCATTTGATGTTATTTCGTGTGAAGAAGGTGATAATTGGAATTTTTTTTAGAGATATTAAATCCTCATTTATTTGATTGTCAAATCACTTTTTACATCTCAAGGCCACGTAAGTATTTTTAAAGATTGCGCAACTGTTTTCCATGATTTTTACCATTTATATTTTTTTTATCATCTTATTGGAAATTCGAAGCATGCTTTGAGACAGTCACTTAATGATTTAATAAAGAGATGGTCAATATTTTAAAATAGTGTTCTTATAGACCCAATGAGAGTTTATTCAATTTATATTTGAATTAATTTCTTAACGAATGTGGTCAAAAGAACTTACCTTTATGGAAAACCTTCATCTCGAAAAGTACGCACGCATAATTGTTTAACTAAACATTATGGTTCAATGGCTTTTAGTCCAACTGAGTCTTTTAATATTAAAATAAAAGAAAGTAGTAGCCTCTCTAGTTCAGGAATATTGGATAAAATTAGGGTTATTCTTATGACTAAGATTTCAAAGTGTTATTGTGACCATGAAAATTGGAATATCAAGTTTTGTCATGATATTGAATAAAATATAAAAAGCAACGTAGAAGAAGGTCGTATATCGATTGTTTGGTCATCTACCGAAGTATTGTTTGAGGTTCACTATGAACAAGTTATGGGTGTTCATATTTTGAACTAAAAATTTACTTGTGGTACTTGAAAAATTTAGTGTTTTCGTTGTTCTCATGCTTGTGCTGTTATTTTTAGTATTCGAAAGAATCCTATGACATATATAAATTCATGTTATACAAAAGTTCTTATAAGGAAAACTACCCTCTAGGAATACCATATTTATCTACTTTCGTTGAAGCTTCTAGTTTAAATGCATGTCCTACTGTTCTTCCACCTACCTCAGAAAGATAAATTGGAACACCTAAGAAAAAATATATTTCGTCATACCGTGAGGAGTGTCATCAATTAAAGTACGAATGTTATATCCCCAATGCCATAAATTCTTAAGATACCACTTGAAGCACTCTATCCTCCAAAATCAATATTAGACCAGTACAAGCTTTCAAAAATACATTGAAAAAATTGTTCTTTATATATTTGCATCAATCACAGCCACCAAAGCTTGTTATACTAGAGAATCTTGAAATTTAATTATCTAGATGTTGAAATTTTTATCTCGGTTATTATTTTTGTTTGACATTGATGGTATACAATTATTTGCATCACTACAAAATCGAAAATACTTTGTAGTCACATTAGAAATGATATTGCTCCAGATTATCCAAGCTTACCCAACTATTTGTTAGGAAAACTCTTACTACAAGAGTAACCGACCTCTGCAGAATGAATGACACTACGTCTCGAAAACAACCAAACCAATGATATCATTAACCAAAATTAAATTGTTATTAAAAATGAAACCTGTTCTTTTATAGTATAGCTCTTACAACAAGAAATTGGTGAGTGGCATAGTTCCATTTTATACTCAAACTTCTGCTATGAACCCAAAAACAATAAAGAAAGATATAGAACAAAAATATTAAACCAAACACACACAATATAAATTTAACGTGGTTTAGATTGTAAAAAAATCATACATCCACCGGTGTCTATCATTCTAGATGTTTGAAGCATACACCTAACAATTTCCACCAATGTTCAGTTTATTCTCTTACCAAGACCATTGTGTTGGGGAGTTCATCTCACGGTTTTGTATCTATCAATTTCAAGTTTCAAACATTAACTAGGTGACTGTGTATTCATATATTTCAAGCTTTTCTCATATGTAGCTTCTTCAGTATCTTTCTATTACGATTTGCTACTAACATCTTCAAGTTCAAAAAATTATAAAAAACCTTATGTTTGGTATTTAAAAGTTAACCCTTATATTTATAGAATAATCATCAATCAAGGACATGAAATAAAACTTTACATTGTTGGTATTTAAAACCTTATGTTTGGTATTTAAAAGTTACCTTATGTTTGGTATTTAAAAGTTAACCCTTACTGTAGGTATTCATCTTGGATCCCAAAGAACTGAATGAACATACTCTAGCAAATCACAGGTTGTATGCTCACTTAGCAAAAACTTTACATTGTTGGTTTTTCCTAAATAAAACTTTCACAAAAGCTCAACTTCTAAACCATGCTACGATCTAATAACCAATGTATCATATCCATGCTGACTAGAAAGAAGGTTTCGTTTAACTTCACGCACATGTCTCATATTTTTTATTATTCTCTCAAGTCTTATAGATAACTTGAGCCAAATAGTTCTCATTTCTTTAATGACACATGATTGATAGTCCTCGGGGATGAGCTTTCCATCATTGAACCATATCTATTTTTCAGACCAGTGTGGATTGGAAGGCATGTGGAATGAAATCCTTGAATCGAGAAATAGTGGTAACTGTACCTACAAGTAGACGCCATAAAATGATCAACATACTCATAATCATCTCATATCATTGGACCATGATTCATAGTCCTTCTCTTATCTTTAGAACAATCCTGTTGATATAACCTTCTTTCTTGAAAAACCCCAAATTTAACTCTCGAACTCTTCACAAATCCCTTAGATTTGAACCCAAAAAAATTATCTTCTTGTTTGAATCTCTCCATCATGTCATTTCCCTTACACATAGAACGAGATATTTACAATCACCTTTTAAAATTGTATTCCTTTAAAGATCCATCAAGTTCAAGCAACAGTTTATTCTAGTCATCGTAAGGGACTTATTTCATAAATATTTTGTAAACAAAGTGCTTGTACACCTTTGAAAAACAACTCAAAAGGATAAGCTTTCAACAATACTTTGACAAAAACTTTCTTTGTAGATTTCTCATCATTGGTAGCAACCAGACCCTTTTATTTAGAAAAACTCGAACCTCAATTCTACAGAGGTTGAAATATTTATCTTTGTTAAATTTTATTCGGTTGCACTTCATAGAACACATCTTGGTGTCTTTTATTAGTTTCTCCGTGAGAACATTCTGTCTAACCTCAAGATTTGAAATAAATAGTGTCCTTATAACTTTGTAACAAGACTACAAAAAATATTGCTCAAGATTATCAATTCTTACCATACCACTTATTAGGAAAACTCGTACTACAAGAGCAACCAACCTGAGAATAATAAACAATACCAAATCCCAACAACAAACAAACCAATAACATTATTTTACAAAGCTAAACTGCTATTGAGCTGAAATGGGTTTGTTTGTAGTGTAGATCTCGCAACAAGAAATATATAGAACTATCATGTTAAACCAAACACGCACAACAAAAATTTAAATTGGTTGATTGTAAATACATAATACAGCCACAACCAACGAGTAAAGATTTTATATATCAAAGGTTACAAGTGTTAAGTGTAATAAATTCTTAAATGAGAGTTGAATAATATCCGTGATTATACAGAGAGAATGGGTGAATAAATTGTAGCGAGAGAAGCAAAAGACTCATAGCTTTATTCATAGTCTTCATCCCTATTTATAGGAACGCTATGAGATTAATTGAAACAATTATACAAATAGTTATACAAAAAGGACAAATTGAATTCTAGTTATATTCACTGTAAATCTAACTCATACCATAGTATACAAAAATTTCATCCCTTGCAAAAGTTATTATAGGTATCAAAATCCTTCCAACCCAGTTCTTAACGCTTGATCTCCACAATCCCTTTAATAGTCAAAACTCAGACCACCTCGAAATTATTCACAAGCGGCTTCTAGGAACGTGTAACTCATCCTTGAGTCAATCGCAAAGAAACACAAAGTAAATATTCTCAAAGAGCTTAAAATGTATCATGTAGATACCAATAAATCTCCTCGAAATACTAGCAAAGGAATGCATCAAATTAAATTAGAAAATTATTCTTGCCAAAACCAACCTCCTCGGAAAATGAATTTGTAGCCATTAAAGTTTCCGAAGACATCAATGCTTCACAGAATCCTATATCTTCTCCTCCTCAGACAGAGATGATTATGACCAATAAAAAGTCACAAGAAAATCCTTTGGGGAACCACCAACAATACATAACAACTGTACTATACAACTCACAAAGGTACCACTAACGATAGAGCCCCATCTCAATTGGGATACGAAGCCTCTAAAGAAGATGCTGAATCAAAATCAAGGATATAAACCAATTCTAATATTGAAAAACATGAAGTGTTGCTGCTTTAGAATCCCACGACAACGTTTCGAGGAAAACGACTGTACAGAAAAAATTAAAGCAAAAAGTCAAATTATTCGAGGATATTACTGCAATTTTGAACGTCAACCTAAAAATTCCATCCCTGAACTACTTATTGTATTGAAAAATGAAAAATATAAACACTACAACCAATCTCATACACAACATTCAAAAAATAATGGGGCTTTTAGACAATGTTATACTTCATTTACCAAAAGTAGAAGAGACTTTGCTCTCTTGTGGAGCAAATGAACTTGTGTTTTACCTTGAAATCAGCAACTGGGGAGTTCGATTCCCATTGGACCAAATGATACTTGAATATTTTGAACTCATCAACTTATATCCGATACAAGCGAGCCCAAACCAATGGTTCAACCTCTTATCCACCATTATGGATTCCAAACTCGGCAGAATTCTCCTCCCTATCAAAGATTTCATTGGAATGACTGGTCTTTCCAAAATTCCAATGCTTCCATTCTACTACCTCACCGTGAGAGATTCCTTCAAGTTAATTGACGTTATCCTCAAAGCTGAAAAGTTCAGGAAACAAAGTTTTTTTTTAATATCTGGATCCTTGCAAAATGGCAAGGAAATTTCGGAAGAAAATCTGTCGAGGATCAATCTTCAATAGAAAAGTACAACCTAGTTAGTAAATTATTCTTTGATTTTTTTGTTTTGTAATTAAATTTACTTTAATGTACTGTTGTTGTATGTAGATATTCTGAGGCCATATAAAGCTTCTCGAAAACTATCACATATATCTTTTAAAAACTTTGTACATGGGTGGAAAATTCTTGGGGTAACGAATTTCACATCGCCTTTCAACTTGTGAATTTTATCAACAACTATATATGGAGGATCTCTCTAGATTCAATTACCGCAGAAGAAGAATTATTAGAACCCTGAAACCGAGAAGATGTTGTGAAACGGTGTTTGAATTAGATCGTAAAGCCGCGTACCCGGGAAGAAGAAAGGAAAAAGCAAAATAATATTTCAACCATAGAAAACAAAGATTATCACTCAAAAGAAAAATAAAATCTCTTCGAAAATTCTTCTAGAAGAAAGCATGGAGAACAGCGTCGAAGAGATAAAGGAAAGTAAAGAATTTATTTAAGCATACCATCAAAGAGATGATAATTTAATGGACGATGAGGCAATTGGTAAGACAAAATTCAAGAAATTTACGAACATATGGATCATAAAGTTCCACAAATCCAAGAGCGGGTTGCACCAACTGGATATCAAATTACCACAACCAATTTTCCTTAAAGTGTAACTTCAAACCATTCACAAGCTTCCAAATCATATGATATAGTTGTTTATGAAAATCCTTATTCTCTCATTGTTGAGGATCCCTATAACGAATTATTACATGCGCTGCAACCATTTTTTAAGCTTGAAGTTATAACAAAGTAATTATCCGTAGAAGTTAAATCCTCTTGGAGAAAACTGGAGGATATTGCTAAAGATGTGATCAAGTGGGGAAAGAGTCTGATGGTGATAAAAAAATGATATATATATATAGGCAAACACATCCTTAAACAATTCCAGGTCTTCCAAGCTGATCGATCATAGATCCTAATAAGTATCGTCCAGATCAAAAGTCGGTTGAGAGCAATTAATGAACAAGAAAATATAGAGCTGAAATTTTTCCATCAACTTGAGCTGGATGAACTCAAAACGAAACATAAAAGGAAGAAGGGAAAAGGGCGAAGAACAAACAAACTAATTCTCTTTATAAGAGTTACTTAACAAAAGTGAAGAGGAAAAAAAGAAGATAGTTGACCTGATGCACTCAGTCAAGGGTAAATTTGAAGAAGAGAGATGCCTTGCTGTAAAATCTGTTAAAACACAAACTGGGCTAGATAGCCTTGCTGATATAAAAAATCCCAAAAACAAAAAATAATCAATTTACTCTACAAATTCCATGTGGTGTTTGCAAATGAAAATTTATCAGCCTTCTGGAAATCAATTCTCATAGAAAAACACCCTTACGAAGCTTTCGAACCCATATCAAGTGAATCCTCTAAAGAAACTGAATGCAGGAGGATGAAGAGGCCTCTGATCAAGAAAGAAGCTCCTCAGAATGAAGCTCAGTCAATTCTCCCAATAAAGACCAATATGACGAGTGTTTGTGTTGTATGTCGTTTATGTTTGTACCATCCTTTTTAAGTGCTTAAACGCCTCGCATTTAAACTTATCTTTTTGTATGCCTTAAATATGCTTTTTTACTTGTCTAAGGAACAATGCATTTTTTTATTACATAACTTATCTCATATTGCATAATTTGTCTTTTATGAACAAAGCATTAGTACTTCGAATAATAACTCCACTCTAACTAAAGCCTTTTATAAGAGTTTGTACCTTCAGGATTATTATCTCTTTAAATAGTGTTTTTAATGAACGTTAACACGTCAAATACTACCATTCTTCAAATAGTGTGTTTAACAAACGTTAGCACCATGAATATTAACATCACTTTCATTAGTGCTTTCAATGAACCTTTAACACTTCAAATATTATTATTACGTGAAACAGTGCGTTTAACGAACGTTAGCACCTCAAATATTATGATATCTTTGAGCCTTTCTTTAAGTGGATGTATAACACTTTGAATACGACCATCACTTCGAATAGTTCTTAAAATAGACGTGTAATACTTCGAACATTATTATTACTTAGCATAGTGCTTTAAATAGACGTGTAGCACTTTGAACATTATTATTACTTTGAATAATTCTTTAAATGGACATGTAGCACTTCGAACATTTACTATCAGTTTAATTATTTGTTGTTAACTACTTCAAAGATGACCAGTCTTTGCACAATTCCCAAAATAACTTAAGTGTTTATATCTAAAATAATCATTGGCCAAGAAAATGAATGTAAAATGTGGCATTAGATAAAACCAAAAATAAAAGGGCAATGAAAAGTTATAAACATGTAAACATAAGATTTTAATATGTCAGATAATTAATTTAAAAAGGAAGACATAGACATGTTAAACCGCTAATTATAAAAAGTTAGCATCTATCTAAATTTAATTCCATGCTTTAGGTAGATTATCAACTTGTTCGTGAGAGTAGAAGGGCCCATACCCATACAATACTTATGTTATCAAATTTAATTTTAACATTATATCTTTAAGGTTTCCGCACAACAAATCACTACCAATGTTCTAATCTAATCATTTATCCAAATAATATATTACTGGTGTTAAAACTAATTAGTGAATCACTTAGTTAATAAATAAATTAATAAATTTAGATGCAGAAATTAAATATAATTAATACATAAATGGAATAAGCATTAGACTTTTGTTTGAATAAGCATGGATGCTTAGTCGCGGATAGATAATTAGATGCTTAGGTTTGGTTGAATAGTCGTGACATTCCAGTTTGGCAGTTTCAGTTTCTACCTGTACAAACGATACTGTTTTGAATTAATTAACTATTCTGACAAATACCTTTTTTATATATATTTTAGAGATGACAAAAACCGAAGAAAAACAATACTCAACGCCAGAATCAAACGGAATATAATCGGTTCCATTCGCTCAATAAAATTCGATCTTGTTTTGGTTTCCATTTTAATATATTTAAAATCCAAAAAAAAACTGAACCAAAAAAATAAAAAAATTTAAATTCGTTTCTATATAATATTAATATTCAAATATTTTTAAAATTATATTTGTAATATAGATTAGGTTAAGTTAGATATAACTACTTAAATAAAAATTGAAAGTAACTAGGGGTGGCAAACACGTAAATCCATCAGATCCATTTAATAATTTAAACAAGTTGCACTTATGGAGGTTTGGTAGGTTACTGCTAATGCAGGTATAACACGTAAACAGGTCTGGCAGATAAACCCACGCAGATTATCCACCAAAACACATGAAAAGCATTCCTTATCAAATAATTTATAATATTAATTCGAATTTCAATAATTGAATGTGTATAATATAAACTAAATAATTATAGTATTTATTTTATTCTAATTTAAATATTATATTATTTAAATTGAAATGCTATAATGAAGGTGTATTGTATTTAATATTAGATAGATATTTAGGTAGTTCTTTAAATCTTTATTTTGTAATGTATTGGTTTAGATTATTTAAATAGTTTATTTTATTTTTGAACTATTTAATGTTTAAAGTATAAATTTAAAGTTTTTAACGATAATTTTTATTTTTTTAAAGTATAAGAATTTTATTAGCGAGTCATAATACTTACTGAGTTGTTTGAGTCTTTTTGACGAGTTATTGTTACATATATCCAATATTAGGAGTAACTACGATACGACAACAAATATCAATATTTAAAACAAAATCACAATAATAATCAGAATCTAATATCAAAAAATAATAACAACACTACTACTATTTATAACCAAGTCATAATAATAATAATATACAAAATGTAATATTAAAATTATAACCATAAAACTTGTAATATTTTAACACGATAAAATATAATTTTGGTTTATAACATAATATCAACACTTTTAATATTTAAAACAAAAACATAATAATAATAATATACAAAATGTAATAACAATATTATAACCTTAAATATAATATTTAAAATTTTGGTTTATAAAATAATTACAACACTTGAAATATTAATACCCAAATCATAGTAATATCCACCAAAATGTAATAATAAATTTATAATCATATACATTATAAAAATATTTTTTTAAATATAACTTAAAATATGATTTTGGTTTATAAAATAATTACAACACTTATAATATTTATAACCATATAATAATAATAATAATCAAATTTTAAACCGGTCTAACAGGTTGCAGGTCTGATATGTTGCAGGTCTGGCAGGTTACTGCTAATGCAGGTATAACAGGTAAACAGGTCTAACAGGTTGCAGGTGTGGCAGGCCAGGTCTGCGGTTACCCATTTAAATTTTGACAGGTCCCATTTATTTCTGACAGGTCCAGATCCATTTGCCATCCCTAAAAGTAACTATCCCAATTTTTTTTAGTTTACTAAGCATGACTTGCAACATAAAATTTACCAACAATAATTATTGACTAAAAAAATCAAAAAATCTCTTTTTTCAGCTCGTTAGCTAACAAAAATTAAAAAAATTGAGTCACAAATTTTCAAAACTAAACTTTTTTACAACATATTTCAGTGAAATCTCAAAGAATTCCAACATAAAATCAAGTACTAAATCAGTTTTCCACTGAGTAATTACTCTACTTCATATTTAATTTTTCATTTCATTTCATGTGTTCATAGTTATTTTTAAGCTTCAGACCATCATATCTTTCAAATCCTAAATAAAAAGAATAAAAACACATATATTCCTATTTTTTTAAACAAACAAAACAAAATGCACGAATGATAATTTTCGAGCATTTTTATTTATTTTCGCAATCCAATCACACTTAATTATGTTATTAGAAGACAATTGGTTTTTAGCAACCATATTACACGTGATTCCGCAACCGAAACATGTCTCATTTGCGCAACACTTTTATTTATATTCACGCAATATATATTTTCACATAAATTACGCAACTAGAACACATGTGTTTTTTCACGACTAAATTTCTATTTACAAAAGTTTCTTCTTTTTATTTACAACTCATTTGTACATAATTTTCCAACTTAAATGTTCGCAACCAAATAATGCTTGATTGTACAAATAAAAAAATATATATATGAATCGATATTAAAAAAAGCCATGAAAGAAATTTGCTTTCTCTCTTTTCAATAATGTTTTATTCTACGCCAAAGTGATATTGGACCGTCGAAGGAAAAACAAATCCAAGAGACTTAGTTGGGATGGTATATTTATTTTGCGAGAGAAAATTGAAATATTTACATCTTGAGAGGAAATTTAATGGTTAGCACAGATGATGAAAGTATTAGAAATAAGGTAGAGTTGTTAGATAAATATAAATGCTTAAGCTAAACATATTTAAAAGGTTTCTTTCTATTTGTATAGGTATCACTGGTGGATCCAGGACTAAAAGTTAGGGTATGCTGAAAAAATATTATGTAAAAATTTTCAATAAAAGATAACTATTTAAATATCTCATAATAAAAATATGTAAATATTTTTATTACAGCTTAAAATTAAAATATAGTATAGCCCAAGCGCAAATGAATTCTCCTCTTATTTATGTCTTGAAAAGATTTATAGGAAACACGATTAAGATACTAAGGAAGTCATCAACCGTAGAAAATACTTCTATCTCTACAAATGTCACTAAACAATCATTAAGTCATAGATTGACCAATCTATTTCTCAATTCATTCTTCACATATTTCATAAAATAAAATACTCGCTCAACACTTGCGATAACAATCGGTAATGAAAAAATTAGCTTGAAAAGTGTGTACACAAATCCAAATATCTTGTATTTTTTATGAACAAGAGTCTTACAAACAAGACAGTAATTTGCTTAAAAATGATAAGTACAATAATTTTCTTAAATATAAAATATTTTTTACATACAAAATATTACAAAATTTGCTAAAGAATCATAAATCAATTAATAAAAAATAAAAAATAAGTAATATTGAAAGAATCATAAATCAATTAATATAAATAAGATATAAAAATATTATAAGTGTTAAAGAATCGGTAATTTTCAGTAATTTGTTAATTATTCTCATATTTGAAAATACAAATTAGTAATTTACTTAATTATTCTCTTATACAAAAATATTATTTCCATATAAGAATTTAATGAAAATATTCAATCAAAAAATACGTACAGTTATTTTATATTTCAAGTTAATTTTCTTTTAAAAAACTCAATACAATATTTTGTTTAAATACAAAATATTACAAATAAATAGATACAAAATATCCTAAAATATCATAATGACACTGATTTGCTCAACCAAACCCTTTAAATTATTCTAGTAAAATAATATTACTTGAAAGCCTTTGTGTTCATTCGTATACTGATCCGCAATGAAATAAGCAATCCAAATTCATCCAAGAACATAAAGCAAACATTGATGGAAGAAAAAAATAAAGAAATGTAAAAGAAAAGAGTAAAAAATACCTAGATTTTGATCCGCAATGAAATAAGCAATCAAAATTCATCAAAGAATATAAAGCAAACATTGATGGAAGAAAAAAAAGAAATGTGATGGAAGAAAAAATAAAGAAATGTAAAAGAAAATAGTAAAAAATACCTAGATTTTGATCCGCAATGAAATAAGCAATCAAAATTCATCCAAGAATATAAAGCAAACATTAATGGAAGAAAAAATAAAGAAATGTAAAAGAAAATAGTAAAAATAAAGAAATGTAAAAGAAAAGAGTAAAAAATACCTAGATTTTGATCCGCAATGAAATAAGAAATCAAAATTCATCCAAGAATATAAAGCAAACATTGATGGAAGAAAAAATAAAAGAGTAAAAAATACATAGATTTTGGTATCTAGGAGGTCTTGAACTCCAGATCTAAGGTATACTACTAGAGTTCTTTAACACTATACTAAGCTCTTTTTTTTGTTCAGGGTTGTCCTGGGCATACTAATATCCCCTCTAAATCTGCCCATGATAGGTGTTTGATGTTTAATTATTATTAGGATGTATATTATTTATATTTTTTAAAATTATATGGGTCGTATACTCGTATTACTTTGTTTTTGGTCTAGTTTCAAAAGTTTTTTTACTTGATGGGATTAAGTGTTATTTTCAACGCTTTCTTTTGAATTTAATGTTTTTATCCATATACACAATTTTGACATTTCATCAAATTTTTTACCAATTTATTGGGGTCAAATTGTTTTATTGATCTTTTTATTACATTACACAACCTTGGGCATGAGAAAACCTTCCCGCTCTAATCCAAGCCACATGACGTTATATAATCTTTAAACTGAATCTTTACATTTGGAATGATACAAATTTGTTCAAATGGTATGAATTTTGGTTTCCCTAACTAATAAGATATGGTATACTTTAGGCCTAAATATAAATAACAATTTATATCAAAATTTACGCTATGTTTGATATGTTTTATGTCAATATAAGGTAATCAAACTATAGGCTATCACATTCGTGACGATGAATTTAATGTAACTTCATTACATATCGGTGACATTTTAGCTTGATTTGTTATCGTTAGTTCTTTTTACAAGAGGGTTTTGTTTAAAGGATATGGTAAGTATCTTTAGAGTCGAGAACAAAAACTAAAGTATATGGTTAGAAGTGTGCTATGTAACTCAAATCTACTACTATCATTATAGGGTAAATCCATCAAATGTGCCGACTATATTCTTAATAGAGCTATTTTTAAGACAACCGTTATGATCCTATATGAGTTCTAGAATGGGCACAAACTTGGTTTGAAGCATTTTGGAGTGTCCACCTAAAGCAGAGGCAAAGAGTTATGAGTTTTTTTGTTCCTTCCACTAGTAATAGTTTTGAGACATGAACAATAAAATTTCGTGAGGATGTTGAGTTTGAGGGGGGCGATTTATGAATAGATTTATATTTTGAAGAAAAATTATAAAAGTTTTAACAATAATAAGTGAGGCATCATGCCAACATATCGGTTCTACTATAGAATGGTCATAAAGAAAATATATAAGTCCAAAAGAATGTTGTTGGTCAATTGATTCTCAAGTATTAGATGATTAGTTTTAAATTTCACTTATTGAAGTATGGTTATAACATAAGTCACTCAAGTGAATATTATGTTCCAACGAGAGAACGAAATGAAATTGTTCAAAAAAATTAAACTATACCTTCTAAAAAAATATCCAAAATAAGTAGTGCCCTTAAGTAGATCCACTAAGTCTGAAAACAACAATATCTTTTGATAGTATAGTGTATATTCAATAACATAAAGTTTTTGGTTATTTCCATAATGTCATAATTCTTACTTGTCGATTAATATTAATAATGAAAAGTACAAATTAATACAAGACAACACAGTATGAGAACTTGTCTCATTACGTGACGGGAAAAAGATTGCATGTGGATTTACAAAACCAAACAAAGTTCTATGGATAATATGAAAAGACATAAATAGTCATTTGTATCAAAAAGTTATATTTTCCATGAAGGATTAATTCTATACACACTGTATCTTGTTTTTCTTTTAGGACGAAACTTAGTTAAGACTATTAACATTAGAGGTTAAGTTGTACTAAGTTTAAAATTTTAGTACGCCCTTTAATAACTCTATTGCAAAAGGTGATAAAATATTTTAAATCATTATCCAACGACAAAATTTGAGATTGGAAAGTTGTAAAATGTTTTAGTAGCTGACAATATTGAAATCTATGTATATAGTCTCAAGATGAACAATTATAAATAGGTAAAAATGGACTCTCTCGTATAAGTAACAAATAAAAGGACACATATTTGTAGTTTAATTTTATATATTTTGGTTTATTGAAATATATGGTTTAGTTAAAGTCTATAGAATAATATAACTTATTTTAGTAGATGTTGACTAAGGTAAGACAAATTATGAATAAATAATGTGTGATTACTCTTTAAATTATTCTTATGTTACACACCATAATTGATCCATGTAATTGATTAGTCGTAATAACGTGATTATTGTTGCGTCCGATTGTTCACATTCCGAGGAAATTTTTTTAGTGTTTTATCCTTCATTGATCATATACGAGGTTGTTGAGTTGTCAGATTGACAATAAAATCTGAACGTTTATTGAAGTATACATATATATTTTTAGTAACATATGGTCATCCAAATAGGAGATTATTGAAAAAATTATGGACCGATACGATAATAATATATTTAGGCATTGTTATAAGCAGATATAATTAACAAGTAGTCAGATTAATTATATTAATATATAATTAAATATAAATTAGACTTATAAAGAAAACTCATTATGGAGGTATAAATGTAGAAATCGGATTTGATTTATGTGAAGAATTGTGCAAAATATGAACTACTCAGACTAAACTTATAAGTTCTAAGACTAATTTCATAAAAATTAATTTGTGACCGAGATTTAACCTAATTTCATATTCGTGATTTTGGACATTAATTTTTTACCAGACTAGAAGAGACCTATATTAACAAATATAATCTAATAAGTATTAGGTAAATACCGTTGCATGATGACAATCGATTATATTTATCGAAATTTATGATAATAGATTCGGTTCAATTTCAATGATATGATCCAATTTTTCTAACAAAAAATTTACATTTAAAATTTTAAAAACATGACTATTAGTAAATTAACTTTTTTTATATATATAATTGACTTACTAACAAGCTCGTCCATTTTTTTCATTTTTAAAATGGTTTTGGAACAGTCACAAATATATAGAGAATAAAATATTCATCAAAATATCTAAAAGATATTCTAAAACATGTTTAATAAAATGCATGAAAAGTTCGAACTAAATCTATATATTTCTACATAAAAAATCAAACATATAAGGATGCACGTATTAATATCTATAACACTACCTTAATGTTAACTTTTTTTTTAATGATCTATAAATATTTGTTTTGGGGCATAGATAATATTGTTATGAATGTTAGAGAAAAGTGTCGGTCCAATAGTTTTTTTCTTTTGCAAGTTTAGATAAGTTTTATTTTCAGAAATAAATAATATAGATATTCGGCGAAAGACTCCTAGTTTTTAAGTCATCTCTTAGCAATTATCAAATGTGATCATTCGCCATTAGAAGAAATTTCCACTATCCAAGTTTTCAAACAATCTATACCTATAAATGGCCATCCTTTCTACTCACAAGTCTCAACACTACCTTACGATTTCTTTCTTTGTGGTAGCTTTAACCCTAGCACTTTCCTCCAATGCCCAAGACTCACCCCAAGACTACCTTAACGCCCATAACAGAGCTCGTGCAGCTGTAGGTGTGGGTCCTCTATTTTCGGACGCCACTGTCGCAGCGTACGCACAAAATTACGCAAATCAAAGGATGGGAGATTGCAGCCTTGTCCATTCATCAAATAGGCCTTATGGCGAGAACATTGCATGGAGCAGTGGAGACATGTCTGGGATGGGACGAGTGCGGTGCAATTATGGGTTAACGATATATCGGATTACAACTACAATTCTAACGCATGTGCTCCAGGAAAGGTTTGTGGGCATTACACCCAAGTTGTCTGGAGGAACTCGGTCCGTCTAGGGTGTGCAAAGGTAAGATGCAACAATGGTGGAACCTTCATCACCTGCAACTATTCTCCTCCTGGAAACTTTATTGGCCAGAGACCTTATTGATCAGCCATGACTATAAGTGATCAAACGTTGTTTGTCATCCGTATAATAAAAATAATGAATATTTAATAATATATATATATATATATATATATATATTATATATATATAAATAAATGTGTGTATGGAGATATGATTGGTCTTCAAATAAATTTAAAAGCTGTCTGGTTCTGTTTTCTTTATTTCTGTTATTACCAACTCAAGCTGAATGTAATATAATATATATACATTAATAAGGTCTCCGAATCCTTTTATACCGGAAATAAATTATATTTTTAATATTTAGTAATTTATATTAGAATCATCATGTCTCTAAGCTTGTGCAAATCGTCGGAAAAATGCTCAATTTTTAACATTTGGAGAAAAAAATATTTTAATCAAATCAACAAGAGAAACTGCAATCCAGATGAAGTACACGTAGTATGATAAAACATAAAAATTTTATTTTTATTATTAATGAACCAATTTTTTTCATAAATATATTAATATAAGTAATAAATAAATATTCAAAATCTAAGTTATCATATATTCTTTTAATATGGATTTATTTTTCATAATACCCAAATAACTTATTTATACAAAATTAAGTTTAAATTTTTTGAATCGGAAAAAAATCTAAAACTATCAATATTTGTCTCAAATCAAACATCAGTAGATTCATTAATTGTATATTTTGAATTTGTTATTTTGAAAATAAATAAGGGATATAGAATTTTGAGAGTTATCGGATGAAAAGTACAAGAGACGAGAATTAGAGGATAAGTGACGCAAAGACTAAAAACACAAAACAATGGAAACAAAGACGAGAGACGTGAGTTCTAAGACAAAAGACGAGAGTTGCAGAACGAGAGATGCACAAACGAAATATACAAAAACGAAAAATGAAAATTATGGAACGAATTACAGGATGATAGACGAGAGTTGTGGGAAAAAAGACATAAAGCTATGGAAAAGAAGATCGAGAATTGTATGAAGAGAGACGAGAGTTTTGTTAACTAAAGAACAACTAAAAAAGTATAAAAATATCTTGGATTTCGTTATTAGAAAGTGTAAGAATTGCATATGGCATATGCTCATATTGTTAAATATAAATAAAGAGCCAACGATCTTTGGCCTTATATCTTTAACACACCCTCTCAAACTCACAGTGCAAAAATAATAAGCATTGAGAGTTTGTCACAAAGAAAACGAAACTGCACCCTTGACTGAGTCTTCGTGAAAAATCAGCAACCTGCAGATGTGATGGAACATATAGAAGCGAGATGGTGCCGATCTAAAGATGATGCCGAGTGAAGTGACAATCTATTTGAATGTTCTTTGTCCTCACATAATAATAAAATTATTTACTATCTGCATAGCGCTTTTGTTCTCGCAGTGCAAGAAGCCATCATAACCAAACATTCTCACATGTGGTCGCAGACATAGCACGCTACCTAGCTTCAGTAGACTATCTAGAGACAACATCTTCTTTCTTGCTTTTCCATGAGATTAATGAATGCCGAGTGAAGTGACAAACTATTTCAATGTTCTTTGTCCTCACATAATAATAAAATTATTTACTATCTGCATAGCGCTTTTGTTATCGCAGTGTAAGAAGCCATCATAACCGAACATTCTCACATGTGGTCGCAGACATAGCACGCTACCTAGCTTCAGTAGACTATCTAGAGACAACATCTTCTTTCTTGCTTTTCCATGAGATTAATGAATCACAAGGGAAAATACATGAAACAGTAGTATATTTTCAGTCATGAGGATCATTATCTCAATAAGTATCGCTATAGGCACAGAGACAAATACTATGTAACTCAGTTCCATTAACATAGCTCCCCAATTGACAGATGTAAAAGCAATAACAAACAAACTAACCACATGAACAAGATAAGATTTATCTTCTCGACTAACTGTAATATAGACCAAGCTCCTTACAAGAGTTCGATATAGACTTGGGGATGACAAAGGAACATCGTTTGTCGAAGAGTACCGAGCATTGGTTTCGAGAGGGGTATATACCATCCTATTATTAGAAAGTCATGCTCGCTCAAACAAATCAGATATATATTTTTTCTGAGTGAGAATATAACATTTTGGAGAGTGAGCCACCTTAATATCTAGAAAATAACGTAATATTCTAAGGCGTTCATCGCAAAAGGTTAAGCCAAATCACATTTTTGTTGAAAGCTCTGGATCTGGTTTTAAAAGATACCGAGGCCCTTCGAAAGAATAATGAGATCAACCTCGCAATTCTAACAAAGAGCATGAAGCTAGAAGAGAAAGTGTACCTCGATGTTTGAGGTAGTCGAACTGGTGTGAAGGAAATACATCAAACCAGTATAATATGGATAATCTGAATTTGTATGCAGTGATGAGAACTGATCATCAGTATATTCAAGGTTTGGATTTGAGGAATTCTTTGTTGACAAATGAGATAAGATCAATCACGCTTCCGAAGCGATTTGATATTTTTAAAGTAGAGAAGTTCCATAGGATGTAAGACCCATACGATCACATCGAACAATTTAAGAATTACATGATGAATTTTGAGGATGATGGCATGCTAATATGTCAGGCATTTTCCTAAAATTTGAACTGAATAACTTTGAAATGGCACAACCAAATTTTGAGGGGTTCATTTCCAATTTCATAGATTTTTATATTTCTTTTCGAAGAAAGTTTGTGGGGAGTAAGAAAATGAGGGAAATGGAGATACAATAATCCAATACAAACAAGTAGTTGGAGAAAAGCTGAAAGATTATACGTAGTGGTTTGTTTTAACAAAAGAAAGTCTGGATGCTTGTGAAGAACTGGTGATTATGATAGTTTTTCGCCAGGGACTGCTACTAGGGGTTTTGACTAATGAAACAAAAAAAATAAGAGCCTTTACTTTTTGAGCTTCGATGGATCAAGTTGAGGATCAAATCAAGTTTTAATATTCTACCGTTCAAAAGAATTTTGGGCAGGTGCCAAATAATCAGGTCCAATCTTCGAATTCTACCCAGCAAGCATGTTTGAGAAACAACAACCTACTACCTCGAACTGGAGGATATTCGAACCAAGCTCCATCATAACAATTTAATAAGCCGAGGCCCAATAAATGGATAAGACATAGTACTATGCAGAACTGACTGAGAGTGTGGCTGAATTTTTTTTATAAAACTAAAAGGTATGTAAATTTCAGGAGCCCCGCTCCAATCAATATGCCTAAGAAGTAGAAAAATAACAAGTTTTACAGGTAGCACAATGATATCGGTCATGATACTGCGGATTGCATTTCCTTGAAAAATGAAGTTCAAACTCTAATTGAAAATGGGAAATTATTGTCTTATGTGAAAACACAGAGTAATGCATCGAAAAATCACATAGCATCAACTTTACAACCAACCAATCCAAATGTACAAGTTGAAAATTTGATGAATCAGGATTCGAAGATTGATGACTTTGATGATGCATCATAATACTTGGAAATGGATTCAGGTCGGATAATTTTAATGGAAGTGGAAGAACCAGGAACGAAAGGCCACGTTCGAAGCCTGTGCAAATATTTTGAGTCCCTAGTCATTTTTGGGCGCGAATCTATGACTGGTAGCACTGATAGTTCAAGGAAAAGGCACAAAGTAAGTTTGGATACTCAGACATAGGGGAAAATGTCTACCTATTTGTACGGTAAGAAAGGCATTCCATTTATCATTTTTGATGAAGACGATTTACGAGGTACCGTAGTGAAACAAATTTGAACACATATAAATTCTGATTTTATTACTTAATAAAATGAAACAAACAAGTTCAATACTTATAGAAAAATATGATTCCCAATACCTCACCAACATCACTTAGTAATTTGAGACTTTCAGATTTCTTAATATACCTCTCACTACTCCACTAACGTTATTTAATAGTTGGGAATTTATTGGGAACTATCCGTTTCTTTTCGGAATTGTGTGGGAACTGTTTGCTTCTTTTGGAACTTTGTGGGAACTTCTGGTCTGTCTACATGATTAAAGAGTGCACTAATTTTTGACATTTTTTTAGTGCATTCTTTCGATTAGCTAGACCGAGAGCTCCTCTGATTTCTTCAAACTTGGATTTAGGAAGACCCTTAGTAAGGCCATCAACAACCTGCTCATTTATCCGTATAGATTTCAACTCAATGTATTGATTAAGTACCTTCTCTTGGATAAAGTGATGGTGAGTATCAATGTGTTTTTTGTGAGTATGAAACATAGGATTTCCAACAAGTTTAACGACACTTTCGTTGTCACAAAAGAGGGAAATGGAAAGGTGTAGTACCTGATTAACATTTCCAAAAAGTCTTGTAAGCCAAATACACTCTTAAGAAGCTAATGTGGCTCCAACATATTCATCTTTAGTAGTTGATAATGCCACTGTGTCTTACTTCTTATTGCACGATGAGATAGTTGCTGGACCAGTATTGAAACAGTATCCTGAAGTGGACCGTCTATCATTCACATTGCCTGCCCAATTAACATCAACAAACCCACGTTTGAGACTTTCAGACTTCTTAATACAACTATCACTACTCCACTAACGTTATTTAATAGTTGTGAATTGATTGGGAACTGTCTACTTCTTTTGGGAACTTTGTGGGAACTGTCTACTTCTTTAGGAACTTTGTGGGAACTTTCTGCTTCTTTGGGAACTGTGTGGGAAATTTTTGTCTGTCTACATAATTCAAGTGCACTAATTTGTGACATGCAGGGCCACCTGAGGATGCAATGGTCACTGGGGCCGAAATTGTTTGCGTTGAGATTCGATGCATATTGATAGATATTAGGAGTTCTGCGAACGTCCTCTTTAAAGCTTCTTATGACAGGATGTTGAATCCTCCTCGGATTTCTAAATCAGAATGTACCACAATCAGTTTTACTAGAGTAACTGCACGAGTAATAGAGGTATTCGAGGGGGAGGTAAGTCTGGGAAATGGACCTTTTAATAACAAGGTTCAAGTTCTCTTTATGGCGTTGGATGAATAGTTCATCAATCTTTCAAGTATGTCGTCAAAGATCATGTAGGGGTCATCCGGAGAGACCAAAAGGTTTCCAGGAAATGTTATGCCACTGCTCTTTGGATTCGATTATCCAACAGTAATAATATGATGACTGAATAATAGTCAAGGGATTGACCTCGGATTTTGAAGAAAGGGTTGACGATCCTAGGAAAGCCTAGGGTCATTGACAGTAAGTGAAAAATAGAAGAATATACCTTTTTAGAGGGAATAATACGTCATATAGGAACTTTACTAACCCTAATAATAGGTCAACAACTCTTACAAATTTTATCCCACAATCTAAATATATTTTTTTTGGAAAAAAGAGGACGTGGAGGAGTACTAATTGAAGTAATTTTCTGTAATCTACCTATTAATCCAAAGGTGAAACCTGTTATTAAAAAAACTGACATTTTCATCAGAAAAGGTAGAAGCTATTGTTTCCGAAGTGGACCGGTTATCCAAGGTCAAGCATATAAGTGAATCACAATATCCTTTATAGACGACGAATCTAGTGGTGGTCAAGAAGAAATATAGGAACTGGAGAATGTTTGTTGATTTTATAGACTTAATCGAGTCTATCCTAAAGATTTGTTTCTTGTTCCTTAGATAGACCAGCTGATTGATTCCACTTCGGGAAACAAAATATTGACCTTTATGGATGCTTTTGCAAAATATAATCATATTTAGATGGATCCAATTGATCAGGAATGTACTATATTGTCTTGCACATACTAGAGATTACTCAATAAGGAATTTGCTACTCAGATCAGAAAAACATGGATGTATACATCGACGATATGGTGGTAAAAATCTTAGCAGACGACGCACACTTGGAGGATTTAGAGGAAACATTTCTGAATTTAAAGGGAATAAGGCTGAAGTTGAATCCATAAGAATTTACTTTTGGAGTTCGATCAGGGAAATTTCTTGGTTATGTGACAAACGAGTCTATTTTAGAAGGTTTGAAGAAGAATTTGATAGGAGCGGCAGAAAAATTTCCTAATTACTTACAGGAGGTACTATGGGCTTATCGAACAACCCCTACAGAGGCTAGTAAAGAGACCCCTTTTACTTTGTCGTATGGAATGGATGTTTTAGTCCTATGGAATCTACCTTGCCTTCTTTTAGAATAACCCAATATTCTGAAGACTTGAATGATGAAGCTGAAAGAGCGAGTTTGGACTTGGTTGAAGAGAAAGGGTTTGAGCACCTTTAAATATAATTCATTATTAGACTCTTAGGAGGAATAGATAGAATTCGATGGTGAAAAGGAGGAAGTTCAAGGTAGGTGACAAAGTGTTAAGTAAGGTATTCCTCCATACCAGAGAAAAGAGCCTCGGTAAGATGGCCCCGAATTAGGAATGACCTTATATGGTTGTTGAAAGGATAAATCCATGTTGTTACCGCCTTTGTGATAATCAGGGGAGGATGCTTCAACATCTGTGGAATATATGATTTCTAAACTCTTCTGGGAGTGATTGTGTTGTATTCTGAAATTTTTTTCTTTGATTTATTCGCGCACTCTTTCCTACCCTGTTGGCTCAAGAAGGTTTTAACGAGGCGTTATGCACATATTCAATCTATCAATAAAATTCATATTTTGGCCAATTATTGTTCACGAGTGCTTGTTTAAACTATTTTGGTAACTAATAAAAGAATGATCATCTTTGAGGTTGACCAATAGTAGAGTGTTCTGAAGTGTTGAATACACTTTTCGAAGAAGTAACCATATTCGAAGTGCTACGTCCGTTCAACGTACTATAATATTTGAAGTGCTACGTCCATTAAATGGATGATAATATTCAAAGTGCTACGTCCATTAAACAGACTATAAAGTTTGAAGTACTACATCCATTAAACACGCTATAATATTTGAAGTGTTACATATTGTAATTATTATTTAAAATATCATGCTATGTTTTCACTATGAATAACTAATATAAATAATATTCAAATTAGAATATAACTTGAAGAAATTAAACCATAAATAAATATATTTGTCATTTAATTTAATTCAACGAGTATAGTGTAATTTCCAAGATATAAAGTAAAAAGACATCTATTAAAAAATTGTTACAGTAATGATATGACACGTACAAAAAAAATATAGTAAAATTACTCGTCCTCGAGCTCTCTTCAGAATCCTCTTTTGAATCTTCCTCTTCAGATGAGGAGCTTGGAACAGGATTTTAAGCTTCACTAGGAGGCCGTTCGATGAGGACTTCACTTCCAAAGCTGGAAAGATCGATTATAGGATATGTGGCATGGATTTCACAAAGGAGTGTGATGATTTTTTTGTTCTTTTCCATTATTGATAGCTCCCAACATGTCTTTTGCACACTCATCCTCAGCAAAAGTGACAACATATCTTTTGCACACTCATCATTGGCATATCATCTGACAGTCTTTTCTTCTCTGCCTCACTATTGTCGAAAGAAACTTGAAGGTCTTCAATTTGTTTTATGCAACTAACTCTTTATAATGTTTTAGCCTCGAGTTGATCTATTTCATTATGACATGAAGTGTTGAGATCTTCTTTTTCTTTTTGATGGACTACTTTAAGATACTTCTTAACGTGGAGAAGACCTCTGAGAAATTTAGACGGGGCCATTTGAAATTGATAAAACTGCTCTATTACAAGGTCCCCAAAGATCTCCCTCATCTTTTGCTCATCTGCATCAATACCTTTATAGTGAACCATTTCTTTAGCCATGTGATTTAAATGACCTTGAGAAGATTCAATTTCTTGAGTCAGATTTTGCGCTGCAACATTGAGATTATTAAAAGGTTGAAGATTGGTAATAACGTCTTCGAATGGTTCCACAAGAGGAAAGACAACTGGGATAGGTCTAGGAATAAAAGCTACGGAGCTTGTAGGAAGATTAACCTCAAGAGATACGCTTCGGAGGTAGCAGGTGTACATCTTCTACCAAGATTACACAGATGATCTTGAATCTCCTGAACGATGGGATCTTTGTCTTCCGCAAGCTTTTGTGATTCGTCGAAGTTAATGAAGTTGTCGGGATTAAAGTGATCATTGGTTGAGTCATCTCCTACATCAATAGCTTTCTTTTGCTGATTGTCAACGTCTTCAACACTTACTTCATTTTCTTTTTGATGAATTTGTTAATTCTCTGCAACCAAAACTTCGTCATCATTGTACAATACCTCTTCAACAATATCTATAGTTGCAGAGTTGTTTTAGTGGTACCTTTCTTTTCCGAATGAGCATTTGTTTTCTTCTTTTTTGAAGAAGGTTCATCTTTTATTCCTTCTTCAATAGTGGAGAGATTTCTTTTTTTTCATTTTCGTCTTTGAATCTTTTTGCTTCAGATCTACTGAAGGGCTAGCACCATATGTGTTAGCTGTCTTTTTTTCTTTTTTGCCTTCTTCTTTTACGGAAGATGGGTACCGGACCTATTGTGAATTGCTAAGAATACTTTACAGTCTGGATAGACTAACCATCTAACTTCATGTCGACGATTAAGTAGCTCCATCGAATTCTCAGGAAAGTAGATCTCTAAATATGATCATTAGGTTTGAGGGCCGTGTGCAAAACATTGTTCCATTCTTTTTCAACCTAGGAAGAAAGCTTGAGGAAAATTTATTTCACTTTCTCCCGACGAATGGCATAGCGCCTCAAGATTTCTGATAATAATATAGAAGCTGATAACAAATAAAGATAACACTAGTTGAAACTAAAATTTAGAACGATAAATTTAAAAAAAAAAAACTTACGATTACTCCTCCAGACGAGGTTCAATCTTGGTGGGTTGGCTTCAGACATTGCTTTGTCATTCTCCTAGTCCCAAGAAATGAAGGCGAACTTATGTTTCCAAAACTTGTATGGCTCAAGTAGGTCATCGGTTATCTTTAAATCTTTATCCAGTGTGAGATAATAAAACAGAAGTATTGGTCCATTTGAAAATTTGGTTTGAGATATGAAGTCATCAATGCAGATCGGAATTTTGAATAAGTGGGAGGCTATGATCACAGAAAGCAGCATGCACAATTGATTTTGTGTCACTCCAGTGGAAATTGAATACCCAGTTGATGATTTCTAGGTAGACCATTCGTTGGTTTTTTTTACAATCTGAAGGTGTTTCTCCTCCAATAACCCTCCTTTAATTAGCTCAATAAAGCTCTTCTGATTTACATGCTCAAGATTCAAATACCAAGAACTTGGTTTAATATTTTTCCATAAAATACCACTAGAACCCTACTATAGGTAACACACTATTATTCCAATATATTTTGGTATTAACAAGTGAGCAGTAAAAGAAAATAAGTATATAGTTTCCACCTTTATAAGTAAAACTTTCCTTATCTAACATTCTGTGGTAAATAAGGTTTTGTTTAAATTTAGGCATGTTTGTTATTAGATTCTCAAGTTCTCTATACAACTTGATCAAAGTAGTTCTCATTCGTATGACAACACATGATTCATAATCCTCGACGATTACCTTTCCATGTATAAAAATATATTTTATTTAAAACAATACGTATTGTAAGTCATCTGGAATGCAAGAACCGAATCCAATACCCAATTTTTACTATACATGCAAGTAAAAGTCGTGAAACCATCAACGTAGTCATGATAATCCAATAACATTGAACCATCATTGACTTTCGTCTTCCGATAACTATTTCCCTCTCTTCACTCTATAAATATCTTATTGATATGATCCAAACGTCTAGCAAAACAAAATATAACTCTGGAACCCTTAAAAATATAACTCTAGAACTCTTATTATCTGAATAGTTTCTTCATATCCTACTGCTTATAAACTCCTCACCTTGTTCAACACAATTCTTTTTTTCCTCTCGGTAACACCATTTTATGGTCACGTATAAAATGTAGTAATTTTTCTTTTCATCTCATTTGCATTGCAAAACTTGATGAACTCATTCAGTGTCAACTCACCACCATGATTTGTTCTCAAAAAGTTAATAGATAAAACATATTCCTTTTCTACACGACTTTTAAAATCTTTAATGAGACTAAAAGCAACAATTTTGTATGCCATAAATTGTACCCATAACTTTCTACTAAAATCATCAATAAAGCATATGAAATATTATTTTCCACTATTGAAAGTTGGAGAAATTGGCCGACAAATATCTGAGTGAACTAACTCTAATATGTAATATGGAATAACATCTCTTTTCTTTTTTTATTTCAGACAATATGTACATACAACTTTGGTTTCAGTAAGTCTCGGCATGCCTCTCACCATCTCTTTGTTGCTAAAAGCCTTTAATCCCGTATAGTTGAGATGTCTGTATCTTCTTTGCCAAAACTGATACTGGTCTTAGACATCAGTTTTTAAAGACATCTCTAAATTAATTGACTGTCTGCTTGATGTTATTATCAACATCCTGTTTGATGTCATCCTGCACTTTATGATAAGACATTTCGTAGGATGATAGATTATGGATTGATTTGATTTTATTAACACATCCAAACCTCTCTCTTGAAGCTTACCAGTACCGAGAAGGTTGCTTTTCAGATCAGGTACTTTATGGACACATCTTCTACCACATGATTGATTCCTCCAAAAATTAGTCTTACAATTCCTTTTCTAGCTACTTCCATGTTTTTATGATGTCACAACCTATATATCCTTCTAAAACCTTATTCTATTTCACTTAACATACTTGAATCACCAAACATATGATTGTTGCAACTTGAGTCTAGAAACCATATGTCTTCTTTCTTATCTTCTGGATTTTCAATATAGGTCATAAGTAACATCTCTTATATTTCCTTTTCATTTTCATAATTCACTTGATTTGCCGATCTTCGGCACTCATATTAATAATGTACTAAATGATGACATATATAGCATTAAATGTTTTCTTTCTTTTAGGATTTAGGACCTCTGCCTCTGCCTCCATATCATCTTATTCCTCCATATGGTCATGTTTCTCTATCTCAATATCCTCCATATGTTGAGACGGTAAGTGTTATTTGTTCATCTCCCTCTTTTATCAATTTTTGTTCATGTACAAGAAGTGAACTTTAGGGCATCAACTGAGAATGAATCAATGTCTTTTGCTTCTTTAATGAAGCAAACCATATAAATGAATTTCTCATCGAGAGTTCCCAAGATTTTCTTTACGATCATGACATCAGTCATATATTTTCCTAAATTCTTCATGTCATTTGCAATCACCATTATTCGACCAAAGTAATCCTTGATTGATTCAACTTGCTTAATCGTAAAGATCCTGAACTCTTTTCTTAACCGATTTAGTTGCACTCTATGTACTCAAACGTTTCTTTGACACTTTATTTTCATCGAATCCCAGAGCTCCTTTGAGGTCTCCTCCTGCGTTATCGTTTTCGGAATCATTTTGTCCAAATATTGGAACAAATAATTATGAGATTTTGAGATCCTTCAACTGCATCTCCTCCAACGTCTTATTTTGTTGTAGAGGCAAGATATCACCTATCCCTGGTTGTGAAAATCCATATTCCACAACCGTCCAATATTCCTTCGAACGAAGTAGAGTCTCTATGAGCATCTTTCGAACGAAGTAGGTTAAGAGAAACCGCTACTTCTTTCTGATCTCATTTTCCCAAAATAATGTTTTCCTATTTTTTCCTCTAATACGAGATGTTAGATTCTAGAAATAAATTAAAGAAATTTTTTTCGAATGAATGAAACAAATAACTTAGGTAGCCGTACAAAAAATAAATACTGTTGAAACATATAACTGAAATAAAAAATCTCAGTACCCTAAAAATCAGGAACTAACTTAATCTATCAATTATATCATATATGTTTACGCAGAGTATATTATCATTCACCCGATGCAATCGAGAGGATATATTTCGTCGATTTTCAAATCACATTTTTTAAAAGGTGTGACTTCTTCGCTAGGAAAATTTTCTCAGAAGTCCATTCAAGTATATAAAATGTGAGACATAAATGGTAAATAATATAATTTTTTTAATGTTTTTGCTTTTGCATATTTTTTTCTTTCTTTCATGATAGATGTGATTATTAATAGTTGTAGAGGATATACAATTGTCTATATAGGGATACCAAATTTGTATAATATTATCCATAATTGTATTATGGGTCTAAAATGAATAAATGAGTTGTCTTTTGGATAATTTACGACGATTTTAACATGTTTTCTGTTAAAGGCTTGAACTTGCCCTTGTGTTTAGGGCTTATTTTAATGAATTTTCTTGAAGCTTGAAGGAGCGGTTGAAGCCGGACCCGACGAATCAAAACACTAAGTGTTTTAAGTGACCTAATACATGACACTATTAAGTCCTAAACACTGTTCAGAAATTAAGGACTATAATTTTGTATGGTTTTTTTTTAGAAAACAATGTTTCGTTTCCGGATAATCTCTGAAGTCTTGTAAACAATTTCTTATTGAAATATTTTTGGGGTTCTCCAAAAATTTCAATTTGATAAAATCAGAGATATAATTTTGAACAGAGAGGATGAAAATGATATGATCTCCTTTTTCAACAGAACCCATATTTATAAATTCGACCAACCAAAAAAACAGTTTGGAAGTTAGGGCAGTTAAGGTCTCTAAACTGGTTTTGTAATAAAATGGTTGAAATTTAAAATTTGAATAAAACGGTCAAATTTTCAATTTCGAAATTTTGTTGACTTGCAACAATAGCCGATTTAACCAAAATAAAAAAATTTCAAGCTAACAGGTCAGCTCGACCCCAGCCAGGGGCTCCACCCCTTGGACCCCGCAAGGGGCTCCGCCCCTTGACCCCGCTAATCATGATCTAATCTAACAAGCGTGCACTCCGCACTCTACGACTTCTTTGATAATGTATCATGATTAAATTAGTCGACTAGTCGATCCAATTAAACTAAAATAAATAACAATCTTCTCCCATTTTAGTGTAATTTATGATCTACTAAACACAATCATATCAAATATCAAATTTATGCATAAATGAAATATCGTAACGATTGAATTTCACATTAGTATATTACAAATTCCAAATATTCGAATATCAAGGTATCACTAAGGATTGAACCTTTACTATTCACAATGAATACATGCAGATAAAATACACATAAATTTACATTCTCACTTGTTCTTACTTGACACTATATTTTACTAGCCTTGTGTTCTTATCCTTCTTAAGCATATCAAAGCCAAGTCCTAGCTTCTTGAAGCGGCTAAACTTCATGCTGAAATAGGTAGTTCTTTTCATATTGCACCTGCATATGCAATTTTTCAAAAGAGCTATTAAGAAGATAATCTTCAACCTTCACAACTTGCAGTTCTGAACACATACCTTGGGATGATATACACATGTGTTCCAATATCTTGATGTTAAGCTTTCCACATTGAATTCAACACCTAATGTCATATTAGATGGGAATTGGGTATCTCAACATTAGAGATTTCAAATGGACTTTAATCCCACTACAATAGCCGATTTGTGCACAAGATCTCTATTTAACCCTTTGGTTAAATGATCGGCTAAGTTATATTGAGTTCCCATAAACTCTACAGAAATAACATCATGCGTCATACGCGCACGAATCATACTATGTCTAACACCTAAGTGTCTAAACCTGCCTTTGTAAATGTGTCTATAAACATTGGCGAAGGCAGCCTCACTATCACATCTGATAGATATAGGTGATATCGGTTTGGGCCACAACAGAATTTCATACATTAAATTTCTTAGTCACTCAACTTCTTTACTCGTTGTTGCTAATGCCACAAACTCTGATTCCATTGTTGAATCCGTAATACAAGTATGTTTCTTAGACGCCCAAGAGATAGCACCTCCCCCAAGTAGAAATACTCATCCACTTGTGGAAGAATGATCTTCCATACTGGAAATTTAACTCGCGTCTGAATATCCTTCAAGTACAGAAGGAAATCCGGTATAAGTTAAACCATAATTCATGGTTCCTTTCAAATACTTGAATACTCGATTTAAAGCTTGCCAATGATGCAAACTAGGCTTGCTAGTATACCTACTAAGTTTTCCAACAGCAAAGGCAATATCCGGCCTAGTGCTAGTCATGACATGCATAAGACACCCGATGACTCTTGAGTATTCAAGTTGAGATATAGCAATACCTTTATTAGGTAGAAGCTTAAGACTAGGATCTATAGGTGTGCTTACCGGAGAACAATCTTTAAAATTAAATTTATTTAATATCTTCTCAATATAGTGAGATTGAAAAATCGATATACTATTGTTCTTTCGCTTGATTCTTATACGAAGAATCATTTCAGCTTCCCCCGAATTCTTCATCTCAAAGTTAGATGATAAAAAATTCTTCGTTTCATTAACTTGATTTTGGTCAGTACCAAAAATCAACATATCATCCACATATAGACAAATCATAACTCATTTACCATAATTATTAAATTTCCTATATACACACTTGTCTCCTTGGTTAAGAATAAATCCATTAGACAATATCACATTATCAAAGTTTTTATGCCAATCTTTTGGTGCTTGTTTCAAACCATACAAAGACATTTTCAACTTGCATACCTTGTTTTCAGAACCAGGCATCACAAACCCTTCCGGTTGTTTCATATAAATCTCCTCATCCAAATCACCATTCAAGAATGCAGTTTTAACATCCATTTGATGAATTACAAGATTGTATACAGATGCAAGTGCAATCAACAATGTAATAGTGGAAATCCTAGCAACCAGAGCATAAGTATCAAATAAGTCAATTCCTTCTCTTTGTCTAAATCCCTGGATAACCAATCTAGCTTTATACCTTTCAATAATATCATCTACTTTCATTTTTCGTTTAAATATCCATCTATTCCCCAATGATTTTCACCCATGAGGTAAATCAGCCAACTCCCATGTATTATTATGCATGATAGACTCTATTTCATCTTGGATAGCTTCTTTCCAGAATGCAACATCTCTTGATACCATAGCATCACTAAAAGTCCTTGGATCATCTTCAATAACAAAACAGTATTGACATTGATAGTCAATCTTATCTCTTGACCCTTCAACTAAATATAGTTGAAAATCAGATCCGTACGACTTAGCTTTTCTGGCTCTAGTACTTCTCCTTAGTTCATAAGGTACATGTACACAATTGGTACCACTTGATATATTTTCAATTTCACTTGAGTTCCTATTTAAAGAGTTTTGAATCAAATCTCTAGGTCTAGGTATAGAAGTAAATCTCTCTTCATCAAATATTGCATCTCTTGACTCGATAACTGTGTTCACCGACACATAGTCATTGGATTCTAACACATAGAACCTATATGCAATGGAATACTCAGAATACCCAATGAAGATACAATTTATACCTCTTTCACCCAAATTTGTCCTTTTAGGTTTAATGAGTCTTACAACTGCTCTACAACCCCAAACTCTCAGATAATTTAGTGTTGGAGGCTTCTTAAACCAAAGCTCATACGGGGTCATCTTATTCCTTTTAGTAGGAACACGATTCAATAAATAACAGGCTGTTAACATAGCCTCACCCCAGAATCTTTCACTCAAACCCGAATAGGACAATATGGAATTAACCATTTCTTTCAATGTCCTATTCTTTCTTTCAGCTATACCATTTTGTTGTGGTGTATAAGAAGTCATGGTTTCATGAATTATACCCGTAGACTGAAAATATATAGGATCATAATATTCACCTCCTTTATCCGTACGTTGATTTTTAATCAAATCATTCTTATGTAGCTCAACTTCTTCCTTATAGATTTTAAACTTATCAAGAGATTCATTTTTAGCATGCAAAAAATAAATGTAGCAATATCTAGATGCATCATCAATAAAAGTAATAACATACTTTTTATTTCCTAACGAAGGTGTAGCATGGAACTCACATAAATTACTATGTACTAGTTCCAATATTTTGGAAACTCGGTTAACATAAATCACTATGTACTAGTTCCAATACTAGTTCTAATATTTGGAAACTCGGTTAACACTAGTTCCAATATTTTAGGCTTTTTGCTGTTAAAATTATTATTTTCGTTGTTTCCTTTAAAGTTTCGTTTATTTCCCTTATCTGTATTTCCATTCTTAAAAAATTCGCTGCTTTCAGCCATATTTACAGATGAGTTTACCACTTGGTTTTTACCCTTCGGATTACTTATTTCATCTTGAGCCCTTAGAGACTCTTCAATCTTAAAATGACTACCAAGTTCGACTAGAGTCATTTCTTCCTTGTTGTGTTTCAGTGTGTGTTTAAAATCCTTCCATGAAGGAGGAAATTTGTCAATAACAGAAGAAATCGAAATTCATTCATCCATTTTCATATTGTGTTGAACAAATTGACCCAGAATTCTCAGTAGTTCATTATACTGTTCCATTACAGGTCTAGAGTCAACCATTTTGTAATTTATGAAATTACTAACTAGGAACTTCCTACTAGAAGCATCTTCTGCCATGTATTTTGATTCTATAGAATCCCATAACTCTTTTACAGATTCGACATTTTGGTATACATCAAACAAAGTATCAGACATACCGTTTAATATATGGCCTTGGCAAATGTAGTCATCATTCTCCCACTTGTTGTGCCTCCTCGTTTGTTGCAATGTTTTCTTCTCATTGATCTCTAGCCAGGGGGTACTCAGGACATACACAACCTTAAGGGTAGTCAACTAGAAAATGTATCTTTTTCTACCATCGTGTGAAATCATGTCCTTCGAACTTGTCCAACTTAGCGACTTTACTTGTCATCTCCTTCGCAGATTCTCCTCCGTTCGTTATCTCTATCTTCATGAACAAGACCATAATATTTCAATAAAATGTAGAAAACAGTGTTTCGTTTCCGGATAATCTTTGAAGTCTTGTAAACAATTTCTTATTGAAATATTTTTAGGGTTCTCCAAAAATTTCAATTGGATAAAATCATAGATATAATTTTGAACAGAGAGGATGAACTAAAACACATGTTGGAAATGATAAACTTGATTACTGCTTTGGAAGTAGTTCCGGAGAGCGGTGCATCTTCCAGCCACTTGGATAAATAATTAATTGTTTGTATAATGGTTCGATACCCTCCAAAAGCAATTGGAAGGGGTCCAACCAAATCAAGTCAACATCTATGAAAATGTACCACTTTTGATATTTATTGCATAAGAAATGCTGGCACATTATATCATTTCTAAACCTCTGGCGTGGATCATATCTTTAACTAGATCTTTAGTATCCATTATGATGGATGACCAATAATATATTGCTAACAAGAGCGCTCTAGTAAAATCTTTATAACCATAATCTGTAGAGTCTTCCGCATTATGTAAGTCAAATAAAATTGTTGGGGCCTCATCGGATCTGAGGCAATTCAACATACGCTTGTTCAAATATATCTTGTAGATGATACCTCTCAAAAATTAAAAACCATGTGCTTTAAAATTAATTTCTTAGCTAGGTTTTTATGTTTAGAAATGATTCTTTTAGTAATAAATTCTTGGATCTCATGCCTCCACTCTTGCCTTATTATTTTAGAAACTTGAAACCTTTCCTCGGTTCCAACTCACACTTCGAGGTGTGTTGTTATGGAAATGAATTCTTTTACCAAAATCCAAAGATATTCCTTGGTGTATGCAAAAGTGGCTAAAAAGTTAACTATTGAAGTTTCAACTCTAAGCACATTCTCGTACTTTACATCTTTAAAATATGCAGTAGTTTATGTCAATACTTGCAAATATTTTACCAACTGTTCTTTCTCTGTTTTATTTTTCATGTGACCTTGATGTATAAGAAGTTGTGAAACACTTACCAATCAGACTCTTTTGGCACCACAAATTTGAGCAAGCCTCAAGCCATCTATTGCTACTTTGTGCTCAGATTCATTGTTTGACACCTTCAAAACTGAAATGTATGGCTTGGTACATTAAGCCTCAAAAGGGAGAGATTAAACGAATTCCTGCTCCACAATCCATCAAACTAGATCCTCCATCTATTCGAATTACCCATTATTTTCGAGGCTTATTGACGAAAGATTCTATATAGAGTCGTCATGAATGAAAGTCAATCAAGAATTGTGACATATATTGTGCTTGATTGTTGTTCAAGGAACAAAATCGATATCATAATCCTCCAATTCCACGGACCACTTGGTAATCCGACCCGATATATCCGGTTTTTGCAGCATACCTACGAGTGGAAAAGAACTTCGAACGGTGATAGAGTTCGTTTGAAAGTATAGCTTTATTTTTATGGTTGTTATTACCAAATTTGAGACTGATTTTCTAGCTTTAGATATATTTTCTCACCATCTAACAAACTCTTACTAACATAACAAACTAGGAAAGGGTAGTTGTAAACCTCTCTGACTAATACTGCACTTATAGCATGATTGTATACTGCCAAGTATACATAGATTCTTTCTTTCGGTTCATATAAATTAATAGGTGAATAAAAATGTTTCTTGATTTCGAGGAACGTCTTGTCACAGTTTGATGACCAATTGAATTTTTTGGAATTTCTCAATACTTGGAAGAATTGTGCATATATGTCTGATCACCTCGATATAAACCTATTTAAAGTTTTCCTCATTCCAATTAACACTTGAGCTTATTTTTTAGATCTAGGAGGGTGCATAGCCAACACTGCATCTTATTGGGTTGGGTCACTTGAATCTGTTTCTCATTCATAACAAGTGTTCAAAAAATTTAAGATCGTACGCCAAAAGTGCACTTCTCTAGATTTATCTTTAAATTGATGGCTTCTAGGTTGGAAATTTTTATGTTGAGATCAAGAAAATGATCCTCCTCCCTTAGAATTTTTGCCATCATGTTATTAATATAAAATGATATAGTTCTCTCAATCTAACTAGCAAAGGCTTTATTGACTAAGCGTTGGTAAGTAGCCCCATAATTCTTTAAATCAAAAGGCATTACTTATAGAAATGCAGCATGGTGTCATTGATTAATATAGTGTTCTCCTGATCCTTCATATCCATTTGTATTTGATTGCACCATAAAAATGAATCCATCAAATAAAACAATTTATATCCAAAAGGGAAATATATCAACTGCTGTACCCGATGGACATGGAAAGAATCGTTTGTACAAGCATAGGGCTATTATCGGTTTGGTTTAGTCCGGGCTTTGACGGAATCAGACCAGACCGCTAAGCTAATCGGTTCAGAGATGATCAGACCACTAAGCTTTCGTGTCTAGTTTTTGGAATTGGACCAAACGATTAAGTTTTTGGTTCAATTCAGTTTCTATTCTATCTGTTATCGGTCTGGTTTGGGCCCGATTTGATCCACTTAAAAAATTTAACTCCAATTATACTTTGATTCTGATTTTTTTTATAAATGATATAAAAATTAAGATTTCAAAATTAATCATTGATTGTTTTTAAAAAAATGGGTAATTAAGTAATAATTTTGGTAATAGATATATAAAAATAAATAATTAAAAAAGTAATCGGTTCTAATGGTTTATTGGCTCGATTACCTATGGGTTCTACCGGTTTATCCATTCTATCGCTTTGGTTACATTTCGGTTCTATCGGTTTTATCCGTTTGGTTCCGAATCAGTTTTATTGTTTTGGTTCCGTATCGGTTTCCGTTTTTAGAATGGAACCGTCAACCGTACCGTTAAGTTTTGGTCAGGTTTTCGCCCCGGTTCTTATCAATTTGGTTCTTGTCCGGTTCTCAATTCTCCAAAACAATTGACAGCCATAAACATGCCCTGTTGAGATCTTTTTTAAGAGCACCAGATCCACCGTCCATAATGGTTATTGCGGTTCCCGAATAGGACCCACCTTTATTAACATGTCTACCTCTTTGACAATAACTTCATATTTTTCTTGAGAAAAATCCTTTATTCTCTGTATCACTGGGCCCGCTTCGGTTCGTACATATAGCTTAAGGAAATTTACGATAGATGGTACACCGGTTACATCTTCATGACACCAAGCAAACATATGTAAATTATTAGATATGAAAGACAACAACTTTACTTTCAATTTATGGTGGCAAGTTGGTTCCAATTCCGAAATTTTTCCCATATGTTAGACTCTGTACTTCAACATCTTCAATATGAATAACAACACTAGAAGTATATTTTGGATCATCTAGTTTGCTTGGATCCGAATAGGATTCTAGTAATTGCTAGTCCTTTTTAGTTGTGATATTTTCTAAATACATTGGACAAAGAGCGGTGACACAGCTTTCTTTGGCCATCTTTTGAATCTTCAGAACCACTCATACTTGGCCTCCAACAACATATTTTAAACACTGGTTAGTGGTAATCACATTAAGATTCAGTCAATATGGAGATTAAAAAATTAGAGATTCGACTTTGTGAACCTTGCAACATAGAGTTTATGACAAAAAAACAAACCAATCACATGGTACAAATTTATTTTGTTTGAATTGTGAAAAAAACTTACATCCACAGAGACACAAATTTTATACAGAAGACCAGTACACAAAATTTATCTCTAACAAAACTAATCTTCTTAAAATAAAACATGAGATCTCCAAATATTCAGGGTACCGACTCAACTTCCATAATGTTACCCAAACCCGCTGCACGGGAACCCAGTTGCAATACAGGGTCGTACACAGTAAAAAATGGAGACATAGATTATTGAAGGAGAAGAATATTTGTTCTTGTAATTTTTATTCTTTTAGATTCCTTAATCAAAACCACTCACAGTTGTACAGCTATGGATGGAATCTTTTCTTGTTACATGAGAGAGAGTGCAAAGGAGGTACACGTTGTTACATTCTGATTTTGTATATAAATGTAAATACAATCCAGTTTCAATTTACAGCATCAGAATGTGTGATAGGGCTAGTCTAAGTTGAGAAACATGGGTCAATGGGCTGCACTAAAGGCTCGACCCGGATTGCACTAGGGCAAGACCATTTAATCAAAACACCTATCCAATTGTCGTTTTGAGTTCGATCAAAAAGTCAGCTAGAGGTACTTGAAACCCTAGCTGACTTTACCTTTTGTTTCTCTTCCAATTACTGTCGGTGGAGACCTCCTCTGTCGCCGGCAAAAGTCACTAGAGCTAGTGGAGGATTACTCTTGACATCCCCCCGCAAACGAAGGGGCGAATCGATGACTCCGAGTTTGTCCTAGAGAAACAGAAAACGTGCATGCGTCAATGGTTTGGTAAGAGATTGGGCCAACTGGTCTTGAGACGGAACGTACTTGATCTGAAGAGCTCCCTGAAGAACATGGTCACGGACAAAGTGCACATCAAGCTCGATGTTCTTTGTTCGTGGTGAAAGACTGGGTTAGAAGCTAACCAACTGGCCCATAGGTTGTCATACCAGATAACCGACGGTGGAGCAACGGGGAGTTTGATTTCATAGAGGATAGACCGTAACCACATCTGTTCAGCAAACAGATTTGCTAGTGCGCGATATTCTGACTCAGTAGAGAATCGAGCGACGATGTGCTGCTTTTTTGAAGACCAGAAGACAAGTTAATCCCCTAGGTAGACACAGTAAGCTCCAACGCTGCATCTATCATCAGGGGAAGAAGCCCAATCAGCGTCTCAGAATCCTTGAAGGTGGAGATTATCACACGGTTTGATATGGAGTCCAAGCCACCGAGAACCAGATAAGTACCTCAAGAATATTTTTAAGAACTGCTAGTGAGTTGTAGTAGGACTTTGTTGGTACTGGCTAAGTTTGTTAATAGCGAACGCAATGTCTAGTCTTGTGCGGGTCAGATATTGAAGCGCACCTAAAAAGCTTCTATATGGTGTAGGGTCCTGAAGAGGTGTACCAGAGGTGCTTGACAGATGAACACTAGCAGCCATTGGAATGGGACACGGTTTGAACAGTGACAATCCTTGAGCAGCAAGCAGGTTAGTAACGTATTGATGCGGAGTTAGGTATATACCAGTGGGGTCACGATGAGCCTTGATTCCAAGAAAAAGGTGAAATGGCCCCATGTCTTTTAATGAAAAAAGTGCATTCAACTAGTGAACAAACTGAGTCAAGCACTGAGTTTGTCTCCCTGTAACCAGTATGTCGTCAACGTAGACTAAAATTAAAATCACAGTAGTGTGAAAGACATAGTAGAAGAGAGAGCAGTCTGCTCTAGAGTTGTGGAACCCCCAACTAAGGAGAGTGTCTCTGAGTCTAGAATACCAGGCTCTTGGAGCTTGTTTAAGTCCATACAGAGCTTTGTGCAGCTTGCATACATGTGTGGGATGCAAAGAGTCCTGAAACCCCTCAGGCTGAGTCATGTAGACATCCTCAGTTAGGTAGCCATTAAAAAAATCGTTGTTTATGTCAAGCTGTCGTACTTCTCATTCCTTAGACACAACAAGAGTCAATACCAGTCTGAAATTAGAGACCTTAATGACTGGACTGAAAGTTTCTGAAAAATAAATGTCAGGGGTTTGATGAAACCCCTTGGCCACCAGTCTTGCTTTATAGCGTTGTATAGACGCATCCATGTTGTGCTTGAGCTTAAACACCCACTTACACCCACCAACATTCATTGTAGGAGACCATGGGACCAGTGTCCAGGTGTTGTTTACCATTAGAGCCTTGTATTCACTATCCATAGCAGCAACCGACTTAGGATTAGACACAGATTTAGAGTACTTTGTAGGTTTAGGAGTGGACAAGGTAGTATTGGTTAAGGACCCAATATCGGGAGACTTAGGTTTAAGGGTACCCTTTTGTGACCTAGTTTGCATGGTGTGAGTTTTAAGAGTGGTGGATAAGGTTTGTGAAGATTCAGGGTGAGGAAGTGGTAGGTCAACTGTCAGTGTAGGATTGAGTGCCTGAGAATTATGTGCTAAATCCAAATTTAGAATCATCAGTTAAATGTGAATCGCGAATCATTTATTAAATCTGAATTGAGAATCAAATGTTGAATATGAACTAAGAGTAATGTGTTACATCTGAACTGAGAATCAAGGCTTAAATGCGAATTGAGAATTATGTGTTAAATTGAAACTGAGAATCAAGAGTTGAATGTGTATTGCGGGCAATTGGTTAAATACGAAGTAGAATCAACAGTAGCATGTGAATCACTAATAACGAATTACACATGAACCACAAGTACCTTCCAAAAATCTTTGTTCATATTTAACACATGACATTGTTCATATTTGGGAGGAAGTTGAGAAGGCTTTGCCGAGTGAAGAGGAGGAGTCATAGCATGGCAGCATCCCTATGCTAGCGCCACTCATGGAGGTTACCAAGGTCGGTGATGCACAATATCCGCCTCCAGTTGGTCGCAGCGGTGTCTCTGATCCGCCAATAGTTTTGGATGTTGTTTCAGATACTCCAGGCATTTCTTCAAATCTTGGACGAGACAAGCGTAATAAAATTCTTTCTACTCGTTTGAAAGATTTTGTGATGACTACAATAGTACATTTAATGGAATGTGCTCCTCATGCTCTCAGTTCTAGTCCATCTTGTGATCACGATATGCTTTATCCTCTCACTTATTTTATAAAAAGTTATCTTTCTACTTGGCACACCGCTCTTTTCTTGCATATATTACCTCTTGGGATGAGCCTAAGTCATTATGAGAGGCTATGTAACACCCTAATTGGAGAGAGAAAATACAACATGAAATTCAAGAACTAGAGGATGATCATACTTGGACCTTGGTGCATCTACCATAATTGAAGAAAGCTTTGGGGAATCAGTGGATTTATAAAATTAAATATCTTGCTGTTGGAAGAGTAGAGCGCCTAAAAGCTCGTTTGATCGTGTTTTGCAATCACCAAGTCAACTGGTTGAGGAGTCGTCAGCAACCGGACGAGGGGTCGTGAGCAACCAATAGAGGGTTCGTCTACAACCGGTCTAGGGGTTTTCAGAATCCGGACAAAGGGTTGTCACCAACATGTCGATGGGTCGTCAACAACCGAACAAAGGGTCGTTAACAACCGGTCGAGGGGTCGTCTACAACCGGTTGAGGGTTCGTAACCAACCGGTCGATGGGTCGTCTACAACCGCAAGAAAGATCGTCAACAACTGGACAATGGGTATTTTGCTCACAATCTTGTGTTTCATGAACGTTCAAAGCATATTGAAGTAGATTGTCATTTTCTAAAAGATGCGATACTTGATAGGGTTATTTGCACATCTCACGTGCCCACTAAGTCTCAGCATGCAGACATCGTTACCAAAGCACTAAACAAGCAAAAAATTGAGTTTTTGCTTGGCAAGTTCGACATTCATAATCTTCATGCTTTAATTTGAGGGGGTTGTTAGAGTGTCAAGAGTAGAATAAAATGTATATGAGCTATTTAATATTAGTCTGTATATTGGCTAGGGTTTACTTTCTTCCACACTATATATATACACTGTAATTGTGATGTGCCTAAAGACATGATTTGGTTTATGTGTTGAAAGGGTGAAGATGTGAGAGATACATTCACTCAACGTTTCAAATATTTTCTTTATGCTTCTGGATTATTCACTGAATGATATTTGTATGCTCAATATCTTCAGATCATACCATCATTTGTTCTATACATATAACACATTCACAATCCTCTCAACATTTAATCTGTTTAAGAATATCTAATTTAACAAATATCATTTACTTAACAAGTCTGAAAATTATAATTCAATTCAATAAATATGCGTTTCTTCAAATTTTAGAGATAGCTAATATTTTTCAAACTTGTAAACTTATTATAATTAAAAAATGAACTTTAATTAAAACATTTTATTTCAATTTATAGGTAGCGAATGCCTTATTCACGAACCTTTGGTAGGTAGCCCAACATTTTTCAATAAAAAAGGCATAACTTTATAACAATACAAACCTCTGTTAGTGACGAAAGTAGTACATTATTGATCCTTAAGATCCAGATGGATCTAATTATATCCTGCAAAAGCCTCCATAAAATTTAATATTTGTTTTCCTAATGTAGAATCAATTAGCTAGTGTATTCGAGGAACAAGAAATGGGTGGTTAGGACAAGCTCAATTTAAATTTTGTAAAATCAACACACATTCTCCACTTCCCATTTTTCTTCTTGACCATTACTGGAATCGCCGTCCATCAAGGATATTCGAATTCCCTTTATTGTCCGACCCTAGATAAAAGATCCACCTCGGAAACAATCGCTTATGGTTTTTCTGACAAAAATTCCTGCCTCTTTTGAATTACACGCTTCACATTCAGAATAACAACTAAACTATTAAAAATCACTTTGATCGGTACTCATACCACGTCCTCTGTTTTCCAAGTGAAAACATCCAAATTATAAGACAAAAATGGTAACACTCGTTGACGTAGAACTGGGGTTAGTAAGGTTCTTATTCGAAGTGCTCTTTCCTCAGAAAAAATATACTTCTCTATCTCTTCACCTACTGTTAATGACCCTGTGGCTTCCCTCGGATCGTAAACCCTTTCATCAAAATCTGAGGTTAACCACCATGGCTGCTATTCATTCATAGAATCACCACTGCTTGATCCTCGAATCCGAAGTGCAGTGGCATAACATTTCCTTGCAACCTTTTGGTCGCTCCAATGACATATTTGAGACACTAATGGATTGTTTAAACAACACCATACATCCTTGACAACTATGAACTTCCAAAAATGACATTATAACTTGTAGGACAATCTACCACCATAAAAAATACTCGAACCTTCTTTTTGAAAGGTCCTTTTCCAAAACTTACCTCCACCTAGAATTCTCTTATTACTCGCGCAGTTACTCCAGTAAAACGAATGATTGTCCGCTCTGACTGAGAAATTCGAGGAGGATTGCGTATCCTGTAATACGTTGCTTAAAAAAGGAAATTCGCAAAACTCCCAGTATCTATCAGTACGCGTCTAATCTCAACGTTAGCTATTTCTGCCCCAATGACTACTGCATTCTCATGTGGCCCTGTAATTCCTCACAAATCATCCTCATCAAAAAGAATAAAAGGAATTTCTCTTTTGCCATAAAAATGAGTAGACATTTTTCCCTCCATCTAAGTTGCCAAACTAACAATATGTGTTTTCCTCAAGCTATCGATATTACCCGTCATCGAATCACCCCTAAAAATAGCCAGTGGCGCAAAGTACTCGAACAAACTCCGAACATGCCCTTTCTTTATTGGCACTTCCACCGCCATCAAGATTAATTTATCTGGATCCATATCCAAGTATTCCGAATCAACTTCAAATTCAACAACCTTTGAATCCAAAATCATCAAATTTTTAACTTGCATATTTGGATTGGTTGGCTATGAATTCGATGCTGGATTTTTTGATGCATTGCCCTGTGCCTTCACATAAGTTAGTAGCTTTCCATTTTCAGTTAAAGTTTGGACTTCTTTTTTCAGAGCAATGCAATAAGTACTGTCATGAATAATATTATTATGGTACCAACAAAATTTGTTGTTTCGCTCCTCCTTAGGCCTATTTATTGGAACAGACTTCTTAAAATTTACATATCCCCTAGTTTTATTAAAAATTGCAGCCATACTTTCAGTTAAGTTTGCGTAATATTCAGGCCTTCTCCACTAATTTGGCCTTATACTATTGAATTGATAAGATGGAGCTTGATTCAAATATCCCCGACTCTTCACAATTATCCAAACTTGCTTTTGTTAAAACAAATCGCTTTGTGTAATCCTTTAACTTTTCTCAAACTACTTGCTTGCATTGGATAATTGTCTCCCAGTTTTCTCTCATCTCCTTACTTCCAACAAATTATCTTTGAAAGGCAGTATAAAAATCTCTGAAGTTTCAAATTGATCCCATTGGGATTCAGTTATACTATTTCAAAGTTGTTCTCTTAAAAGTCTGTGAGAAAGCCCGACATACGAGCCTATCATCGTCCTTGAAATTCATCATATAATTTTTGAATTGTTCGATGTGATCGTCTGGATCCTGCATCCCATCGAACTTTTCAACTTTTGTGATGTCAAAATGCTTCGAAAGTGTAATAAATCTAATTTTACTTTTCAATGGAGAATTCCTCCAATCGACACGTTGAACATACCGATCCTCGGTTCTTATTACAACATATAAATTCCTATCAGCCCCATCATACTGATTCAACGCGTTTTCTGCACACCAATTAGACTCCCTCAAACATCAAGGTATATTATCTCTCATTGATTTGTGCTCTTTCTTATACTTTCTAGGTTGATCCCTCTCTTCTTTCAAAGAACCCTTGTACCTTTTAAAACCTGATCCAAAACTTTCAACCTCCTCGTCAATAGACGAGACATAATTTTGTTTATGTTTCTTTTTTTTTTCAAGAAGAATGAAGCTCTTTTGGAGCTTCGAAACGTGCCTTCTTATGTTCACTCCTGATTTGACGATCAATGCAAAATCGATTAGATTGGTTTCCAGGTTCATTGTGTTCATTCATTTGTCTCGCCTTGGATTTCAGCCTTGCTGACTGATCGTATCTTTCGTTTATAGTATTTATCTTATCCAAAAGCTTATTTATTCGTAACTCTATCTTTGATTGAGTTTGGTGGATCAGAGTAGACCCTTCTTGTCTATCATCTATCCCCTTCAAATCGTTTTTAACGTTTTGATAGCTGACCGAACCAACGAGTCATTTTTTGGATTTATCGCAAAGCTTAAAGATTGTTTTTCAAGATTTTAATAAAATTCGAGTTATCAAAATAGGCACCGATTGTTAATCGTCCCTAGTGGAGTCGACAATTTGGTGAGTCTGATTACTTGAATCGCTTTAGTAAACAAAAGAAGTAAACTTTGAGAGAGAGAAATAAATTTATAGAGAGAGCAGTATGCTCAAATGTTCTAACTCAAAAATCCAACCCTTTTATTGGATCAGCCTTGGACTTTATATAGAGGTGCAAGGACTTAGTTAAGATATGTTAGAACTTATATACCATTAATCCTTCACACGTTTAACTAATATGGGATATGAGACTTTGATCACCACTCTAAGAAACCCTCCTCTCAAAGAAAGTACCACTTTAGCCTCCTCTTAAGATCATTCCCAAAGCAGACAATATTATACAAATGTGGAGATCGATTGTTCTTACTTATATACGGAGACGAAATATGTGGTACCCATATTCTCATAATTCCCAGTGTTTGCTTCACCTTAGTAAGTAAATACCTTTAACATTCAAATACAAAATATACCAAAGAACGCTTAAAATTTTATATTTATAATTTTTTTAGAATTGCCCTTAAATTGTAAACTTTATAAGGATCTAATAAAAAAATTATACAAAGCATATACAAGTTATAAAGATACTGTAAAAAAGTATATCTACTAACCTGCTCATTTAGTTAGGTCATTAATTGTTTATAACTGAATCAAACCTTTGTCTTTAATTGTCCTATGCGTACGCAAGTCCAAATACCATTTATAGGACCCAACGACAAACCCATGTCCAAGAATCCTCGGCAAAGTCGATGGAGTAACAGCTGCATTCAACCAATAGACCCCGTAGGAGATCATCCCGCTTGTGGTCAATAAAAAAGTCCGGACAGTAAATCTGAACAATGTCGTGTCACCCTTCCGTATTTATCAATTGCACTGCAAGTGAATCGATGTGACAAAATATAACAGCTAAAAATAGCCCTTATTGTACATGCGCCGTATTGTTAAACATGAAAAGATTACTGCATTTTGAGACATTAGATTAAGTATTAAATCGGCATAATCAGGAGAATAGAGCAATAAAAGTTTAAAACAATTTTGGAGTAATTAAACAGTATCTAACAATTTAGTGGCGGAATCGGGAATTCAGATTAGAGGGCTGAATTTTAATATTTTTCGTTTCAAAATTATATTAATACGATAAAAAAAAATTTAGAAGAACTATATATATATAAAAAAGGTTCAATCCTTAGTGATACCTTGATATTCGAATATTTGGAATGTGTAATATACTAATGTGAAATTCAATCGTTACGATATTTCATTTATGCATAAATTTGATATTTGATATGATTGTGTTTAGTAGATCATGAATTACACTAAAATGGGGGAAGATTGTTATTTATTTTAGTGTAATTGGATCGACTAGTCGACCAATTTAATCATGATATATTATCTAACAATTCGTAGAGTGCGGAGTGCACGCTTGTTAGATTATATCACGATTAGCGGGGTCAAGGGGCGGAGCCCCTTGCGGGGCCCTAACTTCCAAACTGTTTTTGGTTGGTCGAATTTATAAATATGGGTTCTGTTGAAAAGAAGATCATATCATTTTCATCCTCTCTGTTCAAAGTATATATCTCTGATTTTATCCAATTGAAATTTTTAGAGAACCCCAAAAATATTTCAATACGAAATTGTTTACAAGACTTCAGAGATTATCCGGAAACGAAACACTATTTTCTACAGTTAAGTCATTAATTGTTTATAACCGAATCAAACCTTTGTCTTTAATTGTCCTATGCGTACGCAAGTCCAGATACCATTCATAGGGCCCAACGACAAACCCATGTCCAAGAATCCTCGGCAAAGTCAATGGACAAAAATCTTCGATCTCGTGATTCCATAGTAACAGCTGCATTCAACCAATAGACCCCGTAGGAGATCATCCCGCTTGTGGTCAATAATAAAGTCCGGACAGTAAATCAGAAAGTCCGGCATAATCAGGAGAATAGAGCAATAAAATTTTAAAACAATTTTGGATTAATTAAACGTAAAAGAAGTATCTAACAATTTAGTGGCGGAATCGGGAATTCAGATTAGAGGGCTGAATTCTAATATTTTTCGTTTCAAAATATATTAATACGATAAAAAAAATTAGAAGAACTATATATATTATAAAACGAGAAGAATATGTTGAAAAAATACCTTAGCTTTTTTTTCGTTCATATAATTTAATATAATCTAAAATGATTTTATTTGTAATTAATGAAAATATTTAAAAAAATTTAACATAATCTTTTTATCGATTTGAAAAAAACAGAAACTAATATCCCAACTCTACTGAATCTAAATATGGCTTTGAGTTTATAAAATATGTGTGAATAATCCATTTTGAAAAATAAATTAAAACCCATCCAAAAATAATAATAAAATAATTATAATAGTGAATCAAGAGGTCACTATTTTTTCACATTTTAAAAGTTAAAAAAAAAATTCCAAATAAAAAAATTAAAAAAAAAATAAACTTACCCATTACCAGTTTATAAAAATATTTATTATAAAAATATGTTCAACGAAATAAGAAAAATATGGTCATCTCTGTTAGTCTCTCACTCTATTATTACATTATTATCCTGGCTATGCAATTTTCAATCCCATTCTATACTACTCATATTAGTGTACTATAGGTAATAAGTTTTTTGAAATGTCTAATATTAGTCTACCACGTCTAAGTATAGATAATAGTAATGTCTTCTATTACTATAGCATAGTAGTTAATAATATAATGTGATCCACTTTGGGGGGCTAGGGGGTGCGGATTCGCCGCTGCTAACAATATAATAGAAGAATGAGTAAAAGTTAAACTTCATCTTTGTTTCATTTCTTATTATCTCCATTTCTTATTATCTCTAGAAGTAATCAATAAGGCTAACAATTTAAGCTATTTGGAACCACCTTTATCTCTCATTTAAACCATTTGGAACCACCTTTATCTCTCTCAGAGTTCGGTTGATAAATTTGTTAGGTTAAAATCCCTTAAATATACACAAGTATATAATATACATAAACTACACAAGGTTTGTATGTAATCTCTTATTTTACAGATGCGCACATATATATACAATAAAAATATAAACTATATTATGGAGATGTTTCTTGAATTTCATTTAAAACATTAATACAAGGTTTGTTTATCTATAAGATACTAAATAATGGTTTCATCGTCCCATAGTAACTAATTTAATAACCGATATATAACACGTGTTTAATTATTATCTAACGTTCTCCATCTTAAGCTTGAACACAGTTCTTGTCTTTCCCTCGTCCGTATATATATATGCATAATTAATTCATTTTTTCATATGTGGACCATTACATATGCTATATTATTGGAAGATTTGTACTCAAATCCGTCTTCATTGTCCTCGACATGGAGGAAAAACTATGCATATATCTTTTGGAAAAGAGAAACTTCATGATGGAGATATCCTTAATCTTTTTCATAAACAAACCAGACACCATTGACAATTGCTGTCAATTTCATTGCAAAGCTACACATGTTTTTTAATTTTACAACTTCAGAATCACTCTCAAGGTCCACAATTTTGTGTTTTGTAACTTTGCCTCCGTTACACATAGACATATTTCGCAACGTCTCTCACGTTGGTACATTTTTTTCCAAAAGTCTCTCAGGTTATATTTCTCCAATTATTTTCTGCCACTTTTTGGAATGTTTAGTCTCATTATCCTTTGATGCTTCCATACATATATCTTCTTCTGCCTTTCTCTGATACTATTGTTTGGTTAAGGTCCCTGAAATCTACACAAAGGTATATACTAAATATGTAATACACATACACTACACAATATTAGTATGTAATCTCTTATTTTAGAGATGCAGAAACGTTCGACAGATACATATGTACACTGGAGATAAAAACCATCTTATGAAAATGTTTCTTGAATTTCGTTTAAAACATCAATACACAGGTTGCTTATATAAAAGATACTAAATAACAGTTTGATCTTATTGTAATAACTAATTCAATAACTGATACAGAACTGGTGATTCATTCTTATCTAACAGCAGTCTATGTATTTGTCCGCCTCAGTTGAATGATTTGATTATAAAAGTAATGTAACAATATAGCTCCCTATTCTCTTGCATTTCATTTTGATCATTTCGACATTGACATTAATTTTGATGAAGTATGATCAAAGCCCTTTTATATAATTGAAAGTGCTTAGGTTGCGTATGAGACCGGGTCACTGTCAATGACTCTTCACATATGTCTCATACCCAGAAATCCTCTAAACAGCTTTTCAAATCATTTGAAATACATTTTATAACTTACATTTGCCATACCTTTTGAAGGCGCGCCTAAATCCCTGCTAAATACAATTCATTATCATCCAGATTCGTAAGCTGATTTGATTCATCATTGAGTCAAACTTTGAACATTTTTATTTGCATAAGTAAAACAATATCCGGTAGATGCAAACAAGTCTGAACTATGAAATGTGAGGTTTCTGATGAAAATGGTGTTACGTATGATCAAATGTAACAAATTATGAGGTTTTTGATGAAAATGTTTCCGATAGATCAGAATATGAAGATTGGATAGTAAAATACCAAATGTTGTTTCGCTTGTAATATTCTACTATGAGCCCTGATATAGCAGCTCACCTAATGGAGGAAGAGACTTCTAAAGATCTTTAAGAAGTTGCTGGCAAACTGTTTGGATCATAGACAAAAGCCAATATTACATATTACAAGGCTGAGTTTCAAAGAACTCACAAAGATTCTTCTTCAATGATAGAATACCTAAACAAAATGAAAATGAAAATAAAATAGATATTTGATAATATTATACTAGCTGGATTCCTAACTTCTATGGATGATTTAATGATACAAGTACTTGCATGTGTGGATTCACAGTATACACCTATTATGGCGAGTCTGGAAAATAAGAAAGGCCAGAATTGGCTTGACTTGCATACCAGCCTACTTATCTTTGAAAGTAGGGTTGCGCAGCTTACTAGCTTACAAATCTCAGTAGCTAGTATCAATCTATCTAATGTGAACGTCACACACATAAATGAATCCAAACAACAGTATAACAATGCCAATCAAAGAGGTTATTTTGGTTAATAGATTAGCTCCAAGTGAAACTATTGAGGTTGATCCACCAAAAACTTTAACTACAACTCTAGAGGCAGAAGTCATTTCTATAGAGGCAGATGTGGAAGGTTTTCTCATACTAAACCAACCTGCCATATCTGCAGCACACATTATCATTCTGCTACAGTGTGCTGTTCTAGGGATGATCCCTCAGTAATGGGTTTTACACCCTCAGAGTAGTCCAGTTCTAAAGGAAAACATAGTTATTTACTTACTACTTAAGATACAGCAGGATACTAATGTTGGTATGCTGACAATGGTGCTAGTCACCATGTCATAGAAAACACTAATCTCATGACTCTCAAAACTGAGTATTCAGGTAACAAAAACATTTTAGTTGGTAGTGGAGAATGAATTTCAATTTCTCATATTGGCCAAACAACCTTAGGTTTTTTAACTAAACAACCTATATGCCTCAAACCTATACTGCATGTTCCTAGAATCAATAAGAACCTCTTATCTATTTTTCAAATTATAAATTACAAAAATAACTTTGTTGAATTTCATAAAGGGTTTTGTATTGTGAAGGACAAGGAAACATGGACTCTACTGCGCAGAGGAAAATATGAAGATGGACTGTACAAGTCAATGTCTTTAGTGCCAATCTAGGTTTTCCTACTATTTTAATTAACAATTTATCTAAGCCTCTCAAAGATGGATGGCATATGAAGGTTGGCCATCAATCTCAAAGTGTAAGCTACATTCGGTTTTAAGAAATAAAACACGATTTTGTGAGGCTTTCCAGTTATGCAAGTCTAACATTTTTCTTATTCTATTTATGATTCATATGCTAGTAATGTTCTTGACTTAATCTATACTAATGTGTGGCCCATGCACCTATTCAATCTATTGGGGGTTCAAATACTACGTATTGTTTCTTGATGGCCATTATAGGTATACTTGGATGTATCATATCAAAGATAAAGGTCAACTTCTAAAAGTGTTTCAAAATTTTAAATTTCTAGTTGAGCTACAATTTGAGAGGTTAGAAAAGGAAGTTCAGAGTCATTGGGGAGGTGAGTTCAGGTTACTAGCTTCTTTAGTTAAGCATAGTATTTTTATCTTGAGAAGTTCTTGTCCTCATACCTCAGCCCAGAATGGTAGGGCTGAGAGAAAACACAAAGATTTGGTTGAAACTGGTTTGACATTTTTGGCTCAAGGTAATCTACCTTACAAGTTTTTGGTTGAGGCTTTTGAGACTATCGCCTACCTAATGAACAAACTCCCTACACCTATTCTACACAACAAGTATCCTTTTGAAATACTTTATCACAAAATACACAATTATATAGTTCTTAAAACCTTTGAGTGCTCCTGCTATCATTTCTTAAGGTTTTATCAAACACAAAAGTTTGAGTTTCACTTCTTAAAGTGTGTATTTCTTTGGTATTGTCAACATCACAAAGGCTACAAGTGTCTAAGCCCTACCGGGGGTTGTATGTCCCTAGGAATTTTGTACTTAATGAGAGTGCATTTCCCATCAACATTGGTTTCCTTAACATACAACAAGGTGAGCAACTGTATATTCTATCAATTAGTCTTTGTTTACCTACTTTTCCTACAGCATCTGTGAATAAATAAATGTTACCTTCTTTGGCCTTCAACTTTGATGCTCCACCTGAGCAACACACATCTCTGTGTCCTACTTCCTCACAACGACAAAGTCCTACGCTTATGCCTCAACATCATACCAGTATCCCTCTTATGCCTCAACATCATACCAGTATCCCTCTTATGCCTAACCAACAGTCCTACAATACACATCAAATAAACACAAGACCAACATTAAGTCACACAAACACCGCTAGTCATTACAATCAACACATTAGTCCTACTTATGTCCATCAGATACATACACCTACACTATCCATAAACCTAACATTTTCTAGTTCAGAACACCCCCTAACCTAAACACATTGTACAATACACATGTTATGCAAACCAGAACAAAAAGTGGAATATGTAAGCCTAAAATCCCTTACATTGGATCTCTTGTTTCTAGTGATAAAAAATGTGCTTGCACCTACTAAGTTTTCTGAGACTATGGAAATCCTAACTGGAATGAGGCTATGACTACTGAATACAAGGATTTGATGGCTAACAATACTTGGTTTTTGGTACCAATGTCTTTTTCTCTCACTGTCATAGGCTACAAATAGGTCTACAAGGTTAAATATACTATGGAAGGTTCAGTCCAGAGTTACAAGGCCAGGTTGGTAAAACGGGTTTCATAAGACCAATGGTGTTCATTTCTATGAGACTTTCAGTTCGACCATAAAATCCTTTACAGTCAGACTTATACTCACTAATATTGTCTCTAAAAATGGGACAGTTAAGAAAATTGATATTGATAATGCCTTCCTAAATGGGGTTCTACAAGAGATTGTCTCCATGACACAGCCACAAGGGTTTGAGGATACTAATAATCCTACACATGTCTGTAAATTTCACAACGCTCTCTATGGCCTAAAACAGGCACCTCAAGCCCGATACTATAAACTAAGGAATACATTTCTCACCTAGGGGTTTAGAAATTCTAAGGCAGACTGCTCCCTTTTCTACCTGGTGTCTAAAAACAGTTATACTCCTAATTCTGGTTTATGTTGATGACATTTTGGTGACATGGAACAATGTAGCATGTCTAACATAGTTTATACACAATCTCAATGTAATATTTGCTCTGAAAGAAATGGGCCCGTCCATCTTTTACTGAGAATAGAAGTTCATACTCACTCTTCTGGCATGTATTTAAGATAACAAAAATACATTAAAAACTTACTCGTTGCCTAAGGGCTCTCGATGTCCAAGCATTGTCTCATTCCTATGGTTATGTTACTCAACTCTCTAGTCTTGATGGTGTTCCCCTTGCTTTCCCTACACAGTACAAAAGCTTGTTGGGAGCATTACAAGACAATACTCACACCAGACCTGACATTACTTACATTGTGAATAGACTCGGTCAATATCAACAGAATCTTACTTATATACATTGTCAAAGCCTTAAATGAATTTTACGGTACTTATATAGTTCTCGCTAGCTAGGTCGTCATACAAAACCTTGTTACCATTTGCAACTCCATGGGTACTCAGATGCTGATTGGGATTCATCACCTCATGATCGTTGGAGTGTAGGTGACATTGTGTTTATCTTGGTGAATCTCTAATATCTTAGTCTTCCAAAAATCATAACATTGTATGTCACTCTTATACTGAATATGAGTATCGAACTTTGGGAAATTGGTCTTGCGAGCTTATTTGTCTTAGATCCTTGCTCACTTCGATCCAAATCCCTCTCATACCCCCATATGCAATTTGGTGGGTCAGCTTGGGGGGAACTCTTTAGTGTTTAATGATGTTTTTCATGATCACACGAAGCATATAGACTTAGATGTCCACTTCATTCATGATCAGGTCCTTCATGGCTCGGTGCAGATTCAGTATGTACCTTCGCAATATTAGATTAGTGTTCTCTTACCAAAGCGTTTTCCTCTTCACGTTTTCTCTTTCTTTGTGACAAACTAATTAGATTCTCTGATTCGTCACTGCGTTTGAGGGGGAGGTCAAGAGAATGGGTTTGAAGGATTACACCATAGAAGGAAGTAGCTGCAAGAGTGAAGAGCTAGTCGACAAAGACAGTGTCTTGAGCCATTTACTTGGGTTTAATCCTAAACGAAGTGTTGGCAAGAGTTTAACATCAATGGCTCAATAGACATGGGCTTATGACTAAAGTCTTGATCTAGGAGTTCTGCTGGATTTCTACCTAAAACCCAAGGCTCTATTGGAGACTACTACACCTAAACTACTTTTATTCCAACAGCCAAACAAGTCCAATTAATATATAAGAATGTGTAATAAATCACATGCTACACACTATAGTCAAAAGACGATAATTAATTCTGATGAGGTATTCACCATTGTTGTCCGATTTAAACTATTAGACTAGTAATTTCTTTGGCAGCTCAAACCAAGTGAAAGATACAAAAAATGGATGTAAAGTTAGCATTTCTAAATGGTGTTCATGAAAAATAAGTCTGCATTCAACAACGATTAGGCTATGAAGTTAAATGTCACAAAGATAAGATATACAAGCAAAAGAAGTCTCTTAACGAGCTAAAATAAGAACAAAAATGGAATAGTAATATCGACAAGTATTTCCAAGTGAATGGCTTCAACAAATGTCCATATGAGGACGCTCTATATACCAAGATCAAAGAGGAAGTTATTTTGATTGTGTGCTTCTATATGGATGATTTGATCTTCACTAGAAGCAGCCCAAACATGTTCAATAAATTCAAAAAAATGATGACGAAGGAATTCGAGATGAAAGACTCGGCGCTCATGGCATACTATCTTGGTATTGAAGTTAAGCAGCAAAAAATGGAATTTTCATACCTTAGTCAAGGCACTGAAAAAAGCTCGTTGAAGGAAGAAAGTTACAAGTCTTGGTATTGACTCCTTGAAGATTTTGGGATATAACAAACATGCTTACTCCAATTTAAGATGATTAGAATTCTTTGTTGAAATATACAAGAAATCATGAACAAGTCTTTTGTTAGAAGATTAAAATCTATTATTCAGAATGATCAATTCAGTCTCGCATGAATTCGCGAGCCTTTAATCAGAGAAATAATTTTGATGGCTCTTCTATGACTAATGGGGATGCTACGGGTGGTATTAAAGATAAAAATGGTAGATTAATTGTTGGGTATGGTAATATATACGGGAAGCTTACCTCTCTCCAAGCATGAGTCAGAGCACTCCTCGATGGCCTGATAATCTGCAAGCAAAAGGAATCAAAACCTTTTGTCTCCTCGAACTAGAATGATCTGTGGATTTAGCTTCGATTTGGTAGCTACGGTGAGGACGAACAACTGTTAGGTGGCTACGGTGAGGTCGAGCAGCTATTTCGAGACTAGAGTGAGGTCTAGGAGCATAAGCTCAAGAAAAATAACATCAAAACTATAAACATTGCTCTTGTCCGTCAATTGGTGCTATATATAAAACTACTTAATTTTTTAGGATATTTATATATTTTGGGCCGGATGCCGATTAAATGGTTGGACAATGGTATAAAATAGTTCATAAGGACGGTAAAAACCCGTTGTAATTTTATTTATATATATAGTGTTTGTTAATGTTATATACAAACATAAATTTGACGCAACACACATATATACCGTTTTTACACAGGATACATGTATTTGTACTAATGAAAAACATATTATATAAATGGAGGCTTAAATCGTTACTTCGTCTCTCGACTATCACGTTTTCTTCCATTTAGTCCCTCGACAAATTATTCATGAGTCAGGATCTTTCGACTATCGAAAATCTATAATTTCAGACCCCACACGTGTGTTTTGTCTTGGTTCTGCACGTGTCAGGATAGTTAAATGATTTTTGTTTTATAGGTAGTCCCTCGACTTCTAATTCTACTTTTATCCTTTCAATTTAGTATTTTTTTAATATTATTTAATATTATTTTATTTTTATACTTATTTTTTCTCAAAAGAGAGTATATCAAAATTTCATACTCTATTTTCCTTTTCTTTTGTTTTCCGTTTCTTTTCTCTAAAAGAATGATTGAAAGACCGTATTATCCTGTTGGGTCGCATTGATCTGTTTTATTAATCTGAGACCTTTTATCTCTGTTAGCAAACCATTGAACCGTTCTTAGAGCAATCGGCAACCAAATTCGTCTATTTCTTTCCTCTTTTACACTAATTACACATTTTTTTCGATTTACCTCTAAAATCTACAAATCTAGAAATAATAGTAATTTCAGAAACCGATCTTCTCGCAGCTTAATTCGAATCGGAAGAAGGCAGTAAAAATCTAAAAACGGCTGAGAAAATCTCTGGCTAGAAACAGAGTCTATCATTTCAGAGTTAAAAAACCATAAATCCGAAGAACTCACTAACTCCACCGATTCTTAAAAACAACATCTGATACAACGATTTTGTGGTTCAATTTATGCAGGATTTTCCGATTCTCTTCAATAGTCTTCGTCGTTGGTGTTGAAATTTATTTTCCATTTTTGTTTTTGAAAATCTGCCTGAAACTCCCTCCTATACTGAATCTATAAGAGCCTGGATTTTCGTTTTTTCTTCTAGTTTGACTAGAATTTCTAAACTAGAGTTGTTGTTGTTCATACCATGTTCTTTATTAAATGGGACTTCCTCCTTTAAGAACCGGTTCTTTTAAATGAGACCTGTCGAACACAATGTACAGATATTTAAAATGGTTTTATGAATATATATAAATATCAAGCGCCTATATATGTTGGTACAAGGGAGAGCAACAAACCAGGTCTTCATATGGACGAAATCTTAGATACAGCTCAAGTAGGGTGCTAAAAAGACTCCATCTTGATTTGGCACAAAGTACATGGCTCCGGGAATGAGGCAAAATAATCTTGTACCATTATCTGCCAGAGATCAAGAAAGAACGCTGTGGCTGACCAACAGAACAAGGATCCTTTCAAGTGAAGCAGCTGCTTCTGTGTTGTTGCAGTGCGACAGTTTGTCAACAATTTGTGTAGCAGAGAGCCTGGCACCTGTGCCCTCTCTAGCTAAGATTTAAAAGAAGCCAAGCTCCTCTGCTGTTTTCACTGTCATTGGAAACACTGAACCCATGGCAAGTTGCATAACTTTGAATAACTTTCTAGGTTGTTTTCCTTGTTAAAATTTGTAGAGTATTCCATTTTATCTTTCTTCTTGGAGCATTTATCTTTTGTAGATAATATGGTCCTCTTTCTATTTTATAGACATGTCTATAGGGTGGCATCTAGTAAAAGAATATGAAATTTTGATAGAGTATGTTTTGAAAAAAAAAATATAAAAATAAAAAAATAAAAAATATATTAAAAAAATATTAAATTGAAGGGGTAAAAGTGAAATAAAAAATTAAAAAAATATTTATAAAACAAAAATCATTTAACTATAGTGACACGTGGCAGCACTAAGACAAAAACCACGCGCAGAGATTCAAATTATAGATTTTTGATAGTAATCACCCGTGCTTTTTTTTGTCGAGAGACTAAATGGCAGAAAAATAGAACAAAAGGTGATAGTCGAGAGAGACGAAGTAGCGATTAACAAGCAACCCGTTTGGTCTACCTCAGTCTTTTCGGCTTTTAAGTAAGCATCGGGTGTTTCTGTTTCCAGTCATGTACCCGCAAACATGCAGCCGATGGGATAGTTGTTTTGTTCCTTCAAAACCACTTTTGGCTCCTAAAGCATCTGCTTCTATGTGAAGAACCCTCCATTAACAAGCAAATTGTCAGCGTAAGGAGTAAGTGATGATTTATCAGAGATAGAAGCACTATCAGATGGAGTTTCTTCCTTAAAACTAGCTCAGGGAATACCATCTACTGGAGCACTAGCTCTAGGAAAACTAAATCTGGGAAACCCAGCCCACTCCCTCTCCGGCAGCTTCTTATCTCTCCAACACACCCCTAACGGCCGCGTTGATACCCTCCCCAAACTGTCTAACGATATTCTAGATTTCCCTTCCGCCCACGTGGACAAACTCCCTTTCGACCGCACTCTAGCTTTTGATTTGTTTTTTGGCGACGGACTGGTGGCGTATTTACAACAGCAGAACAATTGGTTCCGTACAGAGTGTTAGGTGCGACCAAAGTATCACATCCCGCATTGGTTAAACATGGGAAGAAAGATCAGTATATAAGTTAAGAATACATCTCCATTACTGTGAGGCCTTTTGGAAGTGGACCAAAAGCAAAGCCGTGCGGGCCAGTGGGTCCAAAGCGGACAATATCACACTAGTGTTGGAGATCGAAGTATTCTTACTTATATACAAAGGCGGAATATGCGGACCCCAATTCCTTACAAATGGTATCAGAGCACTAGGTCCAGACTAAACGCGATGTGGTGGGTTGTGATGATGCGGGTGAAATTCTCAAGATATGCCGAACATCTTGACAGGAGCCATACCCAAGGTGATTGATTTGCTGGATAGATGGAGCGCCAGATGGCTCATCAAGGAGGTGACTTGATCATGGAGCGGTGCGGATTCATCTAAAGATGGAGTAAAGATGCTCTAGAGTTCAGGTTTCTCTCCACCTGATTAGAGTAGGCAGATGGAAGTCAATTGAGAGGAGGCTAGAGTGATACTTTGTTCGAAAGGAGGATTGTTAGGTGCGACTAAAGTCCCACATCCCACATCAATAAAATTCATATTTTGGTCAATTATTGTTCACGAGTTCTTGTTTAAACTATTTTGGTAACTAATAAAAGAATGATCATCTTTGAGGTTGACCAAGAGTAGAGTGTTCTGAAGTGTTGAATACACTTTTCGAAGAAGTAACCATATTCGAAGTGCTACGTCCGTTAAACGCACTATAATATTCGAAGTGCTACGTCCATTAAATGGATGATAATATTCAAAGTGCTACGTCCATTAAACGGACTATAAAGTTTGAAGTACTACATCCACTAAACACACTATAATATTTGAAGTGTTACACATTGTAATTATTATTTAAAATATCATGCTATGTTTTCACTATGAATAACTAATATAAATAATATTCAAATGAGAATATAACTTGAAGAAATTAAACCATAAATATATTTGTCATTTAATTTAATTCAACGAGTATAGTGTAATTTCCAAGATACAAAGTAAAAAGACATCTATTAAAAAATTGTTACAATAATGATATGACACGTACAAAAAAAATATAGTAAAATTACTCGTCCTCGAGCTCTCTTCAGAATCCTCTTTTGAATCTTCCTCTTCGGATAAGGAGCTTGGAACAGGATTTTAAGCTTCACTAGGACGCCGTTCGATGAGGACTTCACTTCCAAAGTTGGAAAGATCGATTATAGGATATGTGGCATGGATTTCACAAAGGAGTGTGATGATTTTTTTGTTCTTTTCCATTATTGATAGCTCCCAACATGTCTTTTGCACACTCATCCTCAACAAAAGTGACCACATATCTTTTGCACACTCATCATTGGCATGTCATCTGACAGTCTTTTCTTCTCTGCCTCACTATTGTTGAAAGAAACTTGAAGGTCCTCAATTTGTTTTATGCAACTAACTCTTTATAATGTTTTAGCCTTGAGTTGATCTATTTCATTATGACATGAAGTGTTGAGATCTTCTTTTTCTTTTTGATGGACTACTTTAAGATACTTCTTAACGTGGAGAAGACCTCTGAGAAATTTAGACGGGGCCATTTGAAATTGATAAAACTACTCCATTACAAGGTCCCCAAAGATCTCCCTCATCTTTTGCTCAGCTGCATCAATACCTTTATAGTGAACCATTTCTTTAGCCATGTGATTTAAATGACCTTGAGAAGATTCAATTTCTTGAGTCAGATTTTGCGCTGTAACATTGAGATTATTAAAAGGTTGAAGATCGGTAATAACGTCTTCGAATGGTTCCACAAGAGGAGAGACAACGGGGATAGGTCTAGGAATAAAAGCTACGGAGGTTGTAGGAACATTAACCTCAAGAGATACGCTTCGGAGGTAGCAGGTGTACATCTTCTACCAAGATTACACAGATGATCTTGAATCTCCTGAACGATGGGATCTTTGTCTTCCACAAGCTTTTGTGATTCGTAGAAGTTAATAAAGTTGTCGGGATTAAAGTGATCATTGGTTGAGTCATCTCCTACATCAATAGCTTTGTTTTGCTGATTGACAACGTCTTCAATACTTACTTCATTTTCTTTTTGATGAATTTGTTAATTCTCTGCAACCAAAACTTTGTCATCATTGTACAATACCCCTTCAAAAATATCTTTAGTTGCAGAGTTGTTTTAGTGGTACCTTTCTTTTCCGAATGAGCATTTGTTTTCTTCTTTTCTGAAGAAGGTTCATCTTTTATTCCTTCTTCAATAGTGGAGAGATTTCTTTTTTTTCATTTTCGTCTTTGAATCTTTTTGCTTCAGATCTACTGAAGGGCTAGCACTATATGTGTTAGCTACCTTTTTTTTTTCTTTTTTGCCTTCTTCTTTTACAGAAGATGGGTACCGGACCTATTGCAAATTGCTAAGAATACTTTATAGTATGGATAGACTAACCATCTAACTTCATGTCGACGATTAAGTAGCTCCATCAAATTCTCAGGAAGTAGAGCTCTAAATATGATCGTTAGGTTTGAAAAACATTGTTCCATTTTTTTTCAACCTAGGAAGAAAGCTTGAGGAAAATTTATTTCGCTTTCTCCCGACGAATGGCATAGCGCCTCAAGATTTCTGATCATAATATAGAAACTGATAACAAATAAAGATAACACTAGTTGAAACTAAAATTTAGAACGATAAATTTAAAAAGAAAACTTACGATTACTCCTCCAGACGAGGTTCAATCTTGATGGGTTGGCTTCAGATATTGCTTTGTCATTCTCCTAGTCCCAAGAAATGAAGGCGAACTTATGTTTCCAAAACTTGTATGGCTCAAGTAGGTCATCGGTTATCTTTAAATCTTTATCCAGTGTGAGATAATAAAACGGAAGTATTGGTCCATTTGAAAATTTTGTTTGAGATATGAAGTCATCGATGCAGATCGGAATTTTGAATAAGCGGGAGGCTATGATCACAGAAAGCAGCATGCACAATTGATATTGTGTCACTCCAGTGGAAATTGAATACCCAGTTCATGATTTCTAGGTAGACCATTCGTTGGTTTTTTTTACAATCTGAAGATGTTTCTCCTCCAATAACCATCCTTTAATTAGCTCAATAAGGCTCTTCTGATTTACATGCTCAAGATTCAAATACCAAAAACTTGGTTTAATATTTTTCCATAAAAGACCACTAGAACCCTTCTATAGGTAACACACTATTATTCCAATATATTTTGGTATTAACAAGTGGGCAGTAAAAGAAAATATGTATATAGTTTCCACCTTGATAAGTAAAACTTTCCTTATCTAACATTCTGTGGTAAATAAGGTTTTGTTTAAATTTAGGCATGTTTGTTATTACATTCTCAAGTTCTCTATACAACTTGATCAAAGTAGTTCTCATTCTTATGACAACACATGATTCATAATCCTCGACGATTACCTTTCCATCTATAAAAATATATTTTATTTAAAACAATACGTATTGGAAGTCATCTGGAATGCAAGAACCGAATCCAATACCCAATTTTTACTATACATACAAGTAAAAGTCGTGAAACCATCAACGTAGTCATGATAATCCGATAACATTGAACCATCATTGACTTTCGTCTTCCGATAACTATTTCCCTCTCTTCACTCTAGAAATATCTTACTGATATGATCCAAACGTCTAGCAAAACAAAATATAACTCTAGAACCATTAAAAATATAACTCTAGAACTCTTATTATCTAAATAGTTTCTTCATATCCTACTGCTTATAAACTCCTCACCTTGTTCAACACAATTCTTTTTTTCCTCTCGGGGACACCATTTTGTGGTCACGTATAAAATGTAGTAATTTTTCTTTTCATCTCATTCGCATTGCAAAACTCGATGAAGTCATTCAGTGTCAACTCACCACCATGATTTGTTCTCAAAAAGTTAATAGATAAACCATATTCCTTTTCTACACGACTTTTAAAATCTTTAATGAGACTAAAAGCAACAGTTTTGTATGCCATAAATTGTACCCATAACTTTCTACTAAAATCATCAATAAAGCATATGAAATATTATTTTCCACCATTAAAAGTTGGAGAAATTGGACGACAAATATCAGAGTGAACTAACTCTAATATGTAATATGGAATAACATCTCTTTCCTTTTTTTATTTCAGAAAATATGTACATACAACTTTGGTTTCAGTAAGTCTCGTCATGCCTCTCACCATCTCTTTGTTGCTAAAAGCCTTTAATCCCGTATAGTTGAGATGTCCGTATCTTCTTTGCCAAAACTGATACTGGTCTTAGACATTAGTTTTTAAAAACATCTCTAAATTGATTGACTGTATGCTTGATGTTATTATCAACATCCTGTTTGATGTCATCCTGCACTTTATGATAAGACATTTCGTAGGATGATAGATTATGGATTGATTTGATTTTATTAACACATCCAAACCTCTCTCTTGAAGCTTACCAGAATAGAGAAGGTTGCTTTTCAAATCAGGTACATTATGGACACATCTTCTACCACATGATTGATTCCTCCAAAAATTAGTCTTACAGTTCCTTTTCTAACTACTTCCATCCTTTTATGATGTCACAACCTATATATCCTTCTAAAACCTTATTCTATTTCACTTAACATACTTGAATCACCAAACATATGATTGTTGCAACTTGAGTCTAGAAACCATATGTCTTCTTTCTTATCTTCTGGATTTTCAATATAGGTCATAAGTAACATCTCTTATATTTCCTTTTCATCTGCATAAGTCACTTGATTTGCCGATCTTTGGCACTCATATTAATAATGTACTAAATGATGACATTTATAGCATTAAATGTTTTCTTTATTTTAGGATTTAGGACCTCTTCCTCTGCCTCCATATCATCTTATTCCTCCATATCGTCATGTTTCTCTACCTCAATATCCTCCATATGTTGAGACTGTAAGTGTTATTTGTTCATCTCCCTCTTTTATCAATTTTCATTCATGTACAAGAAGTGAACTTTAGGGCATCAACTGAGAATGAATCAATGTCTTTTGCTTCTTTAATGAAGCAAACCTCTTAAATGAATTTCTCATCGAGAGTTCCCAATATTTTCTTTACGATCATGACATCAGTCATATATTTTCCTAAATTCCTCATGTCATTTGCAATCACCATTATTCGACGAAAGTAATCCTTGATTGATTCAACTTGCTTAATCGTAAAGATCCTAAACTCTTTTCTTAACCGATTTAGTTGCACTCTATGTACTCAAACGTTTCTTTGACACTTTATTTTCATCGAATCCCAGAGCTCCTTTGAGGTCTCCTCGTGCGTTATCGTTATTTCAGGTCTCAAATAATTATGAGATTTTGAGATCCTTCAACTGCATCTCCTCCAACGTCTTATTTTATTGTAGAGGCAAGACATCCCCTAACACTCGTTGTGAAAATCCATATTCCACAACCGTCCAATATTCCTTCGAAAGAAGTAGAGTCTCTATGAGCATCTTCCGAACGAAGTAGATTAAGAGAAACCGCTACTTCTTTCTGATCTCATTTTCCCAAAATAATGTTTTCCTATTTTTGCCTCTGATACGAGATGTTAGATTCTAAAAATAAATTAAAGAAAAAAAATTCAAATGAATGAAACAAATAACTTAGGTAGCCGTACATATAACTGAAATAAAAACTCCCAGTACCCTAAAAATCAGGAACTAACTTAATTTATCAATTATATCATATATGTTTTGCGCAGAGTATATTATCATTCACCCGATGCAATCGAGAGGATATATTTTGTCGATTTTCAAATCACATTTTTTAAAAGGTGTGACTTCTTCGCTAGGAAAATTTTCTCAGAAGTCCATTCAAGTATATAAAATGTGAGACATAAATGGTAAATAATATAATTTTTTTAATGTTTTTGCTTTTGCATTTTTTTTTTTTTTATATATATATTTTTTTCTTTCATGATAGATATGATTATTAATAGTTGTAGAGGATATACAATTGTCTATATAGGGATATCAAATTTGTATAATATTATCCATAATTGTATTATGTGTCTAAAATGAATAAATGAGTTGTCTTTGGGATAATTTAACACGATTTTAACATGTTTTCTGTTAAAGGCTTGAACTTGCCCTTGTGTTTAGGGCTTATTTTAATGAATTTTATTGAGGCTTGAAGGAGCGGTTGAAGCCGGACCCGACGAATCAAAACACTAAGTGTTTTAAGTGACCTAATACATGACATAATTAAGTCCTAAACACTGTTCAGAAATTAAGGACTATAATTTTGTATGGTTTTTTTTTTGTAGAAAACAGTGTTTCGTTTCCGGATAATCTCTAAAGTCTTGTAAACAATTTCTTATTGAAATATTTTTGGGGTTCTCCAAAAATTTCAATTTGATAAAATCAGAGATACAATTTTGAATAGAGAGGATGAAAATGATATGATCTCCTTTTTCAACAGAACCCATATTTATAAATTCGACCAACAAAAAAAACAGTTTGGAAGTTAGGGCAGTTAAGGTCTCTAAACTGGTTTTGTAATAAAACGGCTGAAATTTAAAATTTGAATAAAACGGTCAAATTTTCAATTTCGAAATTTTGTTGACTTGCAACAATAGCCGATTTAACCAAAATAAAAAAATTTCAAGCTAACAGGTCAGCTCGACCCAAGTCAGGGGCTCCACCCCTTGGATCCCGCAAGGGGCTCCGTCCCTTGACCCCGCTATTAATGATTTAATCTAACAAGCGTGCACTCCGCACAATACGACTTGTTTGATAAAATATCATGATTAAATTAGTCGACTAGTCGATCCAATTACACTAAAATAAATAACAATCTTCTCGCATTTTAGTGTAATTCATGATCTACTAAACACAATCATATCAAATATCAAATTTATGCATAAATGAAATATCGTAACGATTGAATTTCACATTAGTACTAAGGATTGAACCTTTACTATTCGGACATCAAATTTCACATTAGTATATTACAAATTCCAAATATTCGAATATCAAGGTAACAAATTTCACATTAGTATATTACAAATTCCAAATATTCGAAAATATTCGAATATCAAGGTAACACTAAGGATTGAACCTTTACTATTCGGAGATCACTGACTAGTGAGATATTGTCCGCTTTGCGCACGGAGGCGCGTACGGGTTTGCTTTTGGGTGTACCCCAAAAGGCCTCTTGCTAGTTGAGGTTGGTCCACACTTATATACACTCTTTTATGTTCAATCTTGGCAATGTAGGATTGGTGTTCCTATGGGATAAATTTTATTCTTCACATTTCCCCTTAAACTTAATCCCGTAAATTTGGCGGTTAAGCCATTTATGGCTCTGATACCATGTTAGAATTAGTGTGAGAGATTGTGACGGACCTCACGGACTTGCAAGATATTGTCGATACCATGTTAGAATTAGTGTGAGAGATTGTGACGGACCTCACGGACTTGCAAGATATTGTCGGAAATTCGGCGGTTAAGCCATTTATGGCTCTGATACCATGTTAGAATTGGTGTGAGAGTGTGTGACGGACCTCACGGTCTAGCAAGATATTGTCCGCTTTGCGCATGGAAGCGCGCACGGGTTTGCTTTTGGGTTTACTCCAAAAAGACCTCTTGCTACTTGAGGTTGGTCCACACTTATATACACTCTTTTATGTTCAATCTTGGCACTGTGGGATTGAGGTTCCTCTATGGGATGAAATTTATTCTTCACATTATATACACATGGAAATAAATAAAAAAATTCACACCAAATTATACTATCTTCCAACATACATAATAAATAATAAATGATCGCCAAACATAATAAAATGCGAGAAAATGTATAATAAATAATGGTTTTCCGAAGACGAACAAAATTAGATTTATTGGTGATTTATTTTCGTCATATCTAGTGATCTGGTATCGCATCATTAAAATCATAAAATTAAGAATGCAATACATGTCTCGCATGTTTATTTATGTCTCATGTTGCATGTTTATTTATATCTAATTTCACATATATTTTTTTATGTTTGGTCAAAAATATTTTTGGTTATATTTGGTCTCGCATGTTTATTTATGACTGGTCTCGCATGTTGGTTATGTATGATCTCGCATATTTGGTTATCTTTGGTCTAACATGTTAAGGAAAAAACAAATCTAAAAAATATTAAAAAATATTATTGATAGAACTAATTCTGTTTGCTGTAAAAATATTCAGTCCATTCTATTTTTAAATTTTTTACAATCTATAATTCTAAATATACAAAATTCTTTAAAAACAAAAATCGTTAAGAAAATATAATTATAGTTTTTTAGCGTGATCAAACGTCTATTAGCAATATTTTGATCATCAAATAACAATATTTACGGGTATTTTTTCTTTATATTTATATATATATTCACTAATTTATATGAGAATCATCATGTCTTTGAAGCTTGTTCAGATGGTCGGATAATTGCCCAACAATTTTACATTGTTTAAAAGGATTTTATTTTTATCAAATCAACAAGCGTACCTGCAATCCAAATGAGGTACACGTGGTAGGATAAAACATAAGAGATATCCTTTTCTATATTATTTGTAAACATGGTAAGAAAAATAGAATGTATGAATATATCAATATAATCAATCAGTTTTTAATAGTAAAATTATTATACCGGCTAGACAACCGAAATCAGGTCAAACACTTTACTGTATTAAAAGAGTAAGTATAATTTATTTTTATTTTATTTTTATTTTTGTGTTTTGGATTGATTTTGGTATATCAAGAGTATTTAAAGTGTTAAACCAGATAAATCTAGAATTATCTTTGTATATTTAATCAAATATTATTGTGGTTCGGTTTCATTTGTGTTTAATAAGGATTTAAGTTTATAGATAGTGTTGTTCGTCGAAGAACAGTTGCTTTTCAGACTGTTTTATGCATGTGTTCTTATCTTCTATCGGGTACAAGCATCCACCGTACCAAAGTTGGGATCCACACTCGACCTCACCAGAACTAGACAATACAACTCGCGAGGGACTTACTTTTATAGGTTTACTTTAGTCACAGCCTGCGCAAAGGTAAGATGCAACGATGGTGGAACTTTTATTACTTGCAACGATTCCTCGTGGAAACTCTGATGGCCAGAGTAAGAAAGCTTGTAGCTATGGAGGAAGAAGAAGAGAGAGAGCTTGTAACAAATTTTTATTCTTTCTGTTTTCTTAATCTTTGTACATTCACAGCACTACCATATATATAGGTAGTTGGTACAGGCTGTGAAGGAATCTTTATTGTTACAGTGGTATACTTGTAAATAAGAGACTAATGCTAAATGCTGAATTTTGTACAAGAGTGTTACTAGGACCAGCATGACTTAATTACGTGTGATATATTAGAGAGGGTCACCAGCAGTGGGTCATGGGCCTTGTCTAATGAATGACCCGATGGACCCTTGAGGATGGTCCAAACGACAACTCAATGAGTCGTTTCTGATTAGTGAAGAGAAGTCAGTCACTTAGGGATTTACAACCCTAGCTGACTTCTCTTCTCCTCCGTTCTTCTTCCACTGCCGGTGTGGATGTCATCAGAACGCCGACAACACCCTTAACCGGTCGTTGAGGTGTATCCTTAACATCCCCCCGCAAACGAAGGGGCGAATTTGAGAGACCAAGTTTGTCTCGCAAAAATAGAAAGCGTGCGTGAGTGAGAGGTTTAGTCAGACAGTCGGCGAGTTGATCGTGGGAAGGAACGTAGCGGACCTGGAGATCACCCTCGAATACTTGATTACGAACGAAGTGCACATCCAGTTCGATGTGCTTAGTTCGTGCATGAAACACTGGATTGGAAGCAAGGGAACTTGCCCCGAGATTATCGCACCAGAGGATCGACGGTGGAGACGGTGGGAGTTTGATCTCTGAAAGTACTGATCGCAACCACATCAGCTCAGACGATAGATTTGCAAGAGCCCTATACTCCGATTCTGTTGACGAGCGAGCCACAACATTATGTTTCTTCGAAGACCAAGAAATTAAAGAATTGCCCAAGTAGACACAGTAGGCACCAACGCTACGCCTGTCAACTGGAGAGGAAGCCCAGTCGGCATCAGAAAAACCATGGAGCTGGAGGTGACCATAGGGCTTAATGTGAAGACCAAGCCACCTGGAGCCAGATAAGTACCTCAAAACTCTCTTTAGTGATTGCCAGTGAGTTGTGTGTGGATTCTGTTGATACTGACTTAACTTGTTCACCGCACAGGCAATGTCAGGCCTTGTGTGTGTGAGGTACTGAAGCGCTCCTAACAGGCTTCTGTATTGTGTAGGATCAGTGAGAGGAGTGCCAGAGGAGCTAGACAGATGGACACCGACAGTCATGGGTGTAGGTAATGGCTTGGAGAAGGACAACCCTTGAGCAACAAGTAAGTTTACTATATATTGATGCTGAGTTAGGTAATTTCAAGTGGGGGAACGATACGCCTCGATGCCTACGAAGAGGTGAAGTGACCCCATATCCTTGAGGGAAAATAGAGCATTAAGCTTGTGAATGAACTGTGTCAGATAGTCTGTTTGTGACCCTGTGACCAAAATGTCGTCAACGTAGACTAGGATAAGAACAATGGTGGTCTTGGACACATAGTAAAATAGAGAACAGCCAGCCCTAGAGTTGGTGAAGCCCCAACTCAGAAGAGTGTCTCTAAGCTTAGAGTACAAGGCCCTTGGTGCCTGCTTCAGCCCATACAAGGCTTTGTGCAATTTACACACAAGTGTGGGGTGCATAGAGTCTTGAAAGCCCTCAGGTGAGTCATGTAGAAATACTCAGTAAGAAACCTATTAAGAAAGGCATTATTAATGTCAAGTTGACGTACCTCCCACTCTTTAGAGACAGCAAGAGCCAAAACTAGTCTGACAGTAGAGGGTTTTATGACAGGACTGAATGTTTCCGAAAAATCAATGCCAGGGGTTTGATGAAACCCTTTGGCTACCAACCTGCCTTATGCCTTTGAATAGACCCATCAAAATTATGCTTCAACTTGAAAACCCATTTGCACCCAGCAATGTTTAGATCCGGGGACCATGGAACCAAAGACCAGGTTTTGTTAACCATAAGAGCTTTGTATTCATTATACATAGCAGATACCTAGTCAGGATTAGAGGTAGCTTCAGAGTACCTGGTAGGTTCAAGAGTAGACATAGCACTAGTGGTTAAGTGTCCAACATAAGGGGTTTGTGGTTTGAGTGTACCATCATGAGACCTAGTGTTCATGGTGTGAGTTTTGTGTTTGAGAGGGAAGGACTGTGTAGGTGTAGTAGATGAAAAGGGTAGGCAGACATATAGATTAGGGTTAAGGTACTGATATGTGTGTGGGATCTTACTATTGTCAGGATGATCATGAGAAGGGGAATGGGTCATTTGTTGGTTGGTCAATGTATGACAATTAGTAGACTTTAAATTTGACTAACTAGGTGAGAAAGATTGTAAATGTGTAGAAATAGTTTGGTTACTTGGAGAGAGAGAGTTACCTTGAGTAGGATTAGGGGACAGTGGAGCTGTCTGACCAGAGAGATCACCTGATGTAGCTGATGTAGGTAGAGAGTCACCACTGGTTGCAAGCAAACTTGGCAGACTGGGAAGCCAAGAACCATAAGAATAGTTAGGAACATACTCAGTTTGTTGACCATAAGGGAAACCCCGAGAGAAAGGAAACTCAGTTTCATTAAAGACTACACTCCTAGAGATGTATGTCCTCCCATTTGAACCTAAACAAACATACCCTTTGTGATACTAACTGTATCCAAGAAAGACACATTTAGCTGAATGGAATTGGAATTTATGTGACTGGTATGGCCTTAGACAGGGATAGCAAGCACAACCAAAAGTTTTGAGAGTAAGATAGTTGGGTGTTTTATGAAACATAACTTCATAGGGAGACTTGTTGGATATAATAGGGGTAGGTAGTCTGTTGATGAGATAGATAGCAGTGTCAAAGGAGTGAGACCAGTATTTGTAGGGTAAAGAGGACTGAGCTAGCAATGTCAACCCAGTCTCAACTAGGTGTCTGTGCTTTCGCTCAGCCCTTCCATTTTGGGCTGATGTATAAGGACATGACTTCCTAAGAATGAAATCTTGTTTTTGGGCAAACGAGAGAAGTGGTCTAAACTCCCCACCCCAATCACTTTGTACCACCTTGATAGACCTTTCAAATTGCTTTTCAACAAGTTTTTTGAAGTTTTGAAAGACAGTAAAGACCTGACTTTTAGTTTTGATAGGGTAGAACCAGGTATATCTTGAGTAGTCATCAAGGAAAATCACATAAAATCTAAACCCTCTGTAGATGGAATAGGAGAAGGACCCCATACATTAGTGTGTATGAGGTCTAGAATATTACTAGCATGAGAATTGGATAAGGGAAAGGGTAACGTGTGAGACTTGCTCAACTGGCAAGCCTCACAAAAACTCAATGTATTTTTCTCAATGTTTTTCAGATTACAAGTTTTCAGCACATGACTTAGAGTGTTTCGTGACGGATGGCCAAGCTTCTTATTCCATCCATCATTTAGGGAATTAGAAATAACAGACTGAGACTCAGTAACATAGACTAGTGGTGAACCACATAGAGCCTTGTTTGCTTGTAACTTAGGGTAGCTCTCCAACCTGTAGAGCCTATTCTTTGATGTCCCTCTGAGAAGAGTAGTCCCTGTTCCCTTGTCCTTCACAAAGCAAACACCATCATGAAATTCAATAAAAACATTATTGTTATTAGTAAGTTGAGAAACAGAGACTAGATTCTTGTTTATTAAAGAAACATGTAGGACATTAGATAAGGAAATAGGTGTTTTGGCTAGTAAGTGTAGATTGGCACTCCCAATATGTTTAATAGACAACCTTTGACCACTACCAACTAGCACTCCCGTATTACCTGAATACTCAGACTTTTGAGTCAGCAAACCTGAGTTGCCTGTGACATGATGGCTTGCTCCACTGTCAGCAAACTAGACAGTATCACCAGTGTTGTCTTGAGTAGTGATGTATGTTGCTTGTTCAGTGTCACTCTTAGCTTGATCAGTAGGTGTAGAGCCCATAACAGAGGGATCATCTCTCTAGTAGAAGACAGGGGCAGAGTGACCATATCTACTACAGATTTGACAAGTAGGCTTGTTTTGAGAAAATCTACCACCTCTACCTCTGTTGTTGCTTGAGTAGTTAGACCTTCCTCTAAACCCTCTGTTTTGTCCTCTATTACCACCATAGAAACCTCGTGAATTGTTGTTGTTTTGTTGTTGTTTGAAATCAGTCTTTTGAGTGAAGTTGGCAGATGCTAGAGTCAAGTTAGACACACTGCTTTGTAGATTTGATAGTTGCTCAAGTCTGCTCTCAAATATGAGCAGACTAGTTTGAAGGTCCAACCAAGACAAGTCCTCTTTGTCTGTCAGACTAACCACAATAGGTGTGTAGTCTGAGTCCAACCCAACAAGAATTTGGGTGACCAGATCATCCATTGATACACCACAACCATCAAGCATTAGGTTATCAGAAATAGATTTCATCTTGTTGAGATACTCAAACATTGACAAATTACCTTTACGAGTTCTTTGAAACTCAGACTTAAAGTATGTGATTCTGGCTCTTGTTTGAGAGCCAGAGAGTTTGCTTGCTGCTTCCGAGAGATCTTTTGAAGTCTGCTCTTCCATTAGCTGAGCAGCTACCACTGGGCTCATGGTTGAATAAAGACAGCCCAAGCGTAGCTGATCTTTAGCAACCCAGTCCTCATAATCAGGACTTTCGACTCCATTTCCTTCTGAGTCAGTGATGAATCTGACTAGACAGGGTTTGTCTCCTGTAATGTAGCCTCCAAGTTTGTTTCCTTTGACCATAGGTAATACCATGGTCCTCCAAAGCAGATAATTGTTTCTATCCAATTTGATGTTGTGATTGTTGTTGCTGTTTATTGTGTGCAGATTCAGGTTCTTGTTGCTGCTGGAAAAGCTGTTGGGGAACACTGACCCAAGTGAGTCACTGCTCAAGGGTGGTGAATCAATGTTGGCCATTGAAGGCCTGGATATCTCTGATACCAAGTAAGAAAGCTTGCAGCTATGGAGGAAGAAGAAGAGAGAGAGCTTGTAACAAATTTTTATTCTTTCTGTTTTCTTCATCTTTGTACCTTCACAGCACTACCATATATATAGGTAGTTGGTACAGGCTGTGAAGGAATCTTTATTGTTACAGTGGTATACTTGTAAATAAGAGACTAATGTTAAATGCTGAATTTTGTACAAGAGTGGTACTAGGACCAGAATGACTAAATTACGTGTGATATATTAGAGAGGGTCCCCAGTAGTGGGTCATGGGCCTTGTCCAGTGAATGACCCGATGGACCCTTGAGGATGGTCCAAACGACAACTCAAGGAGTCGTTTCTGATTAGTGAAGAGAAGTCAGTCACTTAGGGATTCATAACCCTAGCTGACTTCTCTTCTCCTCCGTTCTTCTTCCATTGCCGGTGTGGCTGTCATCAGAACACCGGAAACACCCTTAACCGGTCGTTAAGGTATATCCTTAACAGCCAGAGACCCTATTGAGACATTACTATAAGAAATGAAACATACTAATAATACTACTACGTTGTTTTTCATCCCTTCAATGTTATTAACGAATACATAATATAATAAATAAATGTGATATGATTGGATGTTAAAAAAATTTAAAGGCTGTCTCATTCCGTTTCCTTTATTTTTGTTATTACTCCCTCCATTCCACACTATAGGTCGTTTTAGAAAATACAAAAAATTCCACTTTAATTGTCGTTTGGTGATATTAATGCAGCAATTAATTTCTTTTAACCAATGATATTTTATTGTTTGTTTCTTTTATTAAATTAATAAATTTGACACAATAGAATTAGATTTCTTTTTGTGTTTTTATAGGAGAGAGAAATCATCATTGTATTTATTGGTTTCTACTCCAAAACCTTAAACGACCTATATTACGGAATGGAGGGAGTACAAACTATAAAGTACCTTATCCACTCTATTTAGACATTTATGTCAAGTAGAACTTAATAATATATCAGAATCATTTATCCCCAAACTATATTATATTTTGAATATTGAGTAATTTATATGAAAATCATCATGTCTCTAATCTTGTTCAGATGGTCGGAAAATTGCTCAACGTTTTTACATGGTTTAAAAAGGATTTTATGTTGATGAAATCAACAAGAGAAAGTGCAATCCAAATGAATTACACGTAGTAAAATAAAACATAAGAGAATTCATTTTTTATATCATCTATAAACATTGTTAGAAAAATAGATTGATCAATATAAATAATCATTTTTTAAATACTAAAATTGGTTATACCGGTTATACAACCCTAATTAAGTCAAACACTTTAGTATTGTTAGAAGAATATAATGATCGATATAAATAATCATTTTTAATTACTAAAATTGGTTATACCGGTTATACAACCCTAATCAAGTCAAACACTTTAGTATTCTAAAAGAATACATAAGTCGCTTTATAAATACCAAATATGGGTTGGCTGATTACTTTGAACAAGTAGCAATAGCTTCTCCGAGGCAGGGCTTAAACCCTGGAAATTTGGCCGATTCAGTAACCATGAAAAAAGCCATGACGTGGGGAGGCTTGCTGAATCAGGTCGGAAAGCAGATTAATATGGATGAAACAAAGAAAACTAGGGTGCACAAGCAGGTGAGGTATGCTCCGGCTGCACTAAATCCAAACCAAAACCAGTCCGGGAACAAGGCTAAGGAGGCCGAGCAGAGTCATAACCGAGCCAAAGCTCAGTCTTAGCCAGCTGCACCAGCCCAGAGTCAGCAATCTAGAAATAAGCGAGGGCCTTGGGTTCAACCGGAGTGGTTTGCAGAATTGAAAGAAAACGTAGGCACCATGTATGACAAAACAAAAGACGAAGTACATTATAGAAGGCCAGTTGCGTTACATTCTCATAGGGAGAGCCGCAACAATTGTTTCTGCTAGTATCACAATGATAATGGCCATACCACTGGGGATTGTATTGCTTTGAAGCAAAAAGTCCAGAATTTGATTGAAATAGGAAAGTTGGGAGCGTATGTTAAAAGAAGAATCGGAAATATGCCTGATAACGCTCATCGGGCTGGTCCGAACAATGCAGGCACATCGGCTTCAGATGGGGCTATGGTCATAATCGAAAGGTTCGATGTAGAGTCAGAATACTTGGACCCTGATCCAACTCGGAATAAAGTGGGTGTTATCGCAGAACATTGCAAGTCGGTGTCCGGACTTATCAACTTTTATGAGTCACTTACAATTTTCGGAGGAGACACCATGACGGCACCAACTGCTTCTACGAGAAAGAGGCACGTTAATACTTTAGCTACCCAACTGGAAGGAGGCATGACTTCCTATCAATCGTAGATTCCATTTCCCTTCATTGTTTTTGACGAAAAATGGCTTGAGGGATATTGCTGGTCCTCATGAAGATGCTGTTGTCATAGGAGCATCCATCGGGGGCAATGACATAAGACGAATTTTGGTGGACACCGGAAGTTCTGCCAATATTCTCTTTTTAATTTCCAATAAAAAGATGAAAAATCCGGCGGTAATTCAACGTTCGAACATGTCGATTGTGGGTTTCACAGGAAGCTCAGCAGATGTGATTGAAGAATTTCGAGGAGGAGGTTTTATTGGGCAAAGGCCCTTTTAAAAAAATGGTTAGAATACTATTTGTTGTGGTGGATTGTCCCACTTTTTATAATGGTATTCTGGGGAGATCTTAGCTCTCGAGGATGCATGCCATGGCCTCAACAGTCCACCAATGCTTGAAATATGTTGTGCAAGAACAAGTGGGAGTTGTTTGGAGCAGCCAAAAGGTAGCAAGAGAGTGTTATGCAACAGCACTAGCTCCTCGAACAATGGGGGCAGTTCGGATCAATGAGGAATAACATTTTGAGGGGCCCTCTGAGGGAGAGGGTGAAATTGATGACCCCAGAGAGACCCCTGGAGTTTTAATACCAATTGAAGAGGTTGAAACACACTCTCTGGCTGAAGGAAAAAGTGTTAAGATAGGATCCAAGATGAAATACCATCAGCATGTTATTTCTTGGTGCAATGCTGATGTTACCGGAGTACCAACATATATTATATCACATCAACTGTCATCCGAAGGGACATAGCACCTGTAATACAAAAGAGAAGAGCTTTTTTTAAAGAAAAGGCTGATGTCATAGTTCAAGAAGTCGACCGACTTACTAAAATGGGGCACATGAAGGAATCTCAATACCCTTTATGGACAGCCAATCCAGTGTTGGTGAAAAAGAAAAATGGCAAATGGCGTATGTGCATCGATTTTACAGAGCTCAACAGAGGTTGCCCAAATAATTTATACCCAGTCCCCCCGATTGATCAGTTGGTGGACTCCACATCTGGAAACAAGCTGCTATCTTTTATGGATGCCTTCTCCGGGTATATTCAGATTCAAGTGGATCCAAAGAATCAGGAACATACTACATTTGTTACTGATAGGGGCCTTCATTCTTACAAGGTGATGCCATTTGGGTTAAAAAATGCTGGGGCTACTTATCAGAGGTTGGTAACACAAGGCTTTTGCTGATCAAATTGGAAGAAACATGGAAGTTTATATCGACGACATGATAGTGCAAAGTGTGGACGAAGAGCTACACTTGGCAGATCTCCAAGAAACGTTTGCTAACTTAGTGAAAGTAAATTTGAAATTAAACCCAGAAAAGTGTGTGTTTGGAGTGCAGTCCGGGAAATTCTTAGGGTATTTGATAAGTGAGCAAGGGATACAGCCTGATCCGGACCAGCTTAATGCTTTACTGCAAATGGAGCCTCCTCGAAATATTAAAGAGGTACAACGATTGACTGGGAGACTAACTGCTTTAAATCGATTCATTTTGAAGGTCTTCGGACAGGTGTCCCCCGTTTTTTCAAACTTTGAAAGGTGCAAAAGACTTCAACTGGTCCTCAAAGTGTGATGAGGCCTTCGATGAAATTAAGAAGAATTTGTCTTCCCCCAAAACTTTATTTAAACCTACTGATGGAGAAACGCTTTATGTCTATTTAACCATTTATGATTGCGCAATAAGTGCAGTATTGGTTAGAGAGGTGGACAGTTATCCTCATCCGGTGTACTATATCAGCAAAAGCTTGATAGATGCAGAAAAACGATATTTGAAGCTTGAGAAGTTGGCGCTGGCCCTGGTAATTCTGCAAGAAAAATGAGGCCCTATTTTCAGGTACATTCAATCATCGTTCGGACTTCTTTCCATTTGAAAAATGTTCTCCAAAAAGCTGACGTTTCAAGTAGAATGACCAAATGGTCAGTAGAGTTGGGAGACTACGATATTGATTTTTCTCCTCGAACAGCAGTCAAAGCCCAAGTTGTGGCTGATTTCTTAGTTGAATTCCATTCAGATAGGGATACTAAGCAAGCAACTGGTGTGAAAGATAAAAAAATCTGGGTTGTCCGGACTGATGGTGGATCAAGTACCATGGGATGTGGTGCTGGGGTATGTTTAACCTCTCCATACGGTGACAGAATGTACCAAGCTATATGTTTTTCTTTCAGGGCTTCTAATAATGAGTCCGAATATAAAGCTGCTATAGCTAGTTTGAAATTAGCTCATATCTGTGGAGCCAAAAAGGTCAAGTTATTGAGCAATTCTCAGCTTCTTATTCATCATGCACAAGGTCAATCCGAAGCCAAAAAGGAGCAGTTGGTTAAATACTTACTTCTTCTCAAAGAAGTGGCACTTAATTTCAAAAGTATCACCTATGAACATAGACCCCGAACAGAAAATACACTAGCAAACTCTTTGGCAACCATAGCCTATACTGAGTCCTACCCTTGGATTCATGTGCTGGAGTGCCCATCTATTCGAATCAATCCGGATAAGGAAGAAGAAATTTTGAATATAAAGATAAAAGAGCCTCAAGACTAGAGATTTCCTCTCCTTCAATATCTCTTAGATGACATCTTGCCTCCGGAAAAAACAGTAGCAAGGAAAGTAAAGTACAAGGCTCGTGGTTTTTTCATTTTAAGAGATATCATTTATAAGAAATCTTATAGTAAACCTCTTTTACGATTCTCAAATAATACTCTCCGATGGTGAGGGATCAGCACACTGTGGATTCAGGGCTCTAACCAGAATAGTTTTATTAGCTGGGGACTATTGGCCCTCTATAATGCAAGATGCCAAAAAGTTGGTAAAAAGTGTGATCCATGCCAGCGATATGGTAATGAAATCCATACCCAGCTGTTCCTTTGGAATCAATTTCTGAGCCAGTACCTTTTGCTCGATGGGGGTTGGATTTAGTAGGACCTCCACCCATGGCATCCGGGGGGTGCAGAACTATAATCGTCGCTATTGATTACTTTTCAAAGTGGATCGAAACAGCTCCATTAGCAGGTACAACATCAAAATCTGTTATAAAATTCATCTTATCCAATATATGTTGCAGATTTGAAATTCCACAAAAAATAACCACGGACAATAGGCCACAGTCTGACAACAAAGAAATGGAGAATTTGTGTGCCTCTAGAGGCATACAACATTGCCTATCTTCTCCTTTCCACCCACAAGCAAATGGTCAGGTCGAAGTGGCCAACAAGACAATATTGTCTGGTTTAAAGAAGAATTTAGAAGGGGCTGCTGGAAAATGGCCAAGTTACTTGCAAGAAGTTTTGTGGGCTTACCGGACCACTCCCGGGGCTGCAACACAAGAGTCTCCCTTTGCCTTAGTATATGGGATGGATGCCATAGCTCCCATAGAAGCTACTCTTCATTCATTTCGAGTTCATAATTTTTCCGAACACGCTAACGAAGTGGCAGTCAGAGGCCAGCTTGACTTAGTAAAAGAAAGAAGAGTTAAGGCTTACCTTAGAGCTGCACACTATCAAGGTTTGATGAGAAGAAGGTTTGCTTCTAAAGTTAAGAGAAGGGATTTTCAACCATGGGATAAGGTATTGAGAAACGTTTTCCTACATACTAAAGAGAAGCCGTTCGGTAAGTTGGCTCCAACTTGGAAAGGACCCTATGTGGTCATTGAAAAGCTTAAGCCAGGGACCTACCGGCTCCAAGACAAAGATAGAAAGATTTTGAATCACCCTAGGAACATTGAACACCTCCGGTTGTACTTGGAATAGAAACTATGTAAATATTTACTTGTTTAAAAGTTCATGTAAATATTTGGGGGCATACTCTTTCCTACCCTGGTGGCGCGGGGAGGTTTTAATGAGGTGTCCGAGATTTTTTTATAAAACTGTATGCCTTCTTAAAAGATCCGGAATGTTTCAATTAAAAGTTTTCTTTGAAATTCTTTATCAATAACAGACCGGATTAAATTGGTGGAATGATGACTACTTAAACATTGGTCATCGGAGAATTTAAACACTCTCATTTTAAAATACTTGTGAAATAACTAAGGGCTGTTTAAACATTAGCGACCAAAATTGAAAAAAAATCATGAAACGATGCAGGAGTTATGCAAAATAAAACTGCCCATTAAAACATACGGAATGCCTTGACCATCCAAGGACTTTGAATTTTCAAAACAAGAAAGGTTTATCCGGACAAGGACCGGACACGGTTACAAAAAATTCCTTGGCCATCCAAGGACTTTGGTTCAATCACAACAAAATTAAAAAGATAATTGATATTCTAAGATTGAGCCTTTGAAGATGGCTCAGCCTCACTTGGCTTCTTCTTCTTTGGGTCGTCATCTGGGCTCTCCCCAGTCTCTTTTTCTTCATCACTAGTGTCCTCATTGGACATAGTATGATGAGGAATGTCTTCGTACTCCACGAATTGCCATAAATCTCCCAAGGTCTTCTTCGGAAACGTTTCATGAAAAAGCAGAACCATATCTGACCTGACCTCAGCATACCTTGCCTCCTGAGAATCTATCACCTCATTGGTATAAGCATCTATCCTAGCCTGGATTGTTTTCTCTGGATCCCTTAACAAGTCAGCCTTTTCTTGCTCAGCCTTGAACACAGTATTCTCAAGAGAGATCTTGTCATTAGTTAAGGCCTGAATAGTGCTATCTTTGGCCTTCACCTCCTCTTTTGAAGAAAATAGGTCTTTTACGAGATCAGATTGCTTTGACTGGAGTTCTTTGACAACTTCTTCCAAAGTGGCCAACCTCTTGGCTAAGTCCTCCTGACATTTCTTCAACTCCTCATTCTCTTTCCTCAATGCCTCAGTATTTGGTTGGCACTAAGAAGATCGCTAGACAGTTTCTCTTTGTCAGAATTGAGGGTGTTGATGATGGCTGACTGATTGCGTACTTGCTTCTCCAAAATAAGTACTGGCTGGACATTGCTTAAAATGGAGTGAGCAATTACATCTTTTTCGCTTGAGACAGAAAAAGACTTACCTTTGAATGTGACGGTGTTCGAAGAACTTGGGCGGAGGTAGGGCCCAGCAAAATTATCCCTGGGGAGGTTTTCAAAATAAAGACCAATCCCCTCAAGCCCAGTAATGTCGACACCATCAATACTGATAGCCCCTCCTCTAACCTCTCCGGTTTGAAAGTCACCAGGGATCTCTTCTGCTTTCGTAGGATCAGTAGGGTCAACTGGAGGCAGTGGCTCCGGATCCCGGAGAGAAACCTCATCTCCCTTCGAAGTTTTCTTTCTCTTGGCGTCCCGGCCTACACCTTCTACTCCCCGTTTTCTGTCCTTAATGGGGACCTTTCGAGGTTTTGGAGACCCAACAACTTCCTTGGTTCTCTCGTGTTCCACCACTTGTAGTAAGGCATTATCGATTTGCCTATAATCTTGACCCTCTGGGTTTGTTTGGACAGCTTCCTCCACCTCGGTAGGATTGGCCTCTACCACCCCTTGCTTAGCCTTAACCTTTTTACATTTCATCTTTCTTGGGGCTTTAGCTCTGCCCGACAAGATCAATTTTCCATTTTTTCCCTCTGTCTTCTGGAGAATCACTCCCGGAGGGGTGGAGTGGTCAATTCCTCCCAAGACAGATCTCTTCGGTCTATTGTATTCCAAAGGTAGGATCTGGTTAAATTACCTCCGGTAAAGAAGTTGTGGAAGCGGTTTTCCCATTTTTCAGCTGTCCAAGCATTCAGCTTGGTACAAGTATTCTGCCCGGCCTCTAAGTAATCGTTCAAATCCTTGGGCAGCACTTTCAAAAAGCAAAAGAAAAAAGAATTAGATAAAAAAGTTTTTATAAGTAAAAGTAGAAGTATCTGGTGAGATTGTTACCATCACTTCGCCATCTGCTGGTGAGCATACTTGGGTTGACACCAGCTTTAACTTTCTTCCCATTCTCCTAAGAACCGCCGACGAACATAAATTGAGTCTTCCAGCCTTTCTCCGACTCGAGTAAGTCCTCCACTACCTTGTAGTTGTCACCCATGTTGAAGTGATAGAAAATGATGACATGATTTATATAGAAGTTTGCCACATCATCAAATTGCTCCATCGGTAGATGAATTCCGGAGAGCCTTGAAGCCATGATACATGCCATGAGGGTGAACCATGCATTAGGGCTTAGCTGGCTTGGGAAAAGCTTAATCAGATGGAAATATCTGACTATTTATGGGTCCAAGGGAAACCTAAGTCCCCATTTGAACAGCTCAGTGTAGAAGACAATCTCGTTGAGCTTACAGTCCATGGGCGTCTCCGGATCGATTGGAATCCTTACTTTAACAGTCTCTGGAATACCCCACTTGTCCTTATCCGGCCAAGTTCAGCTGTGTGAATGAAAGCATAGTTGATCTTCTGCAAGGCCAACATATATTTAACACTCACTTTGTAGAAACAAGGCCCCACTTTTCCCGCAAGGCACTCTGGCAGGTCCGGATGCTTTAGACACACTTTTTCCTTGCCTTTGCTCTTCCTAGCGATGGAAGTCTCACTTGTTTTCCCGGAGATGTCAGTCTCAAAAGGGGCTTCTTCAACGTTGTCCTCCATCACATCCTCCATTACCATGGAGGGGTTGTCAGCTGTTTTAGGAAGAGAATGGCTGGTGGCTGGCTCAGTAGGCCCTCCGGATTGTTGAGCATCATTTCCTTCTTGTGGTCTAGAGTCCGGTTGGGGCTCGGACCCGGAGGTCTCTTTTCGAAGACTTGAGCTAGTTACCTCCGGACCGGACAACTTGTCTTTGGGAATTTTGATGGGTGCTTCTAATCCTGTGGTTTTACTTTTTGCCCCGGATTTCGAAGGTGTGGTTTTTTATTTAGGCTGTGTGCCAGCAGCCTGTCCTTTTACCAGACGACCCCTTCCTCTATCTACCAGTTTCTCCGAGAAGATATCAGCATCTGACCCCATAGCAATAAATGGGGAAGGTTTCTTATAACTTGTGCCTGCGTGCCCTGGTTCAACAACAGGCTCTGACTCCTGGACCGATGAGCCCGAAACGATTGGTGAAATATTGGGCTGGAACAACCTCCTAGGTTTAGCACTCTTAGTTGAAGAAGAGCCTCGGTCAGGCTCTGAGCATGGTGTTTCCGGTTTATCAACAGGGGAAACAGGGAGGCCTGCAGCGATGCGCCTTTCTTGTTCAACCTTTTGAGCTTTTTCCAACTCTGACAAATTGAGCCACCCACCTTTTACTAAAGCATTTCTTGTTGTGAACATAAACTCACACAAAAATAAAGGTTTTTCGAGAGATGAAAACTTTGAAGATTAACGAGGTAGAGATAAATGAGATGATAAAACATTGAAAAGTAAACTGATTTATAGTAAAAGAACAAAAGATGCTTCGATACCTAGGAGGATTCGAAAGGGTAGATGCAATAATTAAAGACGGCGCTGATGCCACCCGCATTAAATGAAGAAGTTTATTTTTGAAGCAAGCGAGAGCGCCATTTTAGGAGAAAAACGGACGGTGTAGCGAATCAGAGAAGGACACGTGTCCCAGGATCTCTGGTGAAACTGCTCATCTTCTGAGGGTTTCAGTCTGTTCGGATAAAGTCATTACAGATTTTCGAAATGTCCGTACAAAGCTATGATTACACTTGAGCTATTTTTTAGGTCTTGCCAAAGGCCTTCGAACAAAACCTAAAAAAGGGGCAACTAATGAGTCCGGAATTTATTGCCACTCTTTATGAGAATCGGACAGGGGCAATTCGGACAACATCCACCCACTGAACCATCCGAACTGAACTAAAGTACTAAAAACTTAATCACTTCATGACTAAGCTGATTATCTACCTGCTTAAAAATAATGACTCTTCGAACTCGACCTGAATCCATAAGTCAACCCGAAAGTCCTTGTGGCCCACAATTAAGGGTATAAATACCCAACCACTTTCATTTAATGAGGGTAATGAAAATTAAATACAACCAGGCAGCTCAATTCTCCCACTACACTCTATCCAAACATTAAATACCTTTGAAATACCACAAAACTCTGGACAAAATTACCCTCAACCGAAAATAAACCACATCATGACTGATGGTGGAATAAGGGGAATCTGAATCTCGGTAAGTAACGATTTCAACCATATCAATTCTGCTGATAGGTTTGCTAATGCACGATATTCTGATTCAGTGGAGGACCTGGCCACGACATTTTGTTTCTTGGAGGACCAGGAGATGAGGGTTTCTCCACGAAAGACACAATACGCTCTAACAGTGCGACGATCATCAGGTGACGAAACCCAATTGGCATCAAAATACCCGTGAAACAGTAGCTGATAGCACGGTTTGATATGAAGACCTAACCAGTGAGTGCCAGATAAGTAGCGTAACACTCTCTTTAAACTTTGCAAGTGTATAGATATAGGGCTTTGTTGATATTACTTCAGACTGTTGACAGCGTAAGCTATGTCAGATCGTGTGTGGGTCAAGTACTGTAAAGCACTTAATAAGCTTATGTACTATGTAGGACCAACCAGAGGCGAACCATCACGAGTGGAGTGCTGGGTACCAGCTACCATAGGAGACAGAGACGGCTTGGACATGGACAGCTCTTGTGCAAGCAGTAAGTTGTCTATGTACTTGTGCTGTGTTAGGTATAAGCCTCTCTGGTCACGATGAACTTCTATTCCCAGGAATAGATGGAGTGGCCCCATGTCTTTAAGAGAAAATTTAGCATTGAGATTGTGAATGAACTGAGTTAAACAGACTGTGTCATTCCTAGTCACAACTATATCATCTACATAGACCAGAATAAGTAGAATAGTTGCCTTAGAGACTAAGTAAAAGTAGGAGCAATCAGCTTTTGAGTTACAGAGGCCCCAACTCAGAAGTGTATCCCTTAGCTTAGAATACCAAGCTCTACGGGCTTGCTTTAGACCATAGATGGCTTTGTGTAACTTTCAGACATGTGTAGGATGAACAGGATCCACAAAGCCATGAGGTTGTGTCATGTACACAGTTTCTTGTTATACTCCATTGAGGAAGGCATTGTTTATGTCAAGCTGCCTCATTGTCCGACCCTTCGAAACAGCAATAGTGAGTATTAACCTGATAGTAGAAGCTTTAATGACTGTACTGAAGGTCTCATAAAAGTCAACACCATGTGTTTGTTGAAAACCCTTAGCCACCAAGCGTGCTCTGTATCGCTGAAGAGAGCCATCCAGACCATACTTTACCTTATACACCCACTTATATCCAATTACAGTAGAAGAATCAGACACTGGTATTAAAGACCATGTGTTGTTGGCCAGCAAAGCATTATACTCACTCAACATAGCTTCTTGCCACTTAGGATGCCCAGTAGCCTCAGAAAACCGAGTAGGTTCAAAAACACATTTATCAGTAGTAACAAGAGACTCCACATATGGTAACTTAGGTTTAGATATGCCACGTTTTCGTCTAGTTTGCATGCTATGAGTGTTTTGTAATGTGTGGGAAGTAAAGGAAGTATTAGGGTTGGGAAATGGTAAGTCAATGGTCAGTGTAGGTGTAGACTTAGGATGTTGTTTGTTGCTGATATTTGTGGGTACTGAGTCTGAAGGAATAGTTATTGATAGAGACTGTGAGTGTGATAGACTAGTTACCTTAGGATAGGCAGTTAGAAGTCTTAGAGTAGAGCTCTGTTGCTGTAAGTGAGCATTGCACAAAGGTGTATGTTGTTCAATTGGAGCTGCAGAGTTAGAAACCTTAGAGGATACCTTTTCATTTGTCACAAGACCTGTAGGAAGACTAGGAAACCAAAGGTTAACAAAATACCTAGAAACTGACTCATTTTGGTGTGTATTTAGGAACCAGTGTGAAAAGGGAAGTCATCCTCATTAAACACAAAATTTCTAGAGACAAACACCCTACCACTAAAGCTGAGACACTTGTAGCCTTTGTGCCTTTGACTATCACCCAAGAAGACACATTTTATAGAATGAAATTGAAATTTATGTGTTTGGTAGGGTCTTAGGCAGAAAAACAAGAGCACCCAAGAGTTTTGAGACTTAGGTAGTTAGGTTCTTTGTGAAAAAGTGTTTCAAAAGGAGATTTATTGTTAAGGATAGGTGTAGGAAGTCTGTTTATTAAGTAAACACTAGTTTCAAAAGCTTCAACCCAGTATCTGTAAGGTAAGTGAGGTTGTGCTAAAAGGGTTAACCCAGTTTCCACAATATGCCTATGTTTTCTCTCACCACCCCAGTCACTTTGATAGACCTTTCAAACTGAGTTTCAACGAGGACTTTAAAACTTTTGAATATTTCAAACACTTGGCTTTTATCCCTGATGGGATATAACCAAGTGTACGTGGAGAAATCATCCAAGAAAAACACACAGTACTTACACCCACCAATAGATTGAATAGGAGTAGGGCCCCATACATCAGTGCGTATTAAGTCAAGAACATTTGTAGCATGAGAACTAGAAACATAATAAGGTAGACTGTGAGACTTGCCCAACTGGAAAGCCTCACAAAAGGTGATTATTTTGCTCAAAATAGAGTTCAACTTACATGACCTAAGAACAGTAGCTAAGACCCTTTGAGATGGATGGACAAGTTTCTTATGCCATCCATCTTTGACAGACTGAGATACAACAGTAGAGAAAACACTAAGGACACCTAGATTTAGATCAGATTGTGACTAGAGAAGGTATCCATCTTGTAGAGTCCATCTTCAGACCTCCGTCTGAGCAGGATGCTCCTTGTTGCCTTGTCCTTCACAAGACAGAAACCCTTACGAAACTCCACAAAAACATTATTGTGATTGGTTAGTTGAAAAACCAAAAGTATATTTTTGTTAATCCTAGGAACATGAAGAATAAGTTTTAAGAAAATAGGTTTTTGGTTAAAGAGTGCAAGGTAGACTGACCAATGTGGGAAATGGGAAATCTCTCACCATTACCAACAAGTATGGATTTGTTACATGAGTACTCAGACTTCTGAGTCATCTGACTGGTTCTCCCTGTGACATGGTGACTAGCACCACTGTCAGCATACCAGACTCCTTCACTTGTAGTGTCTTATATACCCAATAGAGCACTCTGATCTCCCTCTGATCAAGACTGCTCTGAGGAGGTAGAGCCTATAATTGAGGGATCATACATTTAATAACAAACAACATCAGAGCGACCATACCTGCTACATATTTGACAGGTTCGCTTGTTTTGTGAGAACTTTCCTCCTCTGACCCTGTAAAAGTTACTCATTTCTCTAGTTCCATAGTTAGGATTAAACCCATATCTGCCTCTGTAACCTCTGTTAGCACCTCTGTTATTAGGAAAAAAACCTCTCTGATTAGAGTTAGTGAGTTGTTGCTTTGATTCACTTATGGGAGAAAAATTTACACTAGATATATTGATGTTAGACACTGAATTTTGTAAACCAGTGAGTTGCTCGAGCCTGCTTTCAAACGTGAGCAAGCTTGTTTGTAAGTTAAGCCAGCCCAGCCCTTCCATATCAGCAAGACTGGCCATAATGGGTGTATATTCTGAATCAAGACCTATAAGGACTTGTGTTACCAGATCATCAATATAAGTTAGACAACCAGCTAGGATTAGGTTGTCATAAATTATTTTCATCTTATTTAAGTACTCATACATTGTTGAGGCTCCTTTACGAGTTCTTTGAAACTCAACCTTCTAATATGTAATCCTGGCTCTAGTCTGTGAACCAGACAACTTGCCAGCAACCTCTCAAAGATCTTTAGCTGACTGTTCTTCCATCAACTGAGCTGCTATCTGAGGGCTCATAGTGGAGTAAAGCCACCCAAGTAGCATCTAATCTTTAGCCACCCATTCTTCAAACTCTGGATTCTCAGTGACAGTACCCTCTCTGTTTGTAACAAACTTAGGAGGACAAACCTTTTCTCTAGTGATAAAACACCACACTTTATTATTTTTAATCATAGGTAAAACAATGGTTTTCCACAAGAGATAGTTGCTTCTATCTAGACGAATATTATTGACACTGCTGATTGAATGCAGGTGCATGTTTTTTGAGAAGAAACATGAGTTGTTCGAGAAGATGGATCCAATGGAGTACGAGCTAAAAGATGGGGAATCATTTGAAGTTTCCATTGAAGGCTTGAAGGTGGTCTGATACCAAGTTAGATTGAAGAAGATAACAAAATAGTTTAGAAATATAAATCTTTTCTTAATTCCTGAAAGAGTACCATAGAATTCTGCTGCTTATATACAATCACAAACACTGACAACCTTGGGAATATTCCCATATGAGGTTGTTAGTGATTTATAGACTTTGTTTGGTTACAAAGATAATATTCAGTTACATTTGTTTGGTTACACTGATATAATAAAGCCAAGTATTAGTGACTTGCTCTAAATGGGCCATGGATAGTCTTCTAACACCTTCTAGACCAAGCCTTGAGTGCTGACCGATCCAATACCAAAACACATACAAAAACACCGTTTAGAGTTAGACACTAAGTGAGGAGCTGAGTTTAGGGTTGTCTTCGACCAACTCCTCTTCTTCTTTCTTGACCTCTCCAATGGAGATCTTGGGAACACCATGATCTCTAATATAATGTAACCCAAGTAGTCAAGATTAAACGTTTTTAGACATGTAACACTTTTTGTTTATAAATCTTGTAGCCCAAAAATCTATAATTAATTCAAAACTCAATTGCTTGACACATGCACAAGGTCAATCCGAAGCCAAAAAGGAGAAGTTGGTTAAATACTTACTTCTTCTCAAATAAGTGGCACTTAATTTCAAAAGCATCACCTATGAACACATACCCCGAACAGAAAATACACTAGCAAACTCTTTGGTAACCATAGCCTATACTGAGTCCTACCCTTGGATTCATGTGCTGGAGTGCCCATCCATTCGAATCAATCCGGATAAGGAAGAAGAAAGTTTGAATATACAGATAAAACAGCCTCAAGATTGGAGATTTCCTCTCCTTCAATATCTCTTAGATGACATCTTGCCTCCGGAAAAAACAGTAGCAAGGAAAGTAAAGTACAAGGCTCGTGGTTTTTTCATTTTAAGAGATATCCTTTATAAGAAATCTTATAGTAAACCTCTTTTACGAGTCTCAAATAATACTCTCCGATGGTGAGGGATCAACACACTGTGGATTCAGGGCTCTAACCAGAATAGTTTTATTAGCTAGGGACTATTGGCCCTCTATAATGCAAGATGCCAAAAAGTTGGTAAAAAGTGTGATCCATGCCAGCGATATGGTAATGAAATCCATACCCCAGCTGTCCCTTTGGAATCAATTTCTGAGCCAATACGTTTTGCTCGATGGGGGTTGGATTTAGTAGGACCTCTACCCATGGCATCCGGGGGGTGCAGAACTATAATCGTCGCCATTGATTACTTTTCAAAGTGGATCGAAGCAGCTCCATTAGCAGGTACAACATCAAAATCTGTTATAAAATTCATCTTATCCAATATCTGTTGCAGATTTGGAATTCCACAAAAAATAACCACAGACAATGGGCAACAGTCTGACAACAAAGAAATGGAGAATTTGTGTGCCTCTAGAGGCATACAACATTGCCTATCTTCTCCTTTCCACCCACAAGAAAATGGTCAGGTCGAAGTGGCCAACAGGACAATATTGTCTGGTATAAAGAAGAATTTAGAAGGGGCTGCTGGAAAATGGCCAAGTTACTTGCAAGAAGTTTTGTGGGCTTACCGGACCACTCCCGGGGCAGCAACACAAGAGTCTCCCTTTGCCTTAGTATATGGGATGGATGCCATAGCTCCCATAGAAGCTACTCTTCATTCATTTCGAGTTCATAATTTTTCCGAACACGCTAACGAAGTGGCAGTCAGAGGCCAGCTTGACTTAGTAGAAGAAAGAAGAGTTAAGGCTCACCTTAGAGCTGCACACTATCAAGGTTTGATGAGAAGCAGGTTTGCTTCTAAAGTTAAGAGAAGGGATTTTCAACCAGGGGATAGGGTATTAATAAACGTTTTCCTACATACTAAAGAGAAGCAGTTCGGTAAGTTGGCTCCAACTTGGAAAGGACCCTATGTGGTCATTGAAAAGCTTAAGCCAGGGACCTACCGGCTCCAACACAAAGATGGAAGGATTTTGAATCACCCCAGGAACATTGAACACCTCCGGTTGTACTTGGAATAGAAACTATGTAAATATTTACTTGTTTAAAAGTTCATGTAAATATTTGGGGGCATACTCTTTCCTACCCTGGTGGCGCGGGGAGGTTTTAATGAGGTGTCCGAGATTTTTTAATAAAATTTTATGCCTTCTTAAAAGATCCGGAATGTTTCAACACTCACACTTTAAACATTGGTCATCGGAGAATTTAAACACTCTCACTTTAAAATACTTGTGAAATAACTAAGGGCTGCTTAAACATTAGCGACCGAAATTGAAAAAAAATCATGAAACGATGCAGGAGTTATGCAAAATAAAACTGCCAATTAAAACATACGAAATTCCTTGTCCATCTAAGGACTTTGAATTGTCAAAACAAGAAAGGTTTATCTAGACAAGTACCGGACACGGTTACAAAAAATGCCTTGGCCATCCAAGGACTTTGGTTCAATCACAACAAAATTAAAAAGATAATTGATATTCTAAGACTGAGCCTTTGAAGATGGCTCAGCCTCACTTGGCTTCTTCTTCTTTGGGTCGTCATCTGGGCTCTCCCCAGTCTCTTCTTCTTCATCACTGGTGTCCTCACTGGACATGGTATGATGAGGAATGTCTTCGTACTCCACGAATTGCCATAAATCTCTCAAGGTCTTCTTCGGAAACGTTTCATGAAAAAGGAGAACCATATCTGACCTGACCTCAACATACCTTGCCTCCTGAGAATCTATCACCTCATTGGTATAAGCATCTATCCTAGCCTGGATTGTTTTCTCTGGCTCCCTTAACAAATCAGCCTTTTCTTGCTCAACCTTGAACACAGTATTCTCAAGAGAGATCTTGTCATTAGTTAAGGCCTGAATGGTGCTATCTTTGGTCTTCACCTCCTCTTTTGAAGAAAAGAGGTCTTTTATGAGATCAGATTGCTTTGACTGGAGTTCTTTGACAACTTCTTCTAAAGTGGCCAACTTTGGCTAAGTCCTCTTGACGTTTCTTTAACTCCTCATTCTCTTTCCTCAATGCCTCAGTATTTTGGTTGGCACTAAGAAGATCGCTAGACAGTTTCTCTTTGTCAGAATTGAGGGTGTTGATGATGGATGACTGATTGCGTACTTGCTTCTCCAAAATAAGTACTGGCTGGATATTGCTTAAAATGGAGTGAGCAATGACATCTCTTTCGCTTGAGACAGAAAAAGACTTACCTTTGAATGTGACGGTGTTCGAAGAACTTGGGCGGAGGTAGGGCCTAGCAAAATTATCCCTAGGGAGGTTTTCAAAATAAAGACCAATCCCCTCAAGCCCAGTAATGTCGACACCATCAATACTGATAGCCCCTCCTCTAACCTCTCCGGTTTGAAAGTCACCAGGGATCTCTTCTGCTTTCGTAGGATCAGTAGGGTCAACTGGAGGCAGTTGCTCCGGATCCCGGAGAGAAACCTCATCTCCCTTCGAAGTTTTCTTTCTCTTGGCGTCCCGGCCTACACCTTCTGCTCCCCGTTTTTTGTCCTTAATGGGGACCTTTCGAGGTTTTGGAGACCAAGCAACTTCCTTGGTGCTCTCGTGTTCCATCACTTGTAGTAAGGCATCATCGATTTGCCCTTAATCTTGTCCCTCTGGGTTTGTTGGGACAGCTTCCTCCACCTCGGTAGGATTGGCCTCTACCACCCATTTCTTCGCCTTAACCTTTTTACATTTCATCTTGCTTGGGGCTTTAACTCTGCCCGGCAAGATCAATTTTCCATTTTTCCCTCTGTCTTCTAGAGAATCACTCCCGGAGGGGTGGAGTGGTTAATTCCTCCCAAGACAGATCTCTCCGGTTTGTTGTATTCCAAAGGTAGGATCTGGTTAAATTTCCTCTAGTAAAGCAGTTGTGGAAGCGGTTTGCCCATATTTCAGCTGTCCAAGCATTCAGCTTGGTACAAGTATTCTGCCCGGCCTCTAAGTAATCTTTCAAATCCTTGGGCACCACTGTCAAAAAGCAAAAGAAAAAAGAATTAGATAAAAAAGTTTTTATAAGTAAAAGTAGAAGTATCTGGTGAGATTGTTACCATCACTTCGCCATATGCTGGTGAGCATACTTGGGTTGACACCAGCTTTAATTTTCTTCCCATTCTCCCAAGCACCACTGACGAACATAAATTGAGTCTTCCAGCCTTTTTCCGACTCGAGTAAGTCATCCACTACCTTGTAGTTGTCATCCATGTTGAAGTAATAGAAAATGATTACATGATTTCTGTAGAAGTTTGCCACAGCATCAAATTGCTCCATCGGTAGAGGAATTCCGGAGAGCCTTGAAGCCATGATACATGCCATGAGGGTGAACCATGCATTAGGGCTTAGCTGGTTTGGGCAAAGCTTAATCAGATGGAAATATCTGACTATTTCTGGGTCCAAGGGAAACCTAAGTCCCCATTTGAACAACTCAGTGTAGAAGACAATCTCGTTGAGCTTACAGTCCATGAGCGTCTCCAGATCGATTGGAATCCTTACTTTAACATTCTCTGGAATACCCCATTTGTCCTTATCCGGCCAAGTTCAACTGTGTGAATGAAAGCATAGTTGATCTTCAGCAAGGCCAACAGATATTTAACACTCACTTTGTAGAAACAAGGCCCCACTTTTCCCGCAAGGCACTCCGGCAGGTCCGGATGCTTTAGACACACTTTTTCCTTGCCTTTGCTCTTCCTAGCGATGGCAGTCTCACTTGTTTGCCCGGAGACGTCAGTCTCAAGAGAGGCTTCTTCAACGCTGTCCTCCATCACATCCTCCATTACCGTGGAGGGGTTGTCAGTTGTTTTAGGAAGAGAAGGGCTGGTGGTTGGCTCAGTAGGCCCTCCGGATTTCTGAGCATCCTTTCCCTCTTGTGGTCTAGAGTCCGGTTGGGGCTCGGACCCGGAGGTCTCTTTTCGAAGACTTGAGCTAGTTACCTCCGGACCGGACAACTTGTCTTTGAGAATTTTGATGGGTGCTTCTAATCCTGTGGTTTTACTTTTTGCCCCGGATTTCGAAGGTGTGGTTTTTTATTTAGGCTGTGTGCCAGCAGCTTGCCCTTTTACCAGACGACCCCTTCGTCTATCTACCAGTTTCTCAGGGGAGATATCAGCATCTGACCCCATAGAAATAAATGGTGAAGGTTTCTTAAACTTGTGCCTGCGTGTCCTGGTTCAACAACAGGCTCTGACTCCTTGACCGATGAGCCCGAAACGATTGGTGAAAGGTTGGACTGGAACAACCTCCTAGGTTTAGCACTCTTAGTTGAAGAAGAGCCTCGATCAGGCTCTGAGCATGGTGTTTCCGGTTTATCAACAGGGGAAACAGGGAGGCCTGCAGCGATGCGCTCGTTCAACCTTTTGAGCTTTTTCCAACTCTGACAAATTGAGCCACCCACCTTTTACTAAAGCATTTCTTGTTGTGAACATAAACTCACACAAAAAGAAAGGTTTTTTGAGAGATGAAAACTTTGAAGATTAACAGAGTAGAGATAAATGAGATGATAAAACAGTGAAAAGTAAACTGATTTATAGTAAAAGAACAAAAGATGCTTCGATACCTAGGAGGATTCGAAAGGGTAGATGCAATAATTAAAGACGGCGCTGATGTCACCCGCATTAAATGAAGAAGTTGCTTTTTGAAGCAAGTGGGAGTGCCATTCTAGGACAAAAACGACCAGTGTAGCGAATCAGAGAAGGACACGTGTCCCAGGATTTCTGGTGAAACCGCTCATCTTCTGAGGGTTTCAGTCTGTTCGGATAAAGTTATTACACATTTTTGATATGTCCGGACAAAGATATGATTACACTTGAGTTATTTTTTAGGTCTTTCCAAACGCCTTTGAACACAACCTAAATTAGGGGCAACTGATGAGTCCGGAATTTATTGCCACTCTTTATGAGAACCGGACAGGGATAATTCGGACAACATCGACCCACTGAACCATCCGAACTGAACTAAAGTAATAAAAACTTAATCACTTCATGACTAAGCTGATTATCTACGTGCGTAAAACTAATGAGTCTTTGAACTCGACCCGAATCCATAAGTCAACCCGAAAGCCCTTGTGGCCCACAATTAAGGGTATAAATACCCAACCACTTTCATTTAATGAGGGTAATGAAAATTAAATACAACCAAGCAGCTCAATTCTCCCACTACACTCTATCCAAACATTAAATACCTTTGAAATACCACAAAACTCTAGACAAAATTACCCTCAACCGAAAATAAACCACACTATGACTGATGTTGGAATAAGGGAAATCTGAATCTCGGTAAGTAACGATTTCAACCATATCAATTCTGCTGATAGGTTTGCTAATGCACGATATTCTGATTCAGTGGAGGACCTGGCCACGACATTTTGTTTCTTGGAGGACCAGGAGATGAGGGTTTCTCCACGAAAGACACAATACGCTCTAACACTGCGACGATCATCAGGTGACGAAACCCAATTGGCATCAGAATACTCGTGAAACAGTAGCTGATAGCACGATTTGATATGAAGACCTAACCAGTGAGTGCCAGATAAGTAACGTAACACTCTCTTTAAACTTTGCAAGTGTATAGATATAGGGCTTTGTTGATATTGCTTCAGACTGTTGACAGCGTAAGCTATGTCAGATCGTGTGTGGGTCAAGTACTGTAAAGCACCTAATAAGCTTATGTACTATGTAGGACAAACCAGAGGCGAACCATCATGAGTGGAGTGCTGGGTACCAGCTACCATAGGAGACAGACACGGCTTGGACATGGACAGCTCTTGTGCAAGCAGTAAGTTCTCTATGTACTTGTGCTGTGTTAGGTATAAGCCTCTCTGGTCACGATGAACTTCTATTCCCAGGAATAGATGGAGTGGCCCCATGTCTTTGAGAGAAAAGGTAGCATTGAGATTGTGAATGAACTGAGTTAAACAGACTATGTCATTCCCAGTCACAACTATATCATCTACATAGACCATAATAAGTAGAATAGTTGCCTTAGAGACCAAGTAAAAGAAGGAGCAATCAGATTTTGAGTTGCAGAGGCCCCAACTCAGAAGTGTATCCCTTAGCTTAGAATACCAAGCTCTACGGGCTTGCTTTAGACCATAGATGGCTTTGGGTAACTTTCAGACATGTGTAGGATGAACATGATCCACAAAGCCCTGAGGTTGTGTCATGTACAAAGTTTCTTGTTATACTCCATTGAGGAAGGCATTGTTTATGTCAAGCTGCCTCATTGTCCGACCCTTAGAAACAGCAATAGTGAGTATTAACCTGATAGTAGAAGCTTTAATGACTGGACTGAAGGTCTCATAAAAGTCAACACCATATGTTTGTTGAAAACCCTTAGCCACCAAGCGTGCTTTGTATCGCTGAAGAGAGCCATCCGAACCATACTTTACCTTATACACCCACTTACATCCAATGACAGTAGAAGAATCAGACACTGGTACTAAAGACCATGTGTTGTTGGCCAGAAAAGCATTATACTCACTCAACATAGCTTCTTGCCACTCAGGATGCCCAGCAGCCTCAGAAAACCGAGTAGGTTCAAAAACACCTTTATCAGTAGTAACAAGAGACCCCGCATATGGTAACTTAGGTTTAGATATGCCACGTTTTTGTCTAGTTTGCATGCTATGAGTGTTTTGTAATGTGTGGGAAGTAAAGGAAGTATTAGGGTTGGGAAATGGTACGTCAATGGTCAGTGTAGGTGTAGATTTAGGATGTTGTTTGTTGCTGATATTTGTGGGTACTGAGTCTGAAGGAATATTTATTGATAGAGACTGTGAGTGTGATAGACTAGTTACCTTAGGATAGGCAGTTGGAAGTCTTGGAGTATAGCTCTGTTGCTGTAAGTGAGCATTGCACAAAGGTGTATGTTGTTCAATTGGAGCTGCAGAGTTAGAAACCTTATAGGATACCTTTTCATTTGTCACAAGACCTGTAGGAAGACTAGGAAACCAAAGGTTAAGAAAAGACCTAGAAACTGACTAATTTTGGTGTGTATTTAGGAACCTAGTGTGAAAAGGGAAGTCATCCTCATTAAACACAAAATTTCTAGAGACACACACCCTACCACTAAAGCTGAGACACTAGTAGCCTTTGTGCCTTTGACTATCACCCAAGAAGACACATTTTATAGAATGAAATTGAAATTTATGTGTTTGGTAGGGTCTTAGGCAGAAAAACAAGAGCACCCAAGAGTTTTGAGACTTCGGTAGTTAGGTTCTTTGTGAAAAAGTGTTTCAAAAGGAGATTTATTGTTGATGATAGGTGTAGGAAGTCTCTTTATTAAGTAAACACTAGTTTCAAAAGCTTCAACCCAGTATCTGTAAGGTAAGTGAGATTGTGCTAAAAGGGTTAACCCAGTTTCCACAATATGCCTATGTTTTCTCTCACCACCCCAGTCGCTTTGAACAACTTTGATAGACCTTTCAAACTGAGTTTCAACCAGGACTTTAAAACTTTTGAATATTTCAAAGACTGGGCTTTTATCCCTGATGGGATATAACCAAGTGTACGTGGAGAAATCATCCAAGAACAACACATAGTACTTACACCCACCAATAGATTGAATAGGAGTAGGGCCCCAGACATCAGTACGTATTAAGTCAAGAACATTTGTAGCATGAGAACTAGAAACATAATAAGGTAGACTGTGAGACTTGCCCAACTGGCAAGCCTCACAAAAGGTGATTGTATTTCTCAAAATAGAGTTCAACTTACATGACCTAATAACAGTAGCTAAGACCCTCTGAGATGGATGGCCAAGTTTCTTATGCCATCCATCTTTGACAGACTAAGATACAACAGTAGAGAAAACACTAAGGACACCTAGATTTAGATCAGACTGTGACTTAGAGAAGGTATCCATCTTGTAGAGTCCATCTTCAGACCTCCATCTGAGCAGGATGCTCCCTGTTGCCTTGTCCTTCACAAGATAGAAACCCTTACGAAACTCCACAAAAACATTGTTGTGATTGGTTAGTTGAAAAACCAAAAGTATATTTTTGTTAATCCTAGGAACATGAAGAATAAGTTTTAAGAAAATAGGTTTCTTGGTTGAAGAGTGCAAGGTAGACTGACCAATGTGGGAAATGGGATCTGTTACCTGAGTACTCAGACTTCTGAGTCATCTGACTGGTGCTCCCTGTGACATGGTGACTAGCACCACTGTCAGCATACCAGACCCCTTCACTTGTAGTGTCTTATATACCCAATAGAGCACTCTGATCTCCCTCTGATCGAGACTGCTCTGAGGAGGTAGAGCCCATAATTGAGGGATCATCCATTTAATAACAAACAACAGCAGAGCGACCATACCTAATACATATCTGACAGGTTGGCTTCTTCTGTGAGAACTTTCCTCCTGTGACCCTGTAAAAGTTACCCCTTTCTCTAGTTCCATAGTTAGCATTAAACCCATCTCTTCCTCTGTAACCTCTGTTAGCACCTCTGTTATTAGGAAAAAAACCTCTCTGATTAGAGTTAGTGAGTTGTTGCTTTGATTCACTTATACGAGAAAAATTTACACTAGATATATTGATGTTAGACACTGAAATTTGTAAACCAGTGAGTTCCTCAAGTCTGCTTTCAAATGTTAGCAAGCTTGTTTGTAAGTTAAGCTAGCACAGCCCTTCCATATCAGCAAGACTGGCCACAATGGGTGTATATTATGAATCAAGACCTGTAAGGACTTATGTTACCAGATCATCAATATAAGTTAGACAACCAGCTAGGATTAGGTTGTCATAAATTATTTTCACCTTATTTAAGTACTCAAACATTGTTGAGGCTCCTTTACGAGTTCTTTAAAACTCAACCTTGTAATATGTAATCCTGGCTCTAGTCTGTGAACCAGACAACTTGCCAGCAGCCTCTCAAAGATCTTTAGCTGACTGTTCTTCCACCAACTGAGCTGCTATCTCAGGGCTCATAGTGGAGTAAAGCCACCCAAGTAGCAGCTGATCTTTAGCCACCCATTCTTCAAACTCTGGATTCTCAGTGACAGTACCCTCTGTGTTTGTAACAAACTTAGGAGGACAAACATTTTCTCTAGTGATAAAACACAATAGTTTATTACCTTTAATCATAGGTAAAACAATGGTTTTCCATAAGAGATAGTTGCTTCTATCTAGACGAATATTATTGACAATGCTGATTTAATGCAAGTGCATGTTTTTTGAGAAGAAACATGAGTTGTTCGAGACGATAGATCCAATGGAGTACGAGCTAAAAGATGGGGAATCGTTTGAAGTTTCCATTGAAGGCTTGAAGGTGGATCTGATACCAAGTTAGATTGAAGAAGAAAAACAAAATAGTTTAGAAATATAAATCTTTTTTTGATTCCTGAAAGAGCACCATAAAATTCTGCTGCTTATATACAAGCACAAACACTAACAACCTTGGGAATATTCCCATATGAGGTTGTTAGTGATTTATAGACTTTGTTTGGTTACAAAGATAATATTCAGTTACATTTGTTTGGTTACACTGATATAATAAAGCCAAGTATTAATGACTTGCTCTAAATGGGTCATGGATAGTCTTCTAACACCTTCTAGACCAAGCCTTGAGTGCTGACCGATCCAATACCAAAACACACACAACAACACCGTTTAGAGTTAGACACTAAGTGAGGAGCTGAGTTTAGGGTTGTCTTCGACCAGCTCCTCTTCTTCTTTCTTGACCTCTCCAATGGATATCTTGGGAACACCATGATCTCCAATATAATGTAACCCAAGTAGTCAAGATTAAACATTTTTAGACATGTAACACTTTTTGTTTATAAATCTTGTAGCCCAAAAAGCTATAATTAATTCAAAACTCAATTCATTGACACATGAATCCTACTAGTTGAGTTAAGTCGTGATACTAGTTGAGTTAAGGCGTGGGTATCATTATACCTTAAGAATATTTACTTTATGGAGTGAATTGAAATTTCTAATGCATGCAAAACATGCACAAATAAGTATCCTTATGAAAGAGTAGTTAGGTTTAGAGTTATATCATTTCTCATAAAAAGAAAGGTCACATAGGAAAATATATGAAGTATATTAATTAAATATGTAGCAGTAAGAAACAATGTTGGACAACACATGTAGAAAACCTTAGATTGGGCAATGAATGTTTAACTTGTCTCCACAACATGCATGCGTTGAGCACACGATGTTTTGAGCAGGATCTCACACTCCTTTTCAAAGTAACAAACTCCTAAAGTCACCTCTCATTGGTATGAGAAGCTTTTATTTCCAAGTAAAGCTATTTTTAAAAAAATCATTAACAAAAAGTATATCGAATTTAAATCTTGACTTAGAGAGTATTTGAGTAGGACCTTATCGGTCACTATACATCGAGTTAAATACATATTTAGATTGAGAGCATACCAACAATAAGAAAATTCATAAGATTTTCTAATTGGTAAGAATCACATAACATAATTTCATTACGATATCTACTAGAAACGTTACAAGACTTTAAAATAAGAGATACAAGATTTAAAATAAGAGGTGAAACTCTATTTTTGACCTAGAGTAATACACCATCATTCACTTAGGGAAACCAAACTGTTAGACACATCATGTTGACTATTAGAAAAATTTACAACATTGAAAACCTTAGGTAAATGACTTTAGAATCTATGAAATGAACACAGTACTCTTCAACTTGCATAATTCACCCTCGGTTGTTCGGTAAGTTATCACTAACTTTATGGCCTAGTAAAATTGTCATCAAATTCAAGGTATATAGGATTATGTAGTGTAAGTTTCTAAATTTATAGTAAAGTTTTGTTGCATTTGGTAACATGTAGTTTATTATATAAAGTAGCAGTTTTAGCTGTAAATGCGTTAATTTGAACTGCAAATGTGTGTAATTTTTATATTTTCACCACAGTTATCAATGATTGAATTCTTACTAAAATACTCAACTTTCACTAATATTAACTAAGGAGTTCACGTGACAACATTGCTAGCACCATTTTCCACAAACGAGTCATTTTTAACTAGTTGATTTTCGGTATATATAAAGGCTCTCTATTCTTGCTCAGACTTGTTTTGATCACTATGAATAAACTCCAACACAATATGATCCCCTTTCAGTTGCAGTTATGGATAATAATTTTTTCCGAACATGTGGGTTCCCCATCCGAGCCTATCCGATGAGATGAGTTATGGGTTTTCAAAAATTTACATGGAAAAATTATGGATTTAAAAATTTACTATCCACCGGGTTTTGATCGGATTGTAGATTTTAATAAAAATTTGTGGGTACCAATCCGAACCTGACCCACCGATAATATGCAACAAATACCCGTAAAATTAATATTGATATAAAATAATATATTATTCAGTATTGTTTATAAAATTTTAAGCTAAAGTCATTCACATCATATACCAAAACTATACATTGATTATTACTGGATAACAAAATATTTTATTAATTATTACTACGTATAATATATTTTGAAAACTATTATTCTACCTTTAAATATTATATTTGATTTTTCAATGTCTTTTTTAAATATTTTTCCATTCTTGTCTATATAAAATTAATATATAATTTTCAAATTAATTTTTGATAATATATAACAAAATAATTATTAATTATCCTTAGATAATGTATTTTTATTTAAAATATCACTCAAAATATAAGCATTTAATTTGATTTTTCAACTTTTTTTCTTTTAAATATTTTTCTTGTGGACTGTATGAAATCTTATCCCCAAACAATTAATGATAAAGCCTACCAAAATATTTGTTATTTATCCTAAATTATATTTTGAAACATATCACTCTATATTTAAAACAAGTTATATTATATATATATTTTTTAATTATAAATATTTTTCTAAATTTGTTACTAAATGTTTATATTTGTCATTAAATTTAAGAGTTATATTATGTCTCATATATATAATAATTATTATTTTAATATATTATTTTTTGTTCTGTTAATTGTTTATTGGATAATTAATTACGAATGCTTTTATGGATAAATCCATGATGCATGGCCACCGCGGGTGGGTACCCAAATCCGACAGGTTTGGCGATGGAACAAGATCTTATGTCCGGACGGATATCCGAACCCGATGGATTTAGAAAAATAAACGTGGGATATGTATTAGTTTAGCAATATCTGCACCCAATTCGACCCATTGTCATCCCTAGTTGCAGTAGACACTTATGAGATCATACTTGCCACGCACTTGACAAGTAGTAGTGGTGTATCTTCCCTCATTTAATTATTTATAGTTTTTTGAATACGTATTTCTTCCACAAAAACATCTATCTTGACCCCCTAAAGTAATCACTATTATGAACTTTAAAGTTATTAGGTGTCATATTCTTAACTTTTATAGTTGTGAAGTTGATTGAGGCATGATCCAAATTAACTATCGAGTCATAAAACATGGTTAGTTGTTCTAGCCTATTCTCAAAAGTAAGGAGAGTGGCTTGCAGATCTAGTTAGTTTTTCACCTTGGTGTCAACAAGACTAACTGCAATTAGTGTGTACACAACATTTGAACTTGTAAAAATTTGAGACATTTGGTAATCAACAAAAACAGGAGACCCAGCTAGGTTAAGTTTTTTGGAGACCATTTCATTTTTCATAGATACTCTTCCATAGTATTGCTTCATTTGCAAGTCTTATGAAATTCAGACTTCAAATAAGTAATTATAGATCTAGTTTGAGATCTTGAAAGTCTAATGTGTTGTCCCATAAAACTTTTGAAGTTTCTTCTTCCATAAGTTGAACAACTATGTTTTAGGTTATGGTGTTATACAATCACTCCAAGAGTAGCTGATCCTTGACTATCTAATAACCATATTAAACGTTTTCTATCACAACATTATCTGCTCAATGAATAAGCTAATGAAAACATGATTTATCTCAACTAATGATATCTCATAGCTTGTTTCCTCTAATAATTGGTAAGATCATAGTCTCCGAATGCATAAAGTAATTTATATCTTAGTTGGTTGCATATAAGGTACAAATTTGATTAATTTTTAAGTTATTGCTTCTTAAAAGATGATAAATATTAGCACACTAAAAATCTAAAGACTCCGAGTTAGCTGGATAATTGAATTTGCTAATGAATGTATATAACTCGGATACCAACGGATAAATAATAAAAAGAATGTGTTCTAATCCTTTTAAGATTTTCGTAGTTATTTTATTAATTTCAAATCATGTCTTTCTTTCATCGCTAGAAGTGACTATTAATAGTTGTAGAAGATGTACAAGTTGCTGCATAGGGTGCTGGATTTTTAAATAACTATCCATGTTTGTACCATTGTACAAATAGAATAAATAAGTTGTATTTGGGATCATTTACAACGGTTGTAATGTGCTGTAGAAGGTACATGTTTTTTCGGCTTGAACTTCTATTTATTCTTTGTGTTTGGTCTTGTAATCATTTTTGGAGTGAGGCTTCTTTAGTTGGTTTAACACATAACGCAACTAAATAGGAAACACTTACACAACTCCCAAAACGCTTATTTTCGCCTCGAGATAGTCGCCTACTCTTGTTTACTCAAATTAACGACCGTAAGCTCGCATGATTTGTTCGTCGCATCTACTTTAATTGAGCTTACTCCAACCTGGTTTTTAACTACTTTTATCATGTAAACTGTGTTGGATAAACATTGAACAGACACGTGTTATTATGTCAGTTAGTAAGATAAGATCAAACAGTTAGTAATTTGTCTATATAAGAGACAAACTGTGTACATTTGATCTTCGAAATGACCGTTATCATTTCCATCATATTAATCTTTGAAATGACCGTTATCATTTCCATACTGATCTTGAAATGACCGTTATCATTTCCATAAAAATTTATAGAAATGTGAGATATCATTTCTATACTTGCTGTCTGGTTTGTTTGTTTAATAAGAGGGAACTCCTTCAAACTGCAGTAAAGCGACCTCATAAAATATATTGTTTCTACTCTGTATATGTTTTCAAAATTAGTTGTGCAAACATAATATACATTAATGGAAAAATAATGTTTTATAACCCGTCGTCATTTAATCCGTTGCGAATCGACTTTCGTTATTACCACGAATTTATAACCGACCAAATATTTGGTAGCAAATCTCATTGGTTTACATAACCATTGACGATAAATATAAGTTCATGTCTCTTATTTCATTTATAATAATAAGAAATTAATATTTTGCCTCCTATTTTTACTTTATTTTCCCTCGACTCATTTATCTGTTTTATTTTCCCTTTCTTTACCCAAATCATCTCAGACTCTACGCCTTTTCTTTGTTCCCAGATACAAAACTCTTTTCAGCTCAATATATATTTGACCTTTTTCAAACCCTTCTTTTCTTCTTCCTTCTCAGCCATAAATATTTTTTCAGCCAGTAAATCCTTTTTCCAAACACTTCAATTTTTTTCCTTTTCAAAACCTTTATTAACCCTTCAAGTTTTCCCTTTAATCCATAGTTTTTTCAAAATTTCATCCAAATTTAAATATCTATACATTTAAATATCACGAAGAAATTCGAAAGTTCTAAACTAGATTTTGAAAGAGAGTTCTGTTATCTTGAAAAAATTAGGCTGAAATTAAAGGTAAATTGTCTCTTAACATTAATTAGTATTATTCCTGCTTAATATATGCAATATTACGTTGGAATTTGTTATTGACCTAAATTATTCAATTAGTATTATATATATTAAATAGGGTTGATTTGGAGAATTTGGATGGTATTTGATTTGAGGTTACAATTGGGATTGGGTTTGATTTATGGTTCAAATTAATATATTTGACATTGTAGTTGAGTTTGTTTCCCGTTTGGTGCCAAATTGTATGCGAAACATTTAGTAACTTAATTGCTAACAATCTAAAAAGTTATGTAATTGGAATAAGGTCATCTTTTTTTATGTTTCTGAGTTATGTGAAAATGTCAGGCAACTAAATCATCATAATAGCTTATCATTGCCACCATGGGTGTAAGTTTTGGAACGGAATTATATGCATTCAAAGAGTATTGTTAACTTTGATTTGAAGTGTTACAACTTATTTGTTAACTTGAGAGATTATGCATTTCCCATTTGTAAGGTATTTAGGCTCATTGGATTTTTTAAAGCAGGTATTGAGAGATAACCTTAGCTGTGTTGCTGATGTAACAACCACTAGCGGAATTATATGGAAATAAGCGGGGCGGAAAGATATTAAAACTTTGACGCCGATGTTGCCTCTTAGGTGGTGGGTAATCATTTCGGACGCGTCTTATGCATCTGATGAGGCGTTTTAAGACCTAGTTTTCCATATTCACTTTCATTTTCTATTTTTAAATTTATCTAAAAAATAAATATTAATATTTATTATTATCTAGATAAATATATAACGCTAAAATTTTATTATTATTTTATTTGTTTTTATACTTTATTTATTATTATTCTTTCAAAATATCCAAAATTATTAGTCTACTAATCTTAAAATCTAAGTTAGATTTAGAGATAATCAAAATAGAACTATATATGAGTAAAATGAAGCGGCATGGCACCAAAATGTCTAATTTTATCGATAACATTAATGCTTGTGAAAAAAATAATATAATAAATTACAAATGTAGCTCATGAATAATAAAAGATTGAGAAATAGAGGGATTTAAAAATATGCCAGAAGACTGATTTAATTTTGTTTGAGAAGAGAAAATAATATAACTTCCCATATACTTATAATTTCATTCCATCAGAAACCAACTACCCACAATTTTATTCCATTAGAAATCCACTACTCACCACTAATTAATGATCTTGGAGGAAGGAGACGGAGGTGGTAACAACCTTATATATGTGTTAGTTAAGGTCAACAAGTCCAAATCCTTAATTCTCCTTTTGGAGGTAGGCGGTTTTAGGTTATCAAAGCTAAAAGCAATACTTCGGTTAGTGATTGTGTGAGCTGAATCCTTCTTTAGATGGCTCCCGAACTTCCGAATTGGAACAATATTATGGTGTCTGAAAAAGTAAACTTCTATAATTAGGTCAGAAATAGAAGTATGAATAGTCGAGATTCAGAAACTGTGTTAGATATATATTTATATATACAGTCTGGTCTAGTGTTCTATTTATATGTGGGTGACTACAACTACCCAATTTGTAGGATTTGTAATTTTTTAGCATTTTGTTTACAAAATGCCAATTACTCTCATAGTATTTATAAGTTTTCATCATTTTATTTCTATTTGTGAGTTAATATTCTTAATCTCTCTTTTGATGTCTTCAATTCTGTCTGATTGTCTAGAAAGTCAATGGTTATGTCGACATGTCAAGAGTAATCCTCACTCCGGTCTTAAAGGACTCCTCGGAAACGAGAGTGTCTCTCACCGGCAGCTGAGGGAGACTAAGAAAGAAGAGAAGTCAGCTAGGGTTTCGAAGTACAACCAGCTGACTTCCTCTTCTTCATCTTGAAACAACAAGTTGAGAAATCATATGGAACTCTCCCTAAGGTGTTTCGCGTCAAGCATTGGGCAAGACCCAAGACCCAAAGTTTGTGACTTACACTAGACTCATCACAAGTTAAAACATTGTGCTAGTCCTTTGGACTTGTCACACTCTCTTGTACAAAATTCAAAATGTAACTATGTGTGTCTTATTTACATTCAATCCGTTAGAACAATAAAAGATTCCCTCACATCCTGTAACAACTACCTATATATATGGTAGTGTTGTGAGCTGTTGAAATTAAAGGAAACAAAACGAATAAAATACAAAGAATCAGTTAAGGATCAACTCTTTCTGGGTTGACTTTACTTAACCATGAGCCCAAAGGTAGCTGCTCAGTTAATGGAGGATGAGACTTCAAATGGTCTCTGGGAAGCTGCAAGAAAACTCGCTAGCTCACAAACAAGAGCCACAATTACATATTTTGAGTATGAGTTCCAGCGAACTCGTAAAGGTAACACTTCAATGTTTGAATACCTGAACAAGATGAATTCTATTTGTGATAATTTGCTGCTTGCTGGTTGTGGTGTGTCTATGGATGACTTAGTCACCCAAGTTCTAGCTGGATTGGACTCAAAATACACCCTATTATGGTGAGTCTGATAGACAAAGAGGACTTGAGTTGGCTATATCTACAAACAAGTCTGCTCACATCTGATAGCAAACTTGAATCATTGCTAAATCTACAAAGCGATCGCTAACATGGGTTTGGCCTCTGTCAACTTCACTCAAAAGACAGATCTCAAGCAACAAGAAAACAATAGCAGCTCAAGAGGTTTCTATGGTGGTACCAGAGGATAGATTAAAAACTATAGAGGGAGGTCTATCTACTCAAACAATAGCAGAGGCAGGGGTAACTACTACAGAGAAAGAGGTGGTAGGTTCTCTCAGAACAAACCAACCTGCCAGATTTGTAGTAGGTATGGTCATTCTGCCCTGTTTGCTACTACAGAGATGATCCCTCTGTCACGGGAAACACACCAACAGATCAAGGTAAAAATGAAGGAGAACAAGCTTCCTATGTTACTACTCAAGACATTATAGGTGACAATGCCTGGTTTGTTGACAATTGTGCTAGCCACCATGTTACAGGAAATTCAAGTTTGTTGACTCAAATCTGAGTACTCATGTAATAAGAGTGTGCTGGTTGGTAGTGGTCAAAGGTTACCTATTAAACATATTGGCAGTTCTAACCTATATTCTAAAACCAAAAGACCTATTTTACTCTCAAATATTCTACATGTTCCCTAATAAACAAGAATTTAGTTTCTGTTTTTCAACTTACTAAAAATAATAATGTGTTTGTTGAATTTCATGATGGGTTTTGCTTTGTGAAGGAAAAGGGAACAAGGACTATTCTTCTAAGAGAGACATTTGAGAATGGTTTGTATATGTTGGAAAGCTACCGTAAGTCACAAGCAAGAAAAGCATCAATTAGTTCACCTCAAGCTAATGTTTCCAATGTACAGTCTGTTGTTTGTAATTCCCTAAAGGATGGATGGCATATGAAGCTTGGCTATCCATCTCTAAATACTCTCAATTCTGTTTTAAATTCTTGTAATCTCAACTTAATTGATAATAATGCAATGAACTTTTGTGAGACTTGTCAATTGGGAAAGTGTCACAGTTAACATTCTGGACCTCATACACACTGATGTATTGGGTCATTCTCCTGTTCTATCTACAAAGGGGTATAGGTTCCACGTTATTTTCTTTGATGATCATTCAAGGTACACTTGGTTTTACCCTATCAAGGACAAAATTTGGGTCTTTAACATCTTTAAAAACTTCAAAATCTTGTTGAGAAACAATTTGAAAGGTCCATAAAGGTTGTTCAAAGTGATTGGGTGGGGAATTTAGACCAATACTCTCTTTTGCTAAAGAACAAGCGTTTATACTAAGAATATCTTCCACAGACACCTCTGTAAGGGAAATATGCTAATTTCCTGTCAAATCAGATCAAAAGAAAAAAAAGGAAAGCACAAAACAAAAGTGAAATAAAACACACAATTGTTAACGGAGTTCAGCAAATTATGTCTACGTCTCCGGATCTGCTGCAGATCAATTTTATTTAGAAGAACACAGTGACTCTGCCGTTTTTGGTGAATACACAAAAACCCTAACACTAGGTTCTGTAGAGACTGTAAGACTTAAAAAAGGAAACATATTACACTCCTTCTTAATGTGTAATTTATGACCCACTAAAATTACACTATCTTTTCAATTCACTCCAGTTCTCTTTAATGTGTTTATCACTTGCCTCATCTTCATTGTCTTTTCATCTAGCATCTCTTCCATCAAATAATAACATGTTGAATAAGGCTGGATTATTATGTCAAAATAACAATCTCCCACTTGAAGATTGGTTTCAACCTATCTTCACACCTTGATTTATGCAGCAGATCTTTCTGGTCATATTACTCTTGCAGACAAACTGAAGCTGAACACAACTTCAGTTTTTCAATGGCTACTGTCTTTGTCAACATATCAGCTGGATTCTTGCTTCTTTGGATATTTTTTAGTATTAGCACCTCATCTTCCAATAAAGATCTAATGAAATGATAGTGAAGACTGATTTGCTTGGTTCTTGAATGAAATGTTGAATTCTTCGCCAATTGAATTGCGCTTTGACTATCACTATGCAGAACGTTGTTCTTCTGTTTAAATCTTAACTCGGTTAACAAACCTTGAAACCATATCATCTCTTTACTGGCTTCGGTCACTGCTACATACTCATCCTCTGTAGTTGATAGAGTGACAATTTTCTGTAACTTTGACATCCAACTAACAGTTGTAGTTCCAATAGTAAATATATAACCGGTAGTGCTTTTCTAGTGATCAACTTCACCTCCAAAATCTGCATCTACGCAGCCTTGTACCTTTAACTCACCCTTACCAAAGTACAAACACTTTTCTGTGGTACCTAGTATGTACATCAAACTCCATTTGACAGCTTCCCAATGAATTTTCAATGGGTTTGACATAAACCTACTCACAACTCCCACTGCATGACTAATGTCTGGTCTTGTACAGACCATTGCATACATCAAACTTCCAATAGCTGAGGCGTAAGGAAACTTAGCCATACAGTCTTTTTCTTCATCCGTCTTAGGGGATTGATCCTTAGATAAACGAAAGTGACCTGCCAATGATGTACAAACTGGTTTTGCATCACACATGATAAATCTCTTCAAAACGCGATCGATGTACTCTGACTGAGATAACTGCAAAACTTTTCTATGCTTATCTCTTATGATTTGCATTCCAAGAATCTTCTTCGTAGGACCCAAGTCCTTCATGTCAAATTCTTTTGACAATTGTAGCTTCAATCTTCTAATAGCATCCATATCACAACCTGCTACTAACATATCATCAACATAGTGTAGCAAAATGATATAACTGGACTTATATCTTTAAAATAGCAACAATGGTCCGCATTAAACTTCTGAAAACTCTTTTTGTGCATAAAACCATCAAATTTCTTGTACCACTGTCTTGGAGCTTGATTTAAACCATACAAACTTTTCTTAAGTCTGCATACCATGTTTTCTTTCCCCTCTTTTAAGAAACCTTTTGGTTGATACATGTATATCTCCTCATCCAAATCCTCGTGAAGAAATGCAGTCTTCCCATCTAACTGTTCAAGATAAAGGTCTTCAATGGCAACAATACTCAACACTGATCTAATAGTATTGAGCTTTACAACTGGAGAAAAAATATCGGTGTAATCAATTACTTCCTTTTGCTGGAACCCTTTGACAACTAGTCAGGCTTTGTATCTCTTAGAGTCATTGTGCTCATCTTTCACCCAATACACCCATTTGTTATGAAGTTCCTTTTTACCCATTGGTAACTTAGTTAGGTCCCATTTATTATTTGAGATTAAAGACTTCATCTCATTTTTCATGGCAAACTCCCACTTACTGGCATCACTGGTCTGGCAAGCTTCATCATAGCATTCAGGTTCCCCTCCATCGGTAAGTAACAGATAGTTCAAGTATCTCATGTTGGGTACATAGGGTCGGGAAGATCTTTGTAAAACAGGAGCTGCCCTTGTCGGCTATAGGATATCGGATTGCTGTCAATCGGTCTGTCCAACGGACTCTCCTTGTTGAGGGGTTAATCTGATCGGCTCTATTTCTTGACTATCTAGGACTCCCTCCATATCTGTAAATACTGATTCATACGGCTTTGAGTCATTTTCTTCAGTTTTATATATGTCTTTGTACATCACTGTTTCATTGAAGATCACATCTCTACTTCGTATCATCTTTTTATTCAACTCATCCCAAACACGATAACCGAACTCATTTTTTCCATAACCGAGCAGGAAACATATTTTCCATTTCGGATCAAGCTTGTTTCTGCCTTGATCACTTATATGAACATATGTTGTACAACCAAAAACTCTTAGATTTGATAATTTTATATCCTTACCACTCTATACCTCCTCGGGTATTCGATGTTCTAAGGGAACCGACAGGCCTCGGTTGACCAGGTAAGCCGATGTGTTGATTGCTTCTGCCCATAACTACTTCGGTAAACCAGAATGCATTCGAATGCTTCTGGCTCTTTCTGTCAACGTTATGTTCATACGTTCGGCAATACCATTGTGTTGAAGTGTACCTGGAACGGTTCTCTCAATCTTGATACCATGCTCATAGCAAAAGTTCTTGAATTTGGTGTCCTCATATTCACCCCCATTATCAGTTCTCAGCTTTTTAATCTTCAGACTTGTCTCATTCTCAACCATAGATTTCCATCTCCTAAAAACAGCAAACACTTCAGATTTATGCTTCAGAAAATAAACCTATAGCTTTCGAGAATGATCATCGAAATAAACCTAAAAACGAAATAGTGTTTCCCTCCTATAGATGAAACAGTTGTTGGCCCCCAAACGTCATAGTGAACAAGCTCCAGTCTTTCTTTCTTTGGGGTTCCACCACTCGTCTGAAACGGACCCTTTTCTATTTTCCAAGTATGCGATCTTCACACATGTCTATATCGACTGACTTTAGAACTGGAAGCTTCCCATTCGAGTATATAATTTTCATACCCTTCACACTCATATGGCCAAGCCTCTAGCGCCAAACATTTGGATTTTCGTTTCCTGCTGCTATTGCAATTGAACAGCTCATCTCTGCTGTCTTGTAATGAGTACCACTCTTCTTTCCGCGAGCAACCGTCATTCCTCCCTTTGAAATTTTTCAATTGTCACCATGGAAGATCGTATTATAGCCTTCGCTAGCCAACTGCCCTACTGAGATTAAATTATTTCTGAGACTGGGAATATGTCTGACATCTTTCAGTTCCCATACAGACCCATTCAACTTAATCTTCACAGTACCTTTACCAATAATATCACAAGGTTAATCATCACCAAGATATACTTTTTCAAGGTTACTAGGGACATACCTCTCGAAGAATTCTTTCTTAGAAGTCGCGTGAAACGATGCTCCAGAGTCTAATACCCAAGACTCTTCCGTGATTTCTAAGGAGCATATTAACGCATCGTCTCCTTGTAAAGTGATATTTTCCTCTGTCTTCTTCTCCTAGTCCTTTGGTTCTCTCTTGCACTGAAATTTATAGTGCCCGGTCTTCCCACAATTCCAACACTCGTTGTTTCTCAACCCCTATGAATTTTTAGGATTCCTAGACTTGGACCTCCAGTCTCTTGATTTCCCTAGGTAGTTCGATTTACCGCGTTCATATACTCTGGTTGAATTTCTTCCTCTCGATTCTGTATGTAAGACTGAGGAGAATGATGACTAACCTGATTATATCCTTAGAATCTATTCACTGAGAACTAGGTCACGAACATCATAAAATTTCAACTTATTACTTCCTGACGAGCTACTCACCGCAGTGACAGTAGCATTCCAACTATCTGGTAGTGAAGGCAAAAGTATCAATGCTCGTATTTCTTCATCAAAATAAATTTCAACTGAACTCAACTCGGTTGTGATTGTATTGAGTTCATTGAGGTGTTGAGCTACCAAAGCGCCTTTCATCATTCGCAAATTAAATAAACGCCTCATCAAGTGAACTTTGTTGGACGCTGATGGCTTCTCATACATACTGGAGAGAGCCTTCGTAAGACCCGCCGTGTTTATTTCCTTTATGATGTTAAAAGAAACATTGCGGGATAACGTCAATCAGATGGTCCAAGAGCTTGTCTATCAAGAAGGGTCCACTCTTCATCTTTCATACCCTCTGGTTTCTTTTCTGAGAGGGGTTGATAAATATTTTTCTGGTACAGATAATCTTCAATCTGCATCTTCCACAACCCAAAATCTACACCATCTAATTTTTCGAGTCTCACGTTTCCTTCGTCTGTAGCCATTGCTCCCACTCAAATTTGATTTCCTTTCGATCGCTACCAGTCTAGATCTGATACCAGTTGTAAGGGAAATATGCTAATTTCCTGTCAAATCAGATCAAAAGAAAAAAAAGAAAACCACAAAACAAAAGTGAAATCAAACACACAATTGTTAACGGAGTTAAAAAATTATGCCTATGTCTCCGGATCTGCTGCAGATCAATTTTATTAGAAGAACACAGTGACTCTGCCGTTTTTGGTGAATACACAAAAACCCTAACACTAGGTTTTGTAAAGACCGTAAGACTTCAAAGAGGAAAAATATTACAGTCCTTCTTAATGTGTAATTTATGACCTACTAAAATTACACTAGTTTTTCAATTCACTCCAGTTCTCTTTAATGTGTTTAGCACTTTCCTCATCTTGACTGTCTTTTCATCTAGCATCTCTTCTATCCAATAATAACATGTTGAATAAGGCTGGATTATTATATCAAAATAAAAACATTAGGCCAAAAATGGCAGGGCTGAGAGAAAGCATAGGCACCTAGTTGAAACTGGGTTAACTCTCTTGGCTCAATCTTGCTTACCCTACAAGTACTGGGTTCACTCTTTTGACACTACTGTTTACCTCATTAACAGACTCCCTACTTCTGTCCTATCCAATAAGTCTCCCTATGAAGTCATCTTTCACAAAACTCCTAACTAACTTACCCTAAAAACTTTTGGTGTGCTTGATATCCATGTCTGAGGCCATATTAGTCCCACAAGTTCTAATTCCACTATGCTAACTATGTGTTCCTTGGATACAGTCAATATCACAAGGGGTATATCTGTTTGGGTTCAAATGGTAGGACCTATATCTCTAGGAGTGTAGTGTTCAATGAAAATGAATTTTCCTTCTCACAAGGGTTCTCTAATAATCAACAAACTAGTCTTACTTCTACTTACTCTTTCAACTCTTGGTTTCCTAGTGTGCCCAACAAGCTTGTGACTAGTGGTGATCTTCTGCCTAAATCAAATCAATCTAATGTCTCTTCTGGTCAAACAGTTCCACTGCACCCTGGATCTTCTTCAGGTAACACTCTGTCTCATACTACTCACATACCTCAAATTTGTCCGAAACACTTAACTCCTATCTCTCAATCAACTAGTTCCTCACAATAACCTATCTTATCCTCTTCCAAACACACTAACTTCTAATCATCATCAGAAAGTCACTAGACCATTTACTATTGCCAATCCTATCACTTGTCAGCCCACACATAATTTTCAATCACTAAATGCTAGCATGTCACTATATCTACCTTTCCCTTCTACTAATCCCCCACAATCCTTACCCACTACACTCAAAACTCATATTATGCAAACTAGGTCACAAGATGGTACCCTTAAACCTCATACTCCTTATGTTGGGTCCTTGACTACTACCAGTCTACCTACTCATGTACCTAAAAGGTATTAAGATGTTGTGTTTAATCCTAAATGGGCTGCTGCAATGAAGAGTGAATACAAGGCTCTCGTGGTTAATAACATTTGGACATTGGTCCCATAATCTCCTGAACTATGTATAATTGGCTGGAAATGGGTCTTCAAGCTAAAGCATAACATAGACAGGTCAGTTCATAGGCACAAATCCAGGTTGGTGGCCAAGGGGTTTCATCAAACCCCTGGCATTGATTTTTCAGAGACCTTTAGTCATGTTATAAAACCTTATACTGTTAGGCTTGCGTTGGCTCTTGCTGTATCTAAAGAGTGGGAGGTGCGTGAACTAGATATAAATAATGACTTTCTCAATGGCTATCTCAATGAAGATGTCTACATGACTCAACCTGAGGGGTTTCAGGACCCTGGACAACTTACACATGTGTGCAAGTTACACAAAACTCTGTATGGTCTTAAGCAGGCACCAAGGGCCTGATACTCTAGGCTTAGGGACAATCTAGTTGGTTGGGGCTTTCACAATTCCGGAGCTGACTGTCATTGTTTTACTATGTGTCTCAGGCCACTATTGTTCTCATATTGGTCTATGTAAATGACATTCTGGTGACAGGGACGTAAACAAGTGCCTGACTCAATTCATCCACATGCTTAATGTATTGTTCTCTCTAAAAGACATGGGGCCATTCCACCTCTTTCTTGGAATGAGGCTTATCGTGACCCCACTGGTATCTACTTAACTCAACATCAATATATTGTCAACTTACTTGGTGCCCAGGGTTTGTCCATGTCCAAGCCATGTCGTACACCCATGGTTGCTTGTGTCCACCTCTCCAGCATCTCTGGAACGCCTCTTGTTGATCCTACACAATACAGAAGCTTTTTAGGAGCACTCAAATACCTCACACACACAAGGCCTGATATTGCATTTGTGGTGGACAAATTAAGTCAATATCATCAGAGTCCTCACACGACTCACTGGTAATATCTAAAGCGAGTTTTACGATACTTATCTGGCTCTAGGTGGCTTAGACTTCATATCAGACCCTGTGGTCATCTTCAGCTGCATGGCGTCTCCGATGCCGACTGGGGTTCATCCCAGATGATAGGCGCAGTGTTGGTGCTTACTGCGTCTATCTTGGTAACTCCTTAATCTTCTGGTCCTCCAAGAAACATAATGTGGTGGCTCGTTCGTCAACAGAATCCGAATATCTTGCGCTTGCTAACTTGTCCTCAGATATAATCTGGTTGCGCTCTTTCAAAGATCAAGCTTCATGCTGCACCATCGTCGATCATCTCGTGCGATAATCTCTGTGCTAGCTCGTTAGCCTCTAATCCTGTCTTCCATGCACGAACGAAACATATTGAAGTTGATGTGCATTTCATTCGGGATCATGTTCTTCAGGGTGACCTTCAAATTCAGTATGTCTTGTCTCAAGAACAGATCGTCGATTGCCTGACCAAACCCCTCACCCATGCACGCTTCCTCTTCATTCGTGAAAAACTCGGCCTCACAGATTCGCGCCTTCGTTTGCGTGGGATGTCAAGAGTAATCTTCAGTCTGGTCTTAAGGGACTCACCGGTAATAAGAGTGGCTCTCATCGGCAGCTGAGTGAGACCAGGGAAAGAAGAGAAGTCAACTAGGGTTTCGAAGTACAACCAACTGACTTCCTCTTCTTCATCTTGAAACTGAAAGTTGGGAAGTCGTATGGAACTCTCCCTAAGGTGTTTCGGGTCAAGCATTCGGCAAGGCCCAAGACCCAAAGTCTGTGACTTACATTAGACTCATCACACGTTAAAACATTGTGCTGGCTGGAATCTACACATTGATTTTTTTGCAATTTTTGTGGAACCGTATGCACCAAAAGGTGCCTGTACGGCTCCGAAGGAATAGAATTTTATCCTAATCAACCGACTTTATCGAGAAAGATTACTTTTTTTAGGCCAAGGGGTTGATAGCGAGATCTCGAATCAGTCCTTTGGACTTGTCACACTCTCTTGTATAAAATTCAAAATGTAACTATGTGTGCCTTATTTACATTCAAACCACTGTAACAGTAAAACATTCCCTCACAGCATGTACCAACTACCTATATATGTAGATGGTAGTGCTGTAGGCTCTTGAAATTATAAAAAACAGAAAGAATAAAAGACAAAAAAATCTCTCTCCTTCGATACTCTCTTAGCCTGCGTCTTCTATCCGACACTACCGCGGATGTTATAAGAACAGTTCTCTTTAATCGCTTCTCAGAGAACTTTGCTCCTCTGGTGGTGTTTTAAGACTACACTACATCTTACACGATGGGCTTTACGCTTATTTTATGCAAGCAAAGTTATGAAATTGGATATATACTTAATTATCCCGTTCAGGTACAATGGTGATCTATACCATTTATATATGAATCTATCTTAAACCAAATAATAGGTCTTGTTGTTATATATATATACATATGTATGTGTTTTTGTCTATCATTTAAGACATAATAGTAAGTATTTGGCTTATAGGTAGTAGAGTCGTTAGAAGAAATGTCCTGCTAATATGTAGATTTGTATGGCTATTTAAAATTTGAAATTAGTGATTTTCTTCTAAGTCTCTTATTAATTTTCATCTGCATTTGTGGGTTTTAATTATTTATGACATCTATTTTGGTTGCACCCTCTTTACATGTTTAGCATTATCGGGAGCTTCTTGTGGTGGGGTTATGTTTTATTTTGTCAATTTAAGTTAATCAGAGATGTTTGCTTTTATCTTTTACCATTGTGCATCCGTAATGTTTTTACCATTGTTACAGGTATGTATGGAGAAGGTTTAAGTGAGAAGATTTTTATTTAGTCCATCAACCTCAAAACATCAGTGAAGTCAAGTAGTGGTCGAATATGATAAATCAATAGTCATGCTCAAAATGAATGATCTATTCTATTACCACCGATAGTAATAATATTATTATCTTTTTTGTGATATATATCTTTTCTTTGTAGATTGTAACTCATAAATTTTTATTGTAAAGTCAACTACTAGAATTATGAAATAGGATTGTAAATTTTATGCATGGGTTGCATGGTATTTATAGTTTTATTTTTGTTTTTTTATCAAATTTAGCAAGAGTTCAAAACAAATTAACAACTAAATTCAACCTATGAGCAATCAGATTCAAATCACGTGACCTGAATACCTACCTCAGTTTTATTTGCAACCAATTTGCAATACATTTCGTAACAATATGACATGTTTTCAATTATCTCTTACTTTTTTCACCATTGGTCAAATGAGCTCCTCCATTGGATTTTGCTTCAGATTATTCATGTTTGCGGCTCCTGACACCTTGGCTGAAGAGGCATTCAACCGGGCAAACACAACTGCCAGATTCAGAAAGTGCTCGGTTTAAAAAGTAAATCACATCAGTACCTTCAGCCTGAAGGGACTAGGTCCCTCTTATTAAAACAAACAAAGCAGACAGCAAGTATGGAAATGATATCTGTCATTTCATAAGATTAATATGAGAATGATAACGGTCATTCCATGATCAGTATGGGAATGATAACGGTCATTTCATGATCACTTTGGAAATGATAACGGTCATTTCATGATCAACATATGGAAATGATAACGGTCATTTCGAAGATCAAATGTACACGGTTTCTCTCTTATATAGACAAATTACTAACTGTTTGATCTTATCCTTACTAACTAACATAATAACACGTGTCTGTTCAATGTTTATCCAACATTCTCCCCCTTAACATTGAACTCGACTCATGTCTTCTTCATCGTCTGCCTGATCTTCCTCTTTTTCTGAAGAGTTGTTGAAGATCTTGTTGCCGTGTGTTTCTCCGCTTGAGAAATGGCTGCATTGCCTCGGTTTCTCCGTCTTGAGAAATGGCTGCATTGCCTCGGTTTCTCCGTCTTGAGAAATGGCTGTCTTGCCTTTGTTTCTCCGTCTTGAGAAATGGCTGTCTTGCCTCTGTTTCTCCGTCTTGAGAAATGGCTACCTTGCCTCTGTTTCTCCGCCTTGAGAAATGGTTGCCTTTGTTTCTCCACCTTGAGAAATGGCTGCGCCTCTGTTTCTCCGCCTTGAGAAATGGCTGTCTTGCCTCTGTTTCTCTGCCTTGAGAAATGGCTGCCTTGCCTCTGTTTCTCCGCCTTGAGAAATGGCTGTCTTGCCTCTGTTTCTCCGCCTTAAGAAATGGCTGCGCCTCTGTTTCTCCGCCTTGAGAAATGGCTGTCTTGCCTCTGTTTCTCCGCTTTGAGAAATGGCTGCCTTGCCTCTGTTTCTCCGCCTTGAGAAATGGGTGCCTTGCCTCTGTTTCTCCGTTTGACAAATGGCTGTCTTGCCGTCTGCAACACAGGCTCTGATACCAAATGAAGGGACTAGGTCCCTCTTATTAAAACAAACAAAGCAGACAGCAAGTATGGAAATGATATCTGTCATTTCATAAGATTAATATGAGAATGATAACGGTCATTCCATGATCAGTATGGAAATGATAACGGTCATTTCATGATCACTTTGGAAATGATAACGGTCATTTCATGATCAACATATGGAAATGATAACGGTCATTTCGAAGATCAAATGTACACGGTTTCTCTCTTGTATAGACAAATTACTAACTGTTTGATCTTATCCTTACTAACTAACATAATAACACGTGTCTGTTCAATGTTTATCCAACACAGCCGAAGTACCTATATGAGCACTCTTTTTCCATACATTTTACATGGAACTTGGTGTCTGTCCTCCTCTTCGCCAATTTGGGAGCAACTTGGACTTTAGGCGATATTGTACCCCCGCTCCTTCCTTTGATTGTGAAGCTTTCATTTGTTGACCAACATTTACCGCAACAATCTTTCTTTGATTGTGAAGCCTCCATTTGTTGACCAACATGTACCGCAACAATCGGCGAACCCATCAACTTCATACTAGGAGTTCAGATAGTCTCATTTACTCCGTTCTCTTCACTCCAGTCCGAACACTCTACAAGTAATTCTCTTTTAGGATTTTTTTTTCTTGGCGACCACCTCATCTTCTCGGCTATCACGGGGGATAATTTTTCCTTTAAAAAGTTAGATATTGTCAAAAAAATTAAATTCTATATAGAGAGAGGCATCTCCCTCAATCTCTTCATCTTCTACCTGTGGGAAGTTATCCAAAACATACCTGATGCAACCAGAAGCCACTCGTAGCACACGTCCTGGACACTTGATGTTAGAATTTCTATATTGAGTTGTACTGTCCCATGTTTTATCGATGTATCGGACTATCGTTAATATTAGTCCAATAAAAGTAATCATAAAGAAAAGAACGGAGTAGTAGATAAAATATGTATCATGGAGGTAAGTGTATAAATACCAGGTTTAATTCTGAATACTGTGAAGGATTGGATTTAGAAATAAACAACTTAAGCAAAACGTAAAGTTTTGGGGTTATTTTGTAAAACAAAATAATACCGGGTTATGGTCTCTAAGGGTGGTAGTTTAATAAGGATCGGTCTTCATTAAGTAACTGTGTTACAAACAGTTAAAAGAGAAGAACCTTTTTCTCACTATCGTTCTATATAAGAATGATTTTCTAATTTCTTGGAAGACACGACATAAAAATACAGAGAGAAAAAAGTGTCTTCTAGAAAAAACAGATTGGTTTTTCCTTCTAAATCAATCAAATGGTTTTGGTTGCCATCTCTTAGAAGATCATAACCTAGCAAATGATTCAAGCATCTACAAGAAGTTTGGAATCTGAATATCAAAGAATATTAAGAAGTCGTGCGAAAATAACCGCCAACTACACTTTTAATTAAATAAAAGTGCGTGATGCAGTTACTGATAGGACGTGCTCAAAGAAACCCCACTATTTAATTAATTAAACAATTTAAAAGTTATTGAACATTAATTATATATAATATTATTTTATATAAATCCAAAATATATATATATATATATATATATATATATATATATATATATTAAGTATTATATTATAGTATATAATTAAATATATATTATAATATAATAAATTTAAGGTGTAAATTTAATTCGATTAAATTTATACTTAGCCTACGAAATAGTTTGGACATTAAGTAAGGTAGTCGTATAGTATTTTTCAAAATAATTAGCATTTTTTAAGTTATCTAAACTTATATAAATAATTAATGATCCAATATATCGCCAAAGTGATCTCTATTGGTGAATTAATTATTTTAGAGTTTTGACAAAGTCTTTGAGTGACAAGTATGTAAACTTTAATCGGATCAAAGGAAGGTTAATGTTTAACATAATTAGTCTAAGACACGAGATAATTATTTGTGAATTGGTCATTAAGAAAATTGAACTAGGAAAATCGGCCCAAATGAAGATTTTCTTAATTAAGTCAATTGGTAAGATTAACATTAATTATGCTCAAACTCATACATATACAAATTAATATGCTTGCCCAAAGGTATCTTATTGATGTTGTAAGAGTATGTTTTATTATGCTATGTTTATTTGTTAAATACTATAATGATTATATGTTAAGTGATGGTTTTGCCTATTTGCTGTTTGTTGTTTGTTATGTTAGCAAATTCATATCTTTATAACCCGGATGGCAAAAAGGCACCCATACTTAATGGGAGCAAATTTGAGCTATAGAAAGAAGAGATGTTGTTGCACTTGATGTGCGATGATTACGACTTAGCATTAAGGGTCGATGAACCTAAACCTCTGACTGATGGCAGTTCTCCTACGAAGAAGAAAGAGTCAGAGGCGTGGGAAAAGTCGAACAAGATAAGTCTAGGGATCATGAAGCAAGAAATTTCATTAGCATTTCGAGGTGCAGTTCCACCTAAGATCACCAATGTGAAAATGTTTCTCGAAGAGGTAGAGAAATGTTTTTCAAAGAATGATAAAGTAGAGATTAAGATGTTGTTTATTAAGCTAGCCTATATGAAATATCTTTGGAAATGGACTGTTCGTGAGCACATCTTGGAAATGTCAAACACCGCTTCCAAATTGAAAGCACTTAAGATTGACCTTCTGGAAGATGGTGTGGTAAGCTTTTCTTTTCACTTTTCCCTCCTCAGTATAAGAACTTCGAAACTTCTTATAATTGTCAGCGCGAGAAATGAACTCTCAACAAACTCATCTCTCAGGCAACGCAAGAGGAGGAAAAGATGAAGCAAGAACATCCCGAAGTGAAAATGGTAAAAGCTCAGGTGGATATAGAAATCAATTGAAAGTATGAAGGTTCAGATGCACATGCATCTGGTTCGGGACAAAAGAAGCATAAGTTTACGTCTGGTAAAGGGCGTTGCTTCCATTGTATGAAACTGGGGCAGTTTAAGAAAGAATGTGAAAAATGGAGGGCTATGATGAAAGCTAAAGGTATTTTCACTTCTACGGTGTGTTCTCATATCCATTTAGTTTCAGTGCCGAGAAATACTTTGTGGGTTGATACAGCAGCAACAACTCATGTTTGTATTTCTTTGCAAGGTATGATAAGAAACCGAAGCCTGAGTGATGGTGAAACATCCATCAATACAGTTGATGGCAGTTCGTGTTTAGTTTATTCTATTTGTGATTTTTGTTTGTTTCTTACTAGTAGACACTTTTTTTTATTTAAAAGACGTATTCTATGCACCTTCTTTTAGAAGGAACCTAATTTCATTTCCATTTTTGGACAAATTAAGTTATTCTTGTTTATTTGGAAATGAAAGTTTTTGTCTTTATTTACATGGTAGTGTTGTTGGTTCTGCAAAGTTAATAGCAAATGATAACTTGTATTTATTGGATATTATAAAGGATCACAAAGATATAATTAATGTATGTACCCGGAAAACTAAATTGGATATTGGAAAATTCAGCAAAGATTTGGCACAAGCGATTAGGTCACATTTTTTGAAATGGAATTGAAAATCTTGTTTCATAAGTTTTATTAAGTGAGCTGGATTTTTTGCACTTTAACGTTTGCGTGGAATGTATAAAAGGAATACAAACCAAAGTGAGCCGATTAGATGCATATATAGAGAAATGGGTATTGGATTTGATACATACAAACATCTGCGGCCCGTTCTGTACAACATCATGGAACGGCCAACAATATTTTGTATCTTTCATTGACTACTTTTCAAGATATGGGTATCTATATCTTATTCACGAAAAAACAGAGGCCATTGAAAAGTTCAGAGTCTTTAAAACCGAAGTTGAAAAACAACTTGGTAAAGACATTAAGTGCATCAGATTGGACCGTGCTGGTGAATACTACGGGAGATATGATGGTTAAGGTGAAAAACGTCATTGACCGCTTGCAAAGTTCCTAGAAGAGTGTGGAATAGTCCCTCAGTACATGATGTCGGGTTTTCCAAGCATGAATGGAGTATTTGAAAGACGAAACCGTACATTGAAGGATATGGTAAGAAGTATGATTAGTCATTCAACATTACCTATATCACTCTGGGGAGAAGCAATAAAATATGAGACCTACCTACTTAATAAAGTTCTGACGAAAGAAACTACTAAGACACCGTATGAACTTTGGACTAGGTGTAAATCTAATTTGAAACATTTATATATTTGGGGATGTCCAGCTGAAGCGAAACCTTACAGGCTGAATGAAAAAAAATTAGACTCCAAAACGGTTAGTAATTATTTCATCGGATATCCCAAGAACAATAAGGGTTTTAAGTTTTATGATCCTTCCACAAATAATATATTTGAGACTGGTACAACGAAATTCTTTGAGGATATAGAGTTTGGGGGGAGGAATTTAGTAACAAACATTCATTTTTAAGAAAGAATCGGTAGATATTCATGAAAGTTCAAACAATTATACTTTGGTATCAGACGATGATATGGTATTTAGGAGACCAATCATCACTTTAAATTCGTTAGAACAAGTAGACACTCAAGATGATGTTAATCTTCCTCAGATGGATATTGTCCAAATTGAAAAAAATGAAGTTGTTCTAATGGAGCAAAATGAAGTTGTTCAAGAAGAACAGACTTTACCTCCTCAAGAAGTTCAAGTACAAAATGAAGAAATTATGCCTTTGCGTAGATCTATTAGAGAAAGAAAGAACGCTATATCTTCAGACTATATAGTGTATCTTCAAGAAGATGAAGAATTTGATGATTCAACCGAAAACGATCCTTTAAGTGTTCGTGAATCCATAAAAAGTTATGATTCTCAGTTGTGGATTAAAGAAATGAACGAAAAGTTTAAATCAATGCAAGATAATGCAGTATGAGATCTTATTCCATTACCTGAAGAAAAGAAGCCGACTAGTGGTAATGTGGAGAGGCATAAAGCTCGACTTGTAGCTATGGGTTTTACTCAACGTGAAAGGATTGACTTTAAAGAAACCTTCTCTCCAGTTTCATTGAAGGATTCTTTTCAGACAATCATAGGATTAGTTGCACACTTCGACCTTGAGCTCTATCAAATGGATGTAAAGACCGATATTCTTAATGGAGACATTGAGGAAACAATCTATATGTTGCAAGATGAAAACTTTGTCTCTGGTGATCCAAAGTCGATGGTATGCAAACTAAATAAATCTATTTATGGTCTCAAGCAAGCGTCTCGACGGTGGTATCACAAATTCCTTGAAGTTATTATCTAATTTAGTTTTGAGATAAATTCAATGGAGGATTATGTGTATCAAAAGTTCAGTGGGAGTAAATTCATATCTCTAGTGTTGTATGTTGATGACATATTATTGGCCACAAACGATAAGGAATTTTTACATACGACCAAGAAATTTCTTTCGAACAAATTCGATATGAAAGATCTTGGTGATGCATAATTCGTGTTAGGAATTAAAATTCATCGGAATCGATCCCATAGAATTTTTAGTTTATCACAAAAGACGTATATTGAAAGTATGTTACAACGTTACGGGATGGCTAACAGCAAAAGAAAGGAAACCCCTATATCCAAAGGTGAAAAGTTTAACCTTAAGCAATTCCCAAAGACAAAACTTGAGATTGAGGAAAGGCAAAAGGTTCGATATGCTTCAGCTGTTAGAAGTCTGATGTATACTCATGTTTGTACACGGCCAAATATTGCTTTTGTGGTGGGTGTGTTAGGGAGATACGTAAGTAATCCGGGGATGGAACACTGGAAAATAATCAAAAGAGTTCTCTGGTATTTGCAACAAACAAAACATCACAGGTTGACATATAAGAAGTCGGATAAACTGGAGGTTATAGGGTATTCCGACTTGGATTTTGCTGGATGTGAGGATTCTCGTCGTCTAGCCTCAAGAATTATATTCCTTTAGCGGAAGGTGAAATATTATGGAAAAGTGTTAAATAAACACTCATTGCATCTTCCACTATGGCTGCGGAATTTTTTGCTTGTTTCGAGGCATCCAATCAAGCGCTTTGGTTGCGAAAGTTTATCACGGGATTGCGAATTGTAGAGGGGATAGAAAGACCCCTTAGATTATATTATGACAATAACTCTACAGTTCAGTATTCAAACAGTAACATGAACTCGGTTAAGTCCAAACATGTAGATATCAAGTTCATGTCTGTTAAATAGAGAGTACAGAGTGGTCAAATCATGTGGAGCACATAAGGACAAACTCGATGTTAGTAGATCCTCTTACGAAGGCATGAGTGCCTAAAACTTTTATTAAACACACCATTAACATGGTTGTTTTGTACTTAGATGATTGTTAGTTTCAGCGGGAGTTTGTATTAAGCTATTAAATTTGTTTGTATTATGATACTCGCGAACTTAAGGTCATTAATGCAAACATATTTATATATAACTTTTTAGTGTTCTCTTATCTTTGATTATTCATACTCTGTTGTAAGTAGACCTCCAATTAAGTGGGACCAGTTAAGAATAGATATGTAAGATTACATTTCATATTATTCTTATGTTATGCACCATGATACATTCATGTAGTTGATTGTTGTGATATCGTGATTACTGATGCATCTATTTGCGGCTTGAAATGCATTGATGATGACTTTAATCCTACATCGTTAATGGTCATTTACAAGATTGTTAAGGTTACTATGTGACGATAGAAATTAAGAACATTCATTAAGTTGATGCATCTTATAGTAGTATATGATGATCCAAGTGGGAGATTCTTGGAATTTCTCCATTGAGTTGGATCGTCACATGTTTTATCGATGTATCGGACTATCGTTAATATTAGTCCAATAAAAGTAATCATAAAAAAAGGAACAACATATGTATCAATCATAAAAGTTAATTTATGCATTAATGTTGAAGAGGGCTGACGGTTTGTTTTTACGAAAGTTATAAGAAGTTTCAAGTGTAAGAAATACATTTTTGGATTTCTTATCGAACTTATAAAACAATGAAATTAATCGATGTTGTAATAATGTGGAAAAATACGTACAGGCTGTAGACATTCTTTAATCTTTATATTCCAAACGTCTTGTAGATCCTTGAATCCTTTGCTAGGTTATGATCTTCTAAGAGATGGCAACCAAAACTTGTTGATTGATTTAGAAGGAAAAACCGATTTGTTTTTTCTTAAAGGAACTTTTTTCTCTCTGTTTTTTGATGTCGTGTCTTTTAAGAAATAAGAAAGTCATTATTATATAGAACTGAAGTGAGAAAATGGTTCTTTTCTTTTAACTTTCTGTAACTTCCAGACAATTACTTAATGAATACCAGTCCTTATTAAATTTCCACGCTTAGGGACCATCACCCGATATTATTTTGTTTTAAAAAATAACCCCAAAACTTTACGTTTTGCTTAAGTTGTTTATTTCTAAATCCAATCCTTCACAGTATTCAGAATTAAACCTGGTTGTCCCACTTAGGTATTACAAACATAAAAGATATATACAAAAATCATTCAGTATACACAAAGGAAAACATGTTACATAATTATAACATCTACACTTGACACAACAAGGTCTTCGAAACATTTCAGCAGACTTGATTGCGACCAAGTTAGCATTGCTCACAACAAATATTTAATTTAGCAGTTTTATGTCGAGGATAACTATATTAACATGGTTTACTGTCATACTAAAGCAGGGTTGTCGCGACAAAGTCCAAAAAATTGTTGTGTTCAAAAGAAAATTGGGTTCCCCGAATAGACGCATCTTGAATAGTGTGATTTTACCTATTGGTTTCTCAATGATTATAACATTTTTGAAACGTTTGATAATCTACATTAATAGGTACTCATTATAAAATACATTCTTGGAAAATCTTCCAGAATCTCTCTTATAGTTTTTGTTACTCTGAACCTAAAAGTTTATTACATCAAAAATAAATTTTTAAATATATTTGATCAATAAATAAGATCATAATAATTCTTTTTGGAAAATATATAGCTCTACGTATCTCAAGCAAAGTTCTACGTATCTCAAGCGTGATCATTGTAAAATGATTATAAGAAAAATTCTAATCCTTATTTCCTAACAATAAAAAATACTAAAACAAGTATGGTCATGATAAAAAGATGAAGCTCAATTTTATCACTGTTATCGAGAAAACCGTGGAAGGAGGAAGGACAATATGACATGCTCCACATCGAGATTCAGATATGGAGCATGTTAAGGAAAATATATGTACATCAAAATCTCATATGGCTAAATGTTTAGCTCATTCATTTTTCAGTACAAAATATTTGTCTCTCTTAAACTCTTAAATATAGAGAACAATAGTTAAAATATTCATCTTGACATAGACGAATGAATGTTTTACAAATACAAATTCAAAGAGTATTAACATAAGATATTTGGATACCAATAAATCTATGTGTTATCACTACTATAAAAATAACATTTTAAAACACATTGAAAAATGCCCGAAATATCACTAATTGCTAGCTATTGGTCGTTAATTAAGGGATTGTAGTGGGTACCATTGGTTACTACTTCTTGGTTGTTAACAAGAATACATAACGGCGGATTTGCAATGAAATAAACAAACACTATGTGTCTAGTGATCTTTGAAGGCGGGAATTCGCCGTATGTACAAATATGGTAAAGCCATTCTAATCAAAGATGGTATCTTTGTTGAAAAATGATGCTAAAGTAATAAAATGATCAAACTATGTAGTAGTTAAAATTCAACAAGTATAGTTTATAAAATTATCTATATTTCTTCTAATAGTGATTATATGTTATAGTATGAGACACTTTCTCATATATGACATAGTACGATAAATATAATTGTTAAAATCAATCTTATACAATGTAATATAGGTTCATATGAAAAATATGAATTTTGTGTAGAATTAAAATAATTAAGAAACCCTAAAAACAGGTACAAAGATGTGTGATAATGTGAAATTTAATACGTACTGATATATGTGAGTTACATGATATCTTGGCACATGGGGGTAAATGACATTATTTAAATCCTTAGTGACAAATACTACAAATTTACATGTGTTCATTTTCTAAGGATGAGCCTTTTATCATGTTTAAGATCTTCAAACTAGAAGCATAAAATCAATTAGACATTAAGATTAAAAAAATCATGTATTGGTATAGGTGGAGAGTATTTCTTGAGAGAATTTTCTAGTTTTTCGGAAAATGTGTGATAACTCATCAATGATGAGCATTGTATACGCCGTAACAAAATGGATTGTTTGAGTGAAAAAATAAAAAAATCGATCAAGATAACCAATGCATACTAGTTAATTTAAAATTCAATATTAATTTATTTGGTGATGTTGTTTTAATTACATGTCATATTTGTAATCTTATTCCTTTTAAGGAAAGAAAAATGCCTCCATATGAGTTATGGAAATGAAAATAACCAAATATAAATTATTTTCAAATGTGAGGATTTTTATATTTTTCAAAACCTATATAAAAAAATTAAAATCAAGACTGATTGGTATAAGGTGTGTGTTTATTGGTTATGTGAGTGATATTCGAGCTTATAGGTTATTGAAGTTGGATCCTAACGTGGATCCTTTTGTGGTATTTGAACTCTAGAGAAGTGAAGGTCTTTGAAACTAAATTATACGCTATAATAAGATCCAAACCATTGTAGAAAACAAGAGAATGACTTTGAAAGAAACATATTTGGTCGAAGAGAAGCTACAAAAACCCTGGAGAAGTCAAAGGGCATAAACAGAAACAATTAGCATTTGATGAGATAGATTCTTAAAATATTTCCTTTGATTTTATAGACGTAAAATTTAAAAAAAAATCACCTTGAATATTCCTATATTTATTTATTGGGAATACGACCCTAAATTTTCAATGGAATCAATAACATCTTGAGATTTTGCATTTTTCCAAGTACGCATATATTATGAAATGGAGTTAATACTATCAAACCACACTTGAGTATTGGTTTTTTACCTTCTACATCAATACCAATTGGTTGTAAGTGGGTATTTGGAAAAAATTTCCATACGGATTGTACCATTGAAGCATTTGAAGCAATATTGGTAGTTAAAGGGTTTCATCAAAAAATAGAATATATTATTTTTAAACCTAGCGTACTCTTTGCAATTGCATTAATATATAATATGAAAATTCTTGAAATGGATATCAAAATGGCATTTATAAATAGAGATCTTAACGAGAAGGTCTATATGGAGCAGCCCGAGGGTTGTGTTTTTCCAAGGAATGAGTCTGCTGTATGTAGGATTGTTAATTCATTATATGGTCTTAGGCACAAAGTTAAAAAGTGGCATGGAAATCATCATCATGATATTGTGTCTCATGGGTTTAGTCATAATACGATGTACAAATACTTATACATTCAAGTTCTTAGTGGAGTAATAGTCAATATATACCTATATGTAGATGATTTTCTCATACTAAGTAACGATAAAAAATGATTACAACAAATAGATATCTATCTTCTATTGTTAAGATAAATGATATTAATAAATGATATTATTTTAGAAATTAAAGTATTAAAAATATTGGTGGTTATGCCCCAAGACAATCCCATTATATTTAGAAGGTAGTTAATAGGTACAACCATCTTAAATCCAAAGAGGAAAAATAGCCCATAACGAATCAATTAAAGGATGAGCTTCTTGTTTTCTGGTTTTCATAACCTTGTTTTTATCTTTTCGAAGGGTGCTCAACTCAACCATGGGTTGGTTTCTAATATGTTATAATATGTTATACAGATACTTATACATTGAATTCTGAATTATAATATGTTATTCTAGATTAAATCATGAAATAGTCCTTCGATTATCCTATTTTCTTTAATTTAGTCCCGTGCTTTTAAAATCATCTCTGAGGGTTTATGGATTTCGAATTTTTTATAAATTTAGTCCCCAACATTCAAAAAATTTATATTTAGTCCCTTGACTTCGCGGAAAAATCTATAAATTTAGTTCTTGAAACCAAGATAAACCCCACTCCCCGGTGATTAAATTTATAGATTTCCTCAATTTGATGGACTAAATTTATAAATTTTACAAGTCATGGACTAAATTTATAGATTTTGAAAAGCCTATGAACCCTCACCGATGATTTTAATGTCGACGGACTAAATGAAGAAAAACGGGATAGTCAATGGACTATTTCTTGATTTAAGTCTATTATTCTTGCCTTGTCTGTGAGACGAAGATTTTTTAGCAGCATTCCACTTGTCCTTCGAAGTTTATTCTTCCATTATTTGAACTGCAACTTCATGTCTCATAGTGGAGTAGAGCCATGGAAGGAGAAATGAGTATTTGTCCATCCAATCTTTATATTGTAGTTATCAGTGATGTAGTAGATATTGATTAGGAAGCTTTTTGCTCCATTTTCCTGGGGATCATAGTTACAAACAATATAACTGCCATCATTACTACGCATGGCTTTGCGACACCCTAAATTAACTGTCATGCGTGACCACCTAAGTATAATGAGCACAAACTTCTCCTGCATCACAAGCATTTAAGACATAGTGGTAATGAACTTTATCATCAATGCACATCTTAACTATATTAGTCCCGGAAAAGTTTCCAGAACTTCCCGTTATATTTTCAACATAACGCTAATTTGAATGAACTCGATTAAGACAGCTTCCTTCGACTTGCTGGTCAGCATAGTTTTATCCATATTATTCTATGGTAGCATCTGAAGTCATTTGGGCACCCAGTGCGAATCAAGCAGCGTTATGGGTATCCAAAATATCTTGTATAATGTTATGGGCGTGTGAGAGTAAAACTAGGGTAAATAGCAAGAAAATATATAGAAATGTTTGTGAAGATGTCATATGTCTTTTTTCTTTCTAAGTTTATGCTTTTTTTTTGGAGGGAACCCGCAGCAGGTATTCAAAGTGCAATGAGTGTGCACAGGGTAAACCCTCAGTCTGACGCGATAGCCTGCAAACCAACGCCAGAAGGTAAACCACACAAGGTGACAGGCTCAGCCGAGAAAGCGTATGTAGATGGACTCGAACTCATAACCTTTGATCACAAGAATACCATACTCAACCAACTCGGCTACCCCCTTTGGAGCAAGTTTATGCATCTTATATAGTTGTTAGGTTGATATAAGTATTTACAGAGATAACTCAAACCAAGGTCAATTTATTTTATTATTTTAAGTATGCTTATTATTTTAACTATGCCATCTAATTAGATTACAAATTAGGCCTCTTATGGTTTGCTTGTTTCACTAGCATTTTGATCAGCAATTTCATGACTTTTTCTATATTATATGAAAACTTATCGATCAGTAGAAAATATTTGAAGTGATATACATCTTTGTATCTGATTTATCTCGACTTGCTGTCGAACATGAATTTATTTTATAAATTCATGATTAACTAGAAATCTAACTAAAGGGTTTATTGTTCGATAAAAGGTAGCAAATTATATATGTGACGAATTTATGCTTCAACTGATATAATTATCAAAAAGTATATTGGTGATCATAAGTGTTATCCTGGTTTCTAAACATAAAATGAAGAATATTTGATATCTGATTTGATATAAAACACGATAAGTGATAATATATGATCAAGAAGTGATATCCCTTCTAAAAACGGTGAAGACCTTGTTAAACACGATTACCGTTTAAATATTTCTTATCGAAAGTCATTGATGAAATTAAAGAAAGTTAAAAGGGAATTTTACAGAGATAGTTCTAATTATTTTGACTTTATAAGGTTATTTAAAAATCTTAGAGACTGTAGATATCACTAGTATTTTTGTATCGAAGTTAGTTCTAATTTTTAACAGATTTTCTAAAGCTTACATAGTATGTCCTCAATGATTTCATGTTTCTCGTTTGATGCTCTTTGTCTATGATACCTATTTGAGTGATACATATCAAACAGTTTTATTTATGCAATAGCTAAAGATGGTAAAAACCGATAAGTATTTTTATAAAGCTTATGTTTAAATACAACATTCTTACTTGAGAGCGCAATTACGTGTTAAATCGGTGCATAATTACATAAAAGATGGTTGTATAATTAGATTTTTATCGCACGTTTAGTCTGATGTTTTCAAAATACATAATTGTTTTGTTGCATAATTACGTGTTATCCAGTTGCGTAATTACGTGTTGTTCAATTATGTAAAAATTGAAGATGGGTTATGCAATGACATTTTAGTTTCAACATTAGAGATGATATAATTGGTTATTAAATTACTTTATCAAGTTGATATTTATTACCCTTTTACATGTGTAGGTATTTTCCAAGTAGCATTTGATGTTATTTCGTGTGAAGAAGGTGATAATTGGAATTTTTTTTAGAGATATTAAATCCTCATTTATTTGATTGTCAAATCACTTTTTACATCTCAAGGCCACGTAAGTATTTTTAAAGATTGCGCAACTGTTTTCCATGATTTTTACCATTTATATTTTTTTTATCATCTTATTGGAAATTCGAAGCATGCTTTGAGACAGTCACTTAATGATTTAATAAAGAGATGGTCAATATTTTAAAATAGTGTTCTTATAGACCCAATGAGAGTTTATTCAATTTATATTTGAATTAATTTCTTAACGAATGTGGTCAAAAGAACTTACCTTTATGGAAAACCTTCATCTCGAAAAGTACGCACGCATAATTGTTTAACTAAACATTATGGTTCAATGGCTTTTAGTCCAACTGAGTCTTTTAATATTAAAATAAAAGAAAGTTGTAGCCTCTCTAGTTCAGGAATATTGGATAAAATTAGGGTTATTCTTATGACTAAGATTTCAAAGTGTTATTGTGACCATGAAAATTGGAATATCAAGTTTTGTCATGATATTGAATAAAATATAAAAAGCAACGTAGAAGAAGGTCGTATATCGATTGTTTGGTCATCTACCGAAGTATTGTTTGAGGTTCACTATGAACAAGTTATGGGTGTTCATATTTTGAACTAAAAATTTACTTGTGGTACTTGAAAAATTTAGTGTTTTCGTTGTTCTCATGCTTGTGCTTTTATTTTTAGTATTCGAAAGAATCCTATGACATATATAAATTCATGTTATACAAAAGTTCTTATAAGGAAAACTACCCTCTAGGAATACCATATTTATCTACTTTCGTTGAAGCTTCTAGTTTAAATGCATGTCCTACTGTTCTTCCACCTACCTCAGAAAGATAAATTGGAACACCTAAGAAAAAATATATTTCGTCATACCGTGAGGAGTGTCATCAATTAAAGTACGAATGTTATATCCCCAATGCCATAAATTCTTAAGATACCACTTGAAGCACTCTATCCTCCAAAATCAATATTAGACCAGTACGAGCTTTCAAAAATACATTGAAAAAATTGTTCTTTATATATTTGCATCAATCACAGCCACCAAAGCTTGTTATACTAGAGAATCTTGAAATTTAATTATCTAGATGTTGAAATTTTTATCTCGGTTATTATTTTTGTTTGACATTGATGGTATACAATTATTTGCATCACTACAAAATCGAAAATACTTTGTAGTCACATTAGAAATGATATTGCTCCAGATTATCCAAGCTTACCCAAATATTTGTTAGGAAAACTCTTACTACAAGAGTAACCGACCTCTGCAGAATGAATGACACTACGTCTCGAAAACAACCAAACCAATGATATCATTAACCAAAATTAAATTGGTATTAAAAATGAAACCTGTTCTTTTATAGTATAGCTCTTACAACAAGAAATTGGTGAGTGGCATAGTTCCATTTTATACTCAAACTTCTGCTATGAACCCAAAAACAATAAAGAAAGATATAGAACAAAAATATTAAACCAAATACACACAATATAAATTTAACGTGGTTTAGATTGTAAAAAAATCATACATCCACCGGTGTCTATCATTCTAGATGTTTGAAGCATACACCTAACAATTTCCACCAATGTACAGTTTATTCTCTTACCAAGACCATTGTGTTGGGGAGTTCATCTCACGGTTTTGTATCTATCAATTTCAAGTTTCAAACATTAACTAGGTGACTGTGTATTTATATATTTCAAGCTTTTCTCATATGTAGCTTCTTCAATATCTTTCTATTACGATTTGCTACTAACATCTTCAAGTTCAAAAAATTATAAAAAACCTTATGTTTGGTATTTAAAAGTTAACCCTTATATTTATAGAATAATCATCAATCAAGGACATGAAATAAAACTTTACATTGTTGGTATTTAAAACCTTATGTTTGGTATTTAAAAGTTACCTTATGTTTGGTATTTAAAAGTTAACCCTTACTGTAGGTATTCATCTTGGATCCCAAAGAACTGAATGAACATACTCTAGCAAATCACAGGTTGTATGCTCACTTAGCAAAAACTTTACATTGTTGGTTTTTCCTAAATAAAACTTTCACAAAAGCTCAACTTCTAAACCATGCTACGATCTAATAACCAATGTATCATATCCATGCTGACTAGAAAGAAGGTTTCGTTTAACTTCACGCACATGTCTCATATTTTTTATTATTCTCTCAAGTCTTATAGATAACTTGAGCCAAATAGTTCTCATTTCTTTAATGACACATGATTGATAGTCCTCGGGGATGAGCTTTCCATCATTGAACCATATCTATTTTTCAGACCAGTGTGGATTGGAAGGCATGTGGAATGAAATCCTTGAATCGAGAAATAGTGGTAACTGTACCTACAAGTAGACGCCATAAAATGATCAACATACTCATAATCATCTCATATCATTGGACCATGATTCATAGTCCTTCTCTTATCTTTAGAACAATCCTGTTGATATAACCTTCTTTCTTGAAAAACCCCAAATTTAACTCTCGAACTCTTCACAAATCCCTTAGATTTGAACCCAAAAAAATTATCTTCTTGTTTGAATCTCTCCATCATGTCATTTCCCTTACACATAGAACGAGATATTTACAATCACCTTTTAAAATTGTATTCCTTTAAAGATCCATCAAGTTCAAGCAACAGTTTATTCTAGTCATCGTAAGGGACTTATTTCATAAATATTTTGTAAACAAAGTGCTTGTACACCTTTGAAAAATAACTCAAAAGGATAAGCTTTCAACAATACTTTGACAAAAACTTTCTTTGTAGATTTCTCATCATTGGTAGCAACCAGACCCTTTTATTTAGAAAAACTCGAACCTCAATTCTACAGAGGTTGAAATATTTATCTTTGTTAAATTTTATTCGGTTGCACTTCATAGAACACATCTTGGTGTCTTTTATTAGTTTCTCCGTGAGAACATTCTGTCTAACCTCAAGATTTGAAATAAATAGTGTCCTTATAACTTTGTAACAAGACTACAAAAAATATTGCTCAAGATTATCAATTCTTACCATACAACTTATTAGGAAAACTCGTACTACAAGAGCAACCAACCTGAGAATAATAAACAATACCAAATCCCAACAACAAACAAACCAATAACATTATTTTACAAAGCTAAACTGCTATTGAGCTGAAATGGGTTTGTTTGTAGTGTAGATCTCGCAACAAGAAATATATAGAACTATCATGTTAAACCAAACACGCACAACAAAAATTTAAATTGGTTGATTGTAAATACATAATACAGCCACAACCAACGAGTAAAGATTTTATATATCAAAGGTTACAAGTGTTAAGTGTAATAAATTCTTAAATGAGAGTTGAATAATATCCGTGATTATACAGAGAGAATGGGTGAATAAATTGTAGCGAGAGAAGCAAAAGACTCATAGCTTTATTCATAGTCTTCATCATCTATTTATAGGAACGCTATGAGATTAATTGAAACAATTATACAAATAGTTATACAAAAAGGACATATTGAATTCTAGTTATATTCACTGTAAATCTAACTCATACCATAGTATACAAAAATTTCATCCCTTGCAAAAGTTATTATAGGTATCAAAATCCTTCCAACCCAGTTCTTAACGCTTGATCTCCACAATCCCTTTAATAGTCAAAACTCAAACCACCTCAAAATTATTCACAAGCGGCTTCTAGGAACGTGTAACTCATCCTTGAGTCAATCGCAAAGAACCACAAAGTAAATATTCTCAAAGAGCTTAAAATGTATCATGTAGATACCAATAAATCTCCTCGAAATACTAGCAAAGGAATGCATCAAATTAAATTAGAAAATTATTCTTGCCAAAACCAACCTCCTCGGAAAATGAATTTGTAGCCATTAAAGTTTCCGAAGACATCAATGCTTCACAGAATCCTATATCTTCTCCTCCTCAGACAGAGATTATTGTGACCAATAAAAAGTCACAAGAAAATCCTTTGGGGAACCACCAACAATACATAACAACTGTACTATACAGCTCACAAAGGTACCACTAACGATAGAGCCCCATCTCAATTGGGATACGAAGCCTCTAAAGAAGATGCTGAATCAAAATCAAGGACATAAACCAATTCTAATATTGAAAAACATGAAGTGTTGCTGCTTTAGAATCCCACGACAACGTTTCGAGGAAAACGACTGTACAGAAAAAATTAAAGCAAAAAGTCGAATTATTCGAGGATATTACTGCAATTGAACGTCAACCTAAAAATTCCATCCCTGAACTACTTATTGTATTGAAAAATGAAAAATATAAACACTACAACCAATCTCATACACAACATTCAAAAAATAATGGGGCTTTTAGACAATGTTATACTTCATTTACCAAAAGTAGAAGAGACTTTGCTCTCTTGTGGAGCAAATGAACTTGTGTTTTACCTTGAAATCAGCAATTGGGGAGTTCGATTCCCATTGGACCAAATGATACTTGAATATTTTGAACTCATCAACTTATATCCGATACAAGCGAGCCCAAACCAATGGTTCAACCTCTTATCCACCATTATGGATTCCAGACTCGGCAGAATTCTCCTCCCTATCAAAGATTTCATTGGAATGACTGGTCTTTCCAAAATTCCAATGCTTCCATTCTACTACCTCACCGTGAGAGATTCATTCAAGTTAATTGACGTTATCCTCAAAGCTGAAAAGTTCAGGAAACAAAGTTTTTTTTTAATATCTGGATCCTTGCAAAATGGCAAGGAAATTTCGGAAGAAAATCTGTCGAGGATCAATCTTCAATAGAAAAGTACAACCTAGTTAGTCAATTATTCTTTGATTTTTTTGTTTTGTAATTAAATTTACTTTAATGTACTGTTGTTGTATGTAGATATTCTGAGGCCATATAAAGCTTCTCGAAAACTATCACATATATCTTTTAAAAACTTTGTACATGGGTGGAAAATTCTTGGGGTAACGAATTTCACATCGCCTTTCAACTTGTGAATTTTATCAACAACTATATATGTAGGATCTCTCTAGATTCAATTACCGCAGAAGAAGAATTATTAGAACCCTGAAACCGAGAAGATGTTGTGAAATGGTGTTTGAATTAGATCGTAAAGCCGCGTACCCGGGAAGAAGAAAGGAAAAAAGCAAAATAATATTTCAACCATAGAAAACAAAGATTATCACTCAAAAGAAAAATAAAATCTCTTCGAAAATTCTTCTAGAAGAAAGCATGGAGAACAGCGTCGAAGAGATAAAGGAAAGTAAAGAATTTATTTAAGCATACCATCAAAGAGATGATAATTTAATGGACGATGAGGCAATTGGTAAGACAAAATTCAATAAATTTACGAACATATGGATCATAAAGTTCCACAAATCCAAGAGCGGGTTGCACCAACTGGATATCAAATTACCACAACCAATTTTCCTTAAAGTGTAACTTCAAACCATTCACAAGCTTCCAAATCATATGATATAGTTGTTTATGAAAATCCTTATTCTCTCATTGTTGAGGATCCTTATAACGAATTATTACATGCGCTGCAACCATTTTTTAAGCTTGAAGTTATAACAAAGTAATTATCCGTAGAAGTTAAATCCTCTTGGAGAAAACTGGAGGATATTGCTAAAGATGTGATCAAGTGGGGAAAGAGTCTGATGGTGATAAAAAAATGATATATATATAGGCAAACACATCCTTAAACAATTCCAGGTCTTCCAAGCTGATCGATCATAGATCCTAATAAGTATCGTCCAGATCAAAAGTCGGTTGAGAGCAATTAATGAACAAGAAAATATAGAGCTGAAATTTTTCCATCAACTTGAGCTGGATGAACTCAAAACGAAACATAAAAGGAAGAAGGGAAAAGGGCGAAGAACAAACAAACTAATTCTCTTTATAAGAGTTACTTAACAAAAGTGAAGAGGAAAAAAAGAAGATAGTTGACCTGATGCACTCAGTCAAGGGTAAATTTGAAGAAGAGAGATGCCTTGCTGTAAAATCTGTTAAAACACAAACTGGGCTAGATAGCCTTGCTGATATAAAAAATCCCAAAAACAAAAAATAATCAATTTACTCTACAAATTCCATGTGGTGTTTGCAAATGAAAATTTATCAGCCTTCTGGAAATCAATTCTCATAGAAAAACACCCTTACGAAGCTTTCGAACCCATATCAAGTGAATCCTCTAAAGAAACTGAATGCAGGAGGATGAAGAGGCCTCTGATCAAGAAATAAGCTCCTCAGAATGAAGCTCAGTCAATTCTCCCAATAAAGACCAATATGACGAGTGTTTGTGTTGTATGACGTTTATGTTTGTACCATCCTTTTTAAGTGCTTAAACGCCTCGCATTTAAACTTATCTTTTTGTATGCCTTAAATATGCTTTTTTACTTGTCTAAGGAACAATGCATTTTTTTATTACATAACTTATCTCATATTGCATAATTTGTCTTTTATGAACAAAGCATTAGTACTTCGAATAATAACTCCACTCCAACTAAAGCCTTTTATAAGAGTTTGTACCTTCAGGATTATTATCTCTTTAAATAGTGTTTTTAATGAACGTTAACACGTCAAATACTACCATTCTTCAAATAGTGTGTTTAACAAACGTTAGCACCATGAATATTAACATCACTTTCATTAGTGCTTTCAATGAACCTTTAACACTTCAAATATTATTATTACGTGAAACAGTGCGTTTAACGAACGTTAGCACCTCAAATATTATGATATCTTTGAGCCTTTCTTTAAGTGGATGTATAACACTTTGAATACGACCATCACTTCGAATAGTTCTTAAAATAGACGTGTAATACTTCGAACATTATTATTACTTAGCATAGTGCTTTAAATAGACGTGTAGCACTTTGAACATTATTATTACTTTGAATAATTCTTTAAATGGACATGTAGCACTTCGAACATTTACTATCAGTTTAATTATTTGTTGTTAACTACTTCAAAGATGACCAGTCTTTGCACAATTCCCAAAATAACTTAAGTGTTTATATCTAAAATAATCATTGGCCAAGAAAATGAATGTAAAATGTGGCATTAGATAAAACCAAAAATAAAAGGGCAATGAAAAGTTATAAACATGTAAACATAAGATTTTAATATGTCAGATAATTAATTTAAAAAGGAAGACATAGACATGTTAAACCGCTAATTATAAAAAGTTAGCATCTATCTAAATTTAATTCCATGCTTTAGGTAGATTATCAACTTGTTCGTGAGAGTAGAAGGGCCCATACCCATACAATACTTATGTTATCAAATTTAATTTTAACATTATATCTTTAAGGTTTCCGCACAACAAATCACTACCAATGTTCTAATCTAATCATTTATCCAAATAATATATTACTGGTGTTAAAACTAATTAGTGAATCACTTAGTTAATAAATAAATTAATAAATTTAGATGCAGAAATTAAATATAATTAATACATAAATGGAATAAGCATTAGACTTTTGTTTGAATAAGCATGGATGCTTAGTCGCGGATAGATAATTAGATGCTTAGGTTTGGTTGAATAGTCGTGACATTCCAGTTTGGCAGTTTCAGTTTCTACCTGTACAAACGATACTGTTTTGAATTAATTAACTATTCTGACAAATACCTTTTTTATATATATTTTAGAGATGACAAAAACCGAAGAAAAACAATACTCAACGCCAGAATCAAACGGAATATAATCGGTTCCATTCGCTCAATAAAATTCGATCTTGTTTTGGTTTCCATTTTAATATATTTAAAATCCAAAAAAAAACTGAACCAAAAAAATAAAAAAATTTAAATTCGTTTCTATATAATATTAATATTCAAATATTTTTAAAATTATATTTGTAATATAGATTAGGTTAAGTTAGATATAACTACTTAAATAAAAATTGAAAGTAACTAGGGGTGGCAAACACGTAAATCCATCAGATCCATTTAATAATTTAAACAAGTTGCACTTATGGAGGTTTGGTAGGTTACTGCTAATGCAGGTATAACACGTAAACAGGTCTGGCAGATAAACCCACGCAGATTATCCACCAAAAGACACATGAAAAGCATTCCTTATCAAATAATTTATAATATTAATTCGAATTGCAATAATTGAATGTGTATAATATAAACTAAATAATTATAGTATTTATTGTATTCTAATTTAAATATTATATTATTTAAATTGAAATGCTATAATGAAGGTGTATTGTATTTAATATTAGATAGATATTTAGGTAGTTCTTTAAATCTTTATTTTGTAATGTATTGGTTTAGATGATTTAAATAGTTTATTTTATTTTTGAACTATTTAATGTTTAATGTATAAATTTAAAGTTTTTAACGATAATTTTTATTTTTTTAAAGTATAAGAATTTTATTAGTGAGTCATAATACTTACTGAGTTGTTTCAGTCTTTTTGACGAGTTATTGTTACATATATCCAATATTAGGAGTAACTACGATACGACAACAAATATCAATATTTAAAACAAAATCACAATAATAATCAGAATCTAATATCAAAAAATAATAACAACACTACTACTATTTATAACCAAGTCATAATAATAATAATATACAAAATGTAATATTAAAATTATAACCATAAAACTTGTAATATTTTAACACGATAAAATATAATTTTGGTTTATAACATAATATCAACACTTTTAATATTTAAAACAAAAACATAATAATAATAATATACAAAATGTAATAACAATATTATAACCTTAAATATAATATTTAAAATTTTGGTTTATAAAATAATTACAACACTTGAAATATTAATACCCAAATCATAGTAATATCCACCAAAATGTAATAATAAATTTATAATCATATACATTATAAAAATATTTTTTTAAATATAACTTAAAATATGATTTTGGTTTATAAAATAATTACAACACTTATAATATTTATAACCATATAATAATAATAATAATCAAATTTTAAACCGGTCTAACAGGTTGCAGGTCTGATATGTTGCAGGTCTGGCAGGTTACTGCTAATGCAGGTATAACAGGTAAACAGGTCTAACAGGTTGCAGGTGTGGCAGGCCAGGTCTGCGGTTACCCATTTAAATTTTGACAGGTCCCATTTATTTCTGACAGGTCCAGATCCATTTGCCATCCCTAAAAGTAACTATCCCAATTTTTTTTAGTTTACTAATCATGACTTGCAACATAAAATTTACCAACAATAATTATTGACTAAAAAAATCAAAAAATCTCTTTTTTCAGCTTGTTAGCTAACAAAAATTAAAAAAATTGAGTCACAAATTTTCAAAACTAAACTTTTTTACAACATATTTCAGTGAAATCTCAAAGAATTCCAACATAAAATCAAGTACTAAATCAGTTTTCCACTGAGTAATTACTCTACTTCATATTTAATTTTTCATTTCATTTCATGTGTTCATAGTTATTTTTAAGCTTCAGACCATCATATCTTTCAAATCCTAAATAAAAAGAATAAAAACACATATATTCCTATTTTTTTAAACAAACAAAACAAAATGCACGAATGATAATTTTCGAGCATTTTTATTTATTTTCGCAATCCAATCACACTTAATTATGTTATTAGAAGACAATTGGTTTTTAGCAACCATATTACACGTGATTCCGCAACCGAAACATGTCTCATTTGCGCAACACTTTTATTTATATTCACGCAATATATATTTTCACATAAATTACGCAACTAGAACACATGTGTTTTTTCACGACTAAATTTCTATTTACAAAAGTTTCTTCTTTTTATTTACAACTCATTTGTACATAATTTTCCAACTTAAATGTTCGCAACCAAATAATGCTTGATTGTACAAATAAAAAAAAATATATATGAATCGATATTAAAAAAAGCCATGAAAGAAATTTGCTTTCTCTCTTTTCAATAATGTTTTATTCTACGCCAAAGTGATATTGGACCGTCGAAGGAAAAACAAATCCAAGAGACTTAGTTGGGATGGTATATTTATTTTGCGAGAGAAAATTGAAATATTTACATCTTGAGAGGAAATTTAATGGTTAGCACAGATGATGAAAGTATTAGAAATAAGGTAGAGTTGTTAGATAAATATAAATGCTTAAGCTAAACATATTTAAAAGGTTTCTTTCTATTTGTATAGGTATCACTGGTGGATCCAGGACTAAAAGTTAGGGTATGCTGAAAAAATATTATGTAAAAATTTTCAATAAAAGATAACTATTTAAATATCTCATAATAAAAATATGTAAATATTTTTATTACAGCTTAAAATTAAAATATAGTATAGCCCAAGCGCAAATGAATTCTCCTCTTATTTATGTCTTGAAAAGATTTATAGGAAACACGATTAAGATACTAAGGAAGTCATCAACCGTAGAAAATACTTCTATCTCTACAAATGTCACTAAACAATCATTAAGTCATAGATTGACCAATCTATTTCTCAATTCATTCTTCACATATTTCATAAAAGAAAATACTCGCTCAACACTTGCGATAACAATCGGTAATGAAAAAATTAGCTTGAAAAGTGTGTACACAAATCCAAATATCTTGTATTTTTTATGAACAAGAGTCTTACAAACAAGACAGTAATTTGCTTAAAAATGATAAGTACAATAATTTTCTTAAATATAAAATATTTTTTACATACAAAATATTACAAAATTTGCTAAAGAATCATAAATCAATTAATAAAAAATAAAAAATAAGTAATATTGAAAGAATCATAAATCAATTAATATAAATAAGATATAAAAATATTATAAGTGTTAAAGAATCGGTAATTTTCAGTAATTTGTTAATTATTCTCATATTTGAAAATACAAATTAGTAATTTACTTAATTATTCTCTTATACAAAAATATTATTTCCATATAAGAATTTAATGAAAATATTCAATCAAAAAATACGTACAGTTATTTTATATTTCAAGTTAATTTTCTTTTAAAAAACTCAATACAATATTTTGTTTAAATACAAAATATTACAAATAAATAGATACAAAATATCCTAAAATATCATAATGACACTGATTTGCTCAACCAAACCCTTTAAATTATTCTAGTAAAATAATATTACTTGCAAGCCTTTGTGTTCATTCGTATACTGATCCGCAATGAAATAAGCAATCCAAATTCATCCAAGAATATAAAGCAAACATTGATGGAAGAAAAAAATAAAGAAATGTAAAAGAAAAGAGTAAAAAATACCTAGATTTTGATCCGCAATGAAATAAGCAATCAAAATTCATCAAAGAATATAAAGCAAACATTGATGGAAGAAAAAAAAGAAATGTGATGGAAGAAAAAATAAAGAAATGTAAAAGAAAATAGTAAAAAATACCTAGATTTTGATCCGCAATGAAATAAGCAATCAAAATTCATCCAAGAATATAAAGCAAACATTAATGGAAGAAAAAATAAAGAAATGTAAAAGAAAATAGTAAAAATAAAGAAATGTAAAAGAAAAGAGTAAAAAATACCTAGATTTTGATCCGCAATGAAATAAGCAATCAAAATTCATCCAAGAATATAAAGCAAACATTGATGGAAGAAAAAATAAAAGAGTAAAAAATACATAGATTTTGGTATCTAGGAGGTCTTGAACTCCAGATCTAAGGTATACTACTAGAGTTCTTTAACACTATACTAAGCTCATTTTTTTGTTCAGGGTTGTCCTGGGCATACTAATATCCCCTCTACATCTGCCCATGATAGGTGTTTGATGTTTAATTATTATTAGGATGTATATTATTTATATTTTTTAAAATTATATGGGTCGTATACTCGTATTACTTTGTTTTTGGTCTAGTTTCAAAAGTTTTTTTACTTGATGGGATTAAGTGTTATTTTCAACGCTTTCTTTTGAATTTAATGTTTTTATCCATATACACAATTTTGACATTTCATCAATTTTTTTACCAATTTATTGGGGTCAAATTGTTTTATTGATCTTTTTATTACATTACACAACCTTGGGCATGAGAAAACCTTCCCGCTCTAATCCAAGCCACATGACGTTATATAATCTTTAAACTGAATCTTTACATTTGGAATGATACAAATTTGTTCAAATGGTATGAATTTTGGTTTCCCTAACTAATAAGATATGGTATACTTTAGGCCTAAATATAAATAACAATTTATATCAAAATTTACGCTATGTTTGATATGTTTTATGTCAATATAAGGTAATCAAACTATAGGCTATCACATTCGTGACGATGAATTTAATGTAACTTCATTACATATCGGTGACATTTTAGCTTGATTTGTTATCGTTAGTTCTTTTTACAAGAGGGTTTTGTTTAAAGGATATGGTAAGTATCTTTAGAGTCGAGAACAAAAACTAAAGTATATGGTTAGAAGTGTGCTATGTAACTCAAATCTACTACTATCATTATAGGGTAAATCCATCAAATGTGCCGACTATATTCTTAATAGAGCTATTTTTAAGACAACCGTTATGATCCTATATGAGTTCTAGAATGGGCACAAACTTGGTTTGAAGCTTTTTGGAGTGTCCACCTAAAGCAGAGGCAAAGAGTTATGAGTTTTTTTGTTCCTTCCACTAGTAATAGTTTTGAGACATGAACAATAAAATTTCGTGAGGATGTTGAGTTTGAGGGGGGCGATTTATGAATAGATTTATATTTTGAAGAAAAATTATAAATGTTTTAACAATAATAAGTGAGGCATCATGCCAACATATCGGTTCTACTATAGAATGGTCATAAAGAAAATATATAAGTCCAAAAGAATGTTGTTGGTCAATTGATTCTCAAGTATTAGATGATTAGTTTTAAATTTCACTTATTGAAGTATGGTTATAACATAAGTCACTCAAGTGAATATTATGTTCCAACGAGAGAACGAAATGAAATTGTTCAAAAAAATTAAACTATACCTTCTAAAAAAATATCCAAAATAAGTAGTGCCCTTAAGTAGATCCACTAAGTCTGAAAACAACAATATCTTTTGATAGTATAGTGTATATTCAATAACATAAAGTTTTTGGTTATTTCCATAATGTCATAATTCTTACTTGTCGATTAATATTAATAATGAAAAGTACAAATTAATACAAGACAACACAGTATGAGAACTTGTCTCATTACGTGACGGGAAAAAGATTGCATGTGGATTTACAAAACCAAACAAAGTTCTATGGATAATATGAAAAGACATAAATAGTCATTTGTATCAAAAAGTTATATTTTCCATGAAGGATTAATTTTATACACACTGTATCTTGTTTTTCTTTTAGGACGAAACTTAGTTAAGACTATTAACATCAGAGGTTAAGTTGTACTAAGTTTAAAATTTTAGTACGCCCTTTAATAACTCTATTGCAAAAGGTGATAAAATATTTTAAATCATTATCCAACGACAAAATTTGAGATTGGAAAGTTGTAAAATGTTTTAGTAGCTGACAATATTGAAATCTATGTATATAGTCTCAAGATGAACAATTATAAATAGGTAAAAATGGACTCTCTCGTATAAGTAACAAATAAAAGGACACATATTTGTAGTTTAATTTTATATATTTTGGTTTATTGAAATATATGGTTTAGTTAAAGTCTATAGAATAATATAACTTATTTTAGTAGATGTTGACTAAGGTAAGACAAATTATGAATAAATAATGTGTGATTACTCTTTAAATTATTCTTATGTTACACACCATAATTGATCCATGTAATTGATTAGTCGTAATAACGTGATTATTGTTGCGTCCGATTGTTCACATTCCGAGGAAATTTTTTTAGTGTTTTATCCTTCATTGATCATATACGAGGTTGTTCAGTTGTCAGATTGACAATAAAATCTGAACGTTTATTGAAGTATACATATATATTTTTAGTAACATATGGTCATCCAAATAGGAGATTATTGAAAAAATTATGGACCGATACGATAATAATATATTTAGGCATTGTTATAAGCAGATATAATTAACAAGTAGTCAGATTAATTATATTAATATATAATTAAATATAAATTAGACTTATAAAGAAAACTCATTATGGAGGTATAAATGTAGAAATCGGATTTGATTTATGTGAAGAATTGTGCAAAATATGAACTACTCAGACTAAACTTATAAGTTCTAAGACTAATTTCATAAAAATTAATTTGTGACTGAGATTTAACCTAATTTCATATTCGTGATTTTGGACATTAATTTTTTACCAGACTAGAAGAGACCTATATTAACAAATATAATCTAATAAGTATTAGGTAAATACCGTTGCATGATGACAATCGATTATATTTATCGAAATTTATGATAATAGATTCGGTTCAATTTCAATGATATGATCCAATTTTTCTAACAAAAAATTTACATTTAAAATTTTAAAAACATGACTATTAGTAAATTAACTTTTTTTATATATATAATTGACTTACTAACAAGCTCGTCCATTTTTTTCATTTTTAAAATGGTTTTGGAACAGTCACAAATATATAGAGAATAAAATATTCATCAAAATATCTAAAAGATATTCTAAAACATGTTTAATAAAATGCATGAAAAGTTCGAACTAAATCTATATATTTCTACATAAAAAATCAAACATATAAGGATGCACGTATTAATATCTATAACACTACCTTAATGTTAACTTTTTTTTCAATGATCTATAAATATTTGTTTTGGGGCATAGATAATATTGTTATGAATGTTAGAGAAAAGTGTCGGTCCAATAGTTTTTTTCTTTTGCAAGTTTAGATAAGTTTTATTTTCAGAAATAAATAATATAGATATTCGGCGAAAGACTCCTAGTTTTTAAGTCATCTCTTAGCAATTATCAAATGTGATCATTCGCCATTAGAAGAAATTTCCACTATCCAAGTTTTCAAACAATCTATACCTATAAATGGCCATCCTTTCTACTCACAAGTCTCAACATACAAACGCAAAAAAAAAAAAAAAAAAAAATACAAGAAAATGGCTTCTGTCAATATGTAATTTACGATTTCTTTCTTTGTGGTAGCTTTAACCCTAGCACTTTCCTCCAATGCCCAAGACTCACCCCAAGACTACCTTAACGCCCATAACAGAGCTCGTGCAGCTGTAGGTGTGGGTCCTCTATTTTCGGACGCCACTGTCGCAGCGTACGCACAAAATTACGCAAATCAAAGGATGGGAGATTGCAGCCTTGTCCATTCATCAAATAGGCCTTATGGCGAGAACATTGCATGGAGCAGTGGAGACATGTCTGGGATGGGACGAGTGCGGTGCAATTATGGGTTAACGATATATCGGATTACAACTACAATTCTAACGCATGTGCTCCAGGAAAGGTTTGTGGGCATTACACCCAAGTTGTCTGGAGGAACTCGGTCCGTCTAGGGTGTGCAAAGGTAAGATGCAACAATGGTGGAACCTTCATCACCTGCAACTATTCTCCTCCTGGAAACTTTATTGGCCAGAGACCTTATTGATCAGCCATGACTATAAGTGATCAAACGTTGTTTGTCATCCGTATAATAAAAATAATGAATATTTAATAATATATATATATATATATATATATATATATATATATATATATTATATATATATAAATAAATGTGTGTATGGAGATATGATTGGTCTTCAAATAAATTTAAAAGCTGTCTGGTTCTGTTTTCTTTATTTCTGTTATTACCAACTCAAGCTGAATGTAATATAATATATATACATTAATAAGGTCTCCGAATCCTTTTATACCGGAAATAAATTATATTTTTAATATTTAGTAATTTATATTAGAATCATCATGTCTCTAAGCTTGTTCAAATCGTCGGAAAAATGCTCAATTTTTAACATTTGGAGAAAAAAATATTTTAATCAAATCAACAAGAGAAACTGCAATCCAGATGAAGTACACGTAGTATGATAAAACATAAAAATTTCATTTTTATTATTAATGAACCAATTTTTTTCATAAATATATTAATATAAGTAATAAATAAATATTCAAAATCTAAGTTATCATATATTTTTTTAATATGGATTTATTTTTCATAATACCCAAATAACTTATTTATACAAAATTAAGTTTAAATTTTTTGAATCGGAAAAAAATCTAAAACTATCAATATTTGTCTCAAATCAAACATCAGTAGATTCATCAATTGTATATTTTGAATTTGTTATTTTGAAAATAAATAAGGGATATAGAATTTTGAGAGTTATCGGATGAAAAGTACAAGAGACGAGAATTAGAGGATAAGTGACGCAAAGACTAAAAACACAAAACAATGGAAACAAAGACGAGAGACGTGAGTTCTAAGACAAAAGACGAGAGTTGCAGAACGAGAGATGCACAAACGAAATATACAAAAACGAAAAATGAAAATTATGGAACGAATTACAGGATGATAGACGAGAGTTGTGGGAAAAAAGACATAAAGCTATGGAAAAGAAGATCGAGAATTGTATGAAGAGAGACGAGAGTTTTGTTAACTAAAGAACAAATAAAAAAGTATAAAAATATCTTGGATTTCGTTATTAGAAAGTGTAAGAATTGCATATGGCATATGCTCATATTGTTAAATATAAATAAAGAGCCAACGATATTTGGCCTTATATCTTTAACACACCCTCTCAAACTCACAGTGCAAAAATAATAAGCATTGAGAGTTTGTCACAAAGAAAACGAAACTGCACCCTTGACTGAGTCTTCGTGAAAAATCAGCAACCTGCAGATGTGATGGAACATATAGAAGCGAGATGGTGCCGATCTAAAGATGATGCCGAGTGAAGTGACAATCTATTTGAATGTTCTTTGTCCTCACATAATAATAAAATTATTTACTATCTGCATAGCGCTTTTGTTCTCGCAGTGCAAGAAGCCATCATAACCAAACATTCTCACATGTGGTCGCAGACATAGCACGCTACCTAGCTTCAGTAGACTATCTAGAGACAACATCTTCTTTCTTGCTTTTCCATGAGATTAATGAATGCCGAGTGAAGTGACAATCTATTTCAATGTTCTTTGTCCTCACATAATAATAAAATTATTTACTATCTGCATAGCGCTTTTGTTATCGCAGTGTAAGAAGCCATCATAACCGAACATTCTCACATGTGGTCGCAGACATAGCACGCTACCTAGCTTCAGTAGACTATCTAGAGACAACATCTTCTTTCTTGCTTTTCCATGAGATTAATGAATCACAAGGGAAAATACATGAAACAGTAGTATATTTTCAGTCATGAGGATCATTATCTCAATAAGTATCGCTATAGGCACAAAGACAAATACTATGTAACTCAGTTCCATTAACATAGCTCCCCAATTGACAGATGTAAAAGCAATAACAAACAAACTAACCACATGAACAAGATAAGATTTATCTTCTCGACTAACGGTAATATAGACCAAGCTCCTTACAAGAGTTCGATATAGACTTGGGGATGACAAAGGAACATCGTTTGTCGAAGAGTACCGAGCATTGGTTTCGAGAGGGGTATATACCATCCTATTATTAGAAAGTCATGCTCGCTCAAACAAATCAGATATATATTTTTTCTGAGTGAGAATATAACATTTTGGAGAGTGAGACACCTTAATATCTAGAAAATAACGTAATATTCTAAGGCATTCATCGCAAAAGGTTAAGCCAAATCACATTTTTGTTGAAAGCTCTGGATCTGGTTTTAAAAGATACCGAGGCCCTTCGAAAGAATAATGAGATCAACCTCGCAATTCTAACAAAGAGCATGAAGCTAGAAGAGAAAGTGTACCTCGATGTTTGAGGTAGTCGAACTGGTGTGAAGGAAATACATCAAACCAGTATAATATGGATAATCTGAATTTGTATGCAGTGATGAGAACTGATCATCAGTATATTCAAGGTTTGGATTTGAGGAATTCTTTGTTGACAAATGAGATAAGATCAATCACGCTTCCGAAGCGATTTGATATTTTTAAAGTAGAGAAGTTCCATAGGATGTAAGACCCATACGATCACATCGAACAATTTAAGAATTACATGATGAATTTTGAGGATGATGGCATGCTAATATGTCAGGCATTTTCCTAAAATTTGAACTGAACAACTTTGAAATGGCACAACCAAATTTTGAGGGGTTCATTTCCAATTTCATAGATTTTTATATTTCTTTTCGAAGAAAGTTTGTGGGGAGTAAGAAAATGAGGGAAATGGATATACAATAATCCAATACAAACAAGTAGTTGGAGAAAAGCTGAAAGATTATACGTAGTGGTTTGTTTTAACAAAAGAAAGTCTGGATGCTTGTGAAGAACTGGTGATTATGATAGTTTTTCGCCAGGGACTGCTACTAGGGGTTTTGACTAATGAAACAAAAAAAAGAAGAGCCTTTACTTTTTGAGCTTCGATGGATCAAGTTGAGGATCAAATCAAGTTTTAATATTCTACCGTTCAAAAGAATTTTGGGCAGGTGCCAAATAATCAGGTCCAATCTTCGAATTCTACCCAGCAAGCATGTTTGAGAAACAACAACCTACTACCTCGAACTGGAGGATATTCGAACCAAGCTCCATCATAACAATTTAATAAGCCGAGGCCCAATAAATGGATAAGACATAGTACTATGCAGAACTGACTGAGAGTGTGGCTGAATTTTTTTTATAAAACTAAAAGGTATGTAAATTTCAGGAGCCCCGCTCCAATCAATATGCCTAAGAAGTAGAAAAATAACAAGTTTTACAGGTAGCACAATGATATCGGTCATGATACTGCGGATTGCATTTCCTTGAAAAATGAAGTTCAAACTTTAATTGAAAATGGGAAATTATTATCTTATGTGAAAACACAGAGTAATGCATCGAAAAATCACATAGCATCAACTTTACAACCAACCAATCCAAATGTACAAGTTGAAAATTTGATGAATCAGGATTCAAAGATTGATGACTTTGATGATGCATCATAATACTTGGAAATGGATTCAGGTCGGATAATTTTAATGGAAGTGGAAGAACCAGGAACGAAAGGCCACGTTCGAAGCCTGTGCAAATATTTTGAGTCCCTAGTCATTTTTGGGCGCGAATCTATGACTGGTAGCACTGATAGTTCAAGGAAAAGGCACAAAGTAAGTTTGGATACTCAGACATAGGGGAAAATGTCTACCTATTTGTACGGTAAGAAAGGCATTCCATTTATCATTTTTGATGAAGACGATTTACGAGGTACCGTAGTGAAACAAATTTGAACACATATAAATTCTGATTTTATTACTTAATAAAATGAAACAAACAAGTTCAATACTTATAGAAAAATATGATTCCCAATACCTCACCAACATCACTTAGTAATTTGAGACTTTCAGATTTCTTAATATACCTCTCACTACTCCACTAACGTTATTTAATAGTTGGGAATTTATTGGGAACTATCCGTTTCTTTTCGGAATTGTGTGGGAACTGTTTGCTTCTTTTGGAACTTTGTGGGAACTTCTGGTCTGTCTACATGATTAAAGAGTGCACTAATTTTTGACATTTGTTTAGTGCATTCTTTCGATTAGCTAGACCGAGAGCTCCTCTGATTTCTTCAAACTTGGATTTAGGAAGACCCTTAGTAAGGCCATCAACAACCTGCTCATTTATCCGTATAGATTTCAACTCAATGTATTGATTAAGTACCTTCTCTTGGATAAAGTGATGGTGAGTATCAATGTGTTTTTTGTGAGTATGAAACATAGGATTTCCAACAAGTTTAACGACACTTTCGTTGTCACAAAAGAGGGAAATGGAAAGGTGTAGTACCTGGTTAACATTTCCAAAAAGTCTTGTAAGCCAAATACACTCTTAAGAAGCTAATGTGGCTCCAACATATTCATCTTTAGTAGTTGATAATGCCACTGTGTCTTACTTCTTATTGCACGATGAGATAGTTGCTGGACCAGTATTGAAACAGTATCCTGAAGTGGACCGTCTGTCATTCACATTGCCTGCCCAATTAACATCAACAAACCCACGTTTGAGACTTTCAGACTTCTTAATACAACTATCACTACTCCACTAACGTTATTTAATAGTTGTGAATTGATTGGGAACTGTCTACTTCTTTTGGGAACTTTGTGGGAACTGTCTACTTCTTTAGGAACTTTGTGGGAACTTTCTGCTTCTTTGGGAACTGTGTGGGAAATTTTTGTCTGTCTACATAATTCAAGTGCACTAATTTGTGACATGCAGGGCCACCTGAGGATGCAATGGTCACTGGGGCCGAAATTGTTTGCGTTGAGATTCGATGCATATTGATAGATATTAGGAGTTCTGCGAACGTCCTCTTTAAAGCTTCTTATGACAGGATGTTGAATCCTCCTCGGATTTCTAAATCAGAATGTACCACAATCAGTTTTACTAGAGTAACTGCACGAGTAATAGAGGTATTCGAGGGGGAGGTAAGTCTGGGAAATGGACCTTTTAATAACAAGGTTCAAGTTCTCTTTATGGCGTTGGATGAATAGTTCATCAATCTTTCAAGTATGTCGTCAAAGATCATGTAGGGGTCATCCGGAGAGACCAAAAGGTTTCCAGGAAATGTTATGCCACTGCGATTTGGATTCGATTATCCAACAGTAATAATATGATGACTGAATAATAGTCAATGGATTGACCTCGGATTTTGAAGAAAGGGTTGACGATCCTAGGAAAGCCTAGGGTCATTGACAGTAAGTGAAAAATAGAAGAATATACCTTTTTAGAGGGAATAATACGTCATATAGGAACTTTACTAACCCTAATAATAGGTCAACAACTCTTACAAATTTTATCCCACAATCTAAATATATTTTTTTGGAAAAAAGAGGACGTGGAGGAGTACTAATTGAAGTAATTTTCTGTAATCTACCTATTAATCCAAAGGTGAAACCTGTTATTAAAAAAACTGACATTTTCATCAGAAAAGGTAGAAGCTATTGTTTCCGAAGTGGACCGGTTATCCAAGGTCAAGCATATAAGTGAATCACAATATCCTTTATAGACGACGAATCTAGTGGTGGTCAAGAAGAAATATAGGAACTGGAGAATGTTTGTTGATTTTATAGACTTAATCGAGTCTATCCTAAAGATTTGTTTCTTGTTCCTTAGATAGACCAGCTGATTGATTCCACTTCGGGAAACAAAATATTGACCTTTATGGATGCTTTTGCAAAATATAATCATATTTAGATGGATCCAATTGATCAGGAATATACTATATTGTCTTGCACATACTAGAGATTATTCAATAAGGAATTTGCTACTCAGATCAGAAAAACATGGATGTATACATCGACGATATGGTGGTAAAAATCTTAGCAGACGACGCACACTTGGAGGATTTAGAGGAAACATTTCTGAATTTAAAGGGAATAAGGCTGAAGTTGAATCCATAAGAATTTACTTTTGGAGTTCGATCAGGGAAATTTCTTGGTTATGTGACAAACGAGTCTATTTTAGAAGGTTTGAAGAAGAATTTGATAGGAGCGGCAGAAAAATTTCCTAGAGGCTAGTAAAGAGACCCCTTTTACTTTGTCGTATGGAATGGATGTTTTAGTCCTATGGAATCTACCTTGCCTTCTTTTAGAATAACCCAATATTCTGAAGACTTGAATGATGAAGCTGAAAGAGCGAGTTTGGACTTGGTTGAAGAGAAAGGGTTTGAGCACCTTTAAATATAATTCATTATTAGACTCTTAGGAGGAATAGATAGAATTCGATGGTGAAAAGGAGGAAGTTCAAGGTAGGTGACAAAGTGTTAAGTAAGGTATTCCTCTATACCAGAGAAAAGAGCCTCGGTAAGATGGCCCCGAATTAGGAATGACCTTATATGGTTGTTGAAAGGATAAATCCATGTTGTTACCGCCTTTGTGATAATCAGGGGAGGATGCTTCAACATCTGTGGAATATATGATTTCTAAACTCTTCTGGGAGTGATTGTGTTGTATTCTGAAATTTTTTTCTTTGATTTATTCGCGCACTCTTTCCTACCCTGTTGGCTCAAGAAGGTTTTAACGAGGCGTTATGCACATATTCAATCTATCAATAAAATTCATATTTTGGCCAATTATTGTTCACGAGTGCTTGTTTAAACTATTTTGGTAACTAATAAAAGAATGATCATCTTTGAGGTTGACCAATAGTAGAGTGTTCTGAAGTGTTGAATACACTTTTCGAAGAAGTAACCATATTCGAAGTGCTACGTCCGTTCAACGTACTATAATATTTGAAGTGCTACGTCCATTAAATGGATGATAATATTCAAAGTGCTACGTCCATTAAACAGACTATAAAGTTTGAAGTACTACATCCATTAAACACGCTATAATATTTGAAGTGTTACATATTGTAATTATTATTTAAAATATCATGCTATGTTTTCACTATGAATAACTAATATGAATAATATTCAAATTAGAATATAACTTGAAGAAATTAAACCATAAATAAATATATTTGTCATTTAATTTAATTCAACGAGTATAGTGTAATTTCCAAGATATAAAGTAAAAAGACATCTATTAAAAAATTGTTACAGTAATGATATGACACGTACAAAAAATATATAGTAAAATTACTCGTCCTCGAGCTCTCTTCAGAATCCTCTTTTGAATCTTCCTCTTCAGATGAGGAGCTTGGAACAAGATTTTAAGCTTCACTAGGAGGCCGTTCGATGAGGACTTCACTTCCAAAGCTGGAAAGATCGATTATAGGATATGTGGCATGGATTTCACAAAGGAGTGTGATGATTTTTTTGTTCTTTTCCATTATTGATAGCTCCCAACATGTCTTTTGCACACTCATCCTCAGCAAAAGTGACAACATATCTTTTGCACACTCATCATTGGCATATCATCTGACAGTCTTTTCTTCTCTGCCTCACTATTGTCGAAAGAAACTTGAAGGTCTTCAATTTGTTTTATGCAACTAACTCTTTATAATGTTTTAGCCTCGAGTTGATCTATTTCATTATGACATGAAGTGTTGAGATCTTCTTTTTCTTTTTGATGGACTACTTTAAGATACTTCTTAACGTGGAGAAGACCTCTGAGAAATTTAGACGGGGCCATTTGAAATTGATAAAACTTCTCTATTACAAGGTCCCCAAAGATCTCCCTCATCTTTTGCTCATCTGCATCAATACCTTTATAGTGAACCATTTCTTTAGCCATGTGATTTAAATGACCTTGAGAAGATTCAATTTCTTGAGTCAGATTTTGCGCTGCAACATTGAGATTATTAAAAGGTTGAAGATTGGTAATAACGTCTTCGAATGGTTCCACAAGAGGAAAGACAACTGGGATAGGTCTAGGAATAAAAGCTACGGAGCTTGTAGGAAGATTAACCTCAAGAGATACGCTTCGGAGGTAGCAGGTGTACATCTTCTACCAAGATTACACAGATGATCTTGAATCTCCTGAACGATGGGATCTTTGTCTTCCGCAAGCTTTTGTGATTCGTCGAAGTTAATGAAGTTGTCGGGATTAAAGTGATCATTGGTTGAGTCATCTCCTACATCAATAGCTTTCTTTTGCTGATTGTCAACGTCTTCAACACTTACTTCATTTTCTTTTTGATGAATTTGTTAATTCTCTGCAACCAAAACTTCGTCATCATTGTACAATACCTCTTCAACAATATCTATAGTTGCAGAGTTGTTTTAGTGGTACCTTTCTTTTCCGAATGAGCATTTGTTTTCTTCTTTTTTGAAGAAGGTTCATCTTTTATTCCTTCTTCAATAGTGGAGAGATTTCTTTTTTTTCATTTTCGTCTTTGAATCTTTTTGCTTCAGATCTACTGAAGGGCAAGCACCATATGTGTTAGCTGTCTTTTTTTCTTTTTTGCCTTCTTCTTTTACGGAAGATGGGTACCGGACCTATTGTGAATTGCTAAGAATACTTTACAGTCTGGATAGACTAACCATCTAACTTCATGTCGACGATTAAGTAGCTCCATCGAATTCTCAGGAAAGTAGATCTCTAAATATGATCATTAGGTTTGAGGGCCGTGTGCAAAACATTGTTCCATTCTTTTTCAACCTAGGAAGAAAGCTTGAGGAAAATTTATTTCACTTTCTCCCGACGAATGGCATAGCGCCTCAAGATTTCTGATAATAATATAGAAGCTGATAACAAATAAAGATAACACTAGTTGAAACTAAAATTTAGAACGATAAATTTAAAAAAAAACTTACGATTACTCCTCCAGACGAGGTTCAATCTTGGTGGGTTGGCTTCAGATATTGCTTTGTCATTCTCCTAGTCCCAAGAAATGAAGGCGAACTTATGTTTCCAAAACTTGTATGGCTCAAGTAGGTCATCGGTTATCTTTAAATCTTTATCCAGTGTGAGATAATAAAACAGAAGTATTGGTCCATTTGAAAATTTGGTTTGAGATATGAAGTCATCAATGCAGATCGGAATTTTGAATAAGTGGGAGGCTATGATCACAGAAAGCAGCATGCACAATTGATTTTGTGTCACTCCAGTGGAAATTGAATACCCAGTTGATGATTTCTAGGTAGACCATTCGTTGGTTTTTTTTACAATCTGAAGGTGTTTCTCCTCCAATAACCCTCCTTTAATTAGCTCAATAAAGCTCTTCTGATTTACATGATCAAGATTCAAATACCAAGAACTTGGTTTAATATTTTTCCATAAAATACCACTAGAACCCTACTATAGGTAACACACTATTATTCCAATATATTTTGGTATTAACAAGTGAGCAGTAAAAGAAAATAAGTATATAGTTTCCACCTTTATAAGTAAAACTTTCCTTATCTAACATTCTGTGGTAAATAAGGTTTTGTTTAAATTTAGGCATGTTTGTTATTAGATTCTCAAGTTCTCTATACAACTCGATCAAAGTAGTTCTCATTCGTATGACAACACATGATTCATAATCCTCGACGATTACCTTTCCATGTATAAAAATATATTTTATTTAAAACAATACGTATTGTAAGTCATCTGGAATGCAAGAACCGAATCCAATACCCAATTTTTACTATACATGCAAGTAAAAGTCGTGAAACCATCAACGTAGTCATGATAATCCAATAACATTGAACCATCATTGACTTTCGTCTTCCGATAACTATTTCCCTCTCTTCACTCTATAAATATCTTATTGATATGATCCAAACGTCTAGCAAAACAAAATATAACTCTGGAACCCTTAAAAATATAACTCTAGAACTCTTATTATCTGAATAGTTTCTTCATATCCTACTGCTTATAAACTCCTCACCTTGTTCAACACAATTCTTTTTTTCCTCTCGGTAACACCATTTTATGGTCACGTATAAAATGTAGTAATTTTTCTTTTCATCTCATTTGCATTGCAAAACTTGATGAACTCATTCAGTGTCAACTCACCACCATGATTTGTTCTCAAAAAGTTAATAGATAAAACATATTCCTTTTCTACACGACTTTTAAAATCTTTAATGAGACTAAAAGCAACAATTTTGTATGCCATAAATTGTACCCATAACTTTCTACTAAAATCATCAATAAAGCATATGAAATATTATTTTCCACTATTGAAAGTTGGAGAAATTGGACGACAAATATCTGAGTGAACTAACTCTAATATGTAATATGGAATAACATCTCTTTCCTTTTTTTATTTCAGACAATATGTACATACAACTTTGGTTTCAGTAAGTCTCGGCATGCCTCTCACCATCTCTTTGTTGCTAAAAGCCTTTAATCCCGTATAGTTGAGATGTCTGTATCTTCTTTGCCAAAACTGATACTGGTCTTAGACATCAGTTTTTAAAGACATCGCTAAATTAATTGACTGTCTGCTTGATGTTATTATCAACATCCTGTTTGATGTCATCCTGCACTTTATGATAAGACATTTCGTAGGATGATAGATTATGGATTGATTTGATTTTATTAACACATCCAAACCTCTCTCTTGAAGCTTACCAGTACCGAGAAGGTTGCTTTTCAGATCAGGTACTTTATGGACACATCTTCTACCACATGATTGATTCCTCCAAAAATTAGTCTTACAATTCCTTTTCTAGCTACTTCCATGTTTTTATGATGTCACAACCTATATATCCTTCTAAAACCTTATTCTATTTCACTTAACATACTTGAATCACCAAACATATGATTGTTGCAACTTGAGTCTAGAAACCATATGTCTTCTTTCTTATCTTCTGGATTTTCAATATAGGTCATAAGTAACATCTCTTATATTTCCTTTTCATTTTCATAATTCACTTGATTTTCCGATCTTCGGCACTCATATTAATAATGTACTAAATGATGACATATATAGCATTAAATGTTTTCTTTCTTTTAGGATTTAGGACCTCTGCCTCTGCCTCCATATCATCTTATTCCTCCATATGGTCATGTTTCTCTATCTCAATATCCTCCATATGTTGAGACGGTAAGTGTTATTTGTTCATCTCCCTCTTTTATCAATTTTTGTTCATGTACAAGAAGTGAACTTTAGGGCATCAACTGAGAATGAATCAATGTCTTTTGCTTCTTTAATGAAGCAAACCATATAAATGAATTTCTCATCGAGAGTTCCCAAGATTTTCTTTACGATCATGACATCAGTCATATATTTTCCTAAATTCTTCATGTCATTTGCAATCACCATTATTCGACCAAAGTAATCCTTGATTGATTCAACTTGCTTAATCGTAAAGATCCTGAACTCTTTTCTTAACCGATTTAGTTGCACTCTATGTACTCAAACGTTTCTTTGACACTTTATTTTCATCGAATCCCAGAGCTCCTTTGAGGTCTCCTCCTGCGTTATCGTTTTTGGAATCATTTTGTCCAAATATTGGAACAAATAATTATGAGATTTTGAGATCCTTCAACTGCATCTCCTCCAACGTCTTATTTTGTTGTAGAGGCAAGATATCACCTATCCCTGGTTGTGAAAATCCATATTCCACAACCGTCCAATATTCCTTCGAACGAAGTAGAGTCTCTATGAGCATCTTTCGAACGAAGTAGGTTAAGAGAAACCGCTACTTCTTTCTGATCTCATTTTCCCAAAATAATGTTTTCCTATTTTTTCCTCTAATACGAGATGTTAGATTCTAGAAATAAATTAAAGAAATTTTTTTCGAATGAATGAAACAAATAACTTAGGTAGCCGTACAAAAAATAAATACTGTTGAAACATATAACTGAAATAAAAAATCTCAGTACCCTAAAAATCAGGAACTAACTTAATCTATCAATTATATCATATATGTTTACGCAGAGTATATTATCATTCACCCGATGCAATCGAGAGGATATATTTCGTCGATTTTCAAATCACATTTTTTAAAAGGTGTGACTTCTTCGCTAGGAAAATTTTCTCAGAAGTCCATTCAAGTATATAAAATGTGAGACATAAATGGTAAATAATATAATTTTTTTAATGTTTTTGCTTTTGCATATTTTTTTTCTTTCTTTCATGATAGATGTGATTATTAATAGTTGTAGAGGATATACAATTGTCTATATAGGGATACCAAATTTGTATAATATTATCCATAATTGTATTATGTGTCTAAAATGAATAAATGAGTTGTCTTTTGGATAATTTACGACGATTTTAACATGTTTTCTGTTAAAGGCTTGAACTTGCCCTTGTGTTTAGGGCTTATTTTAATGAATTTTCTTGAAGCTTGAAGGAGCGGTTGAAGCCGGACCCGACGAATCAAAACACTAAGTGTTTTAAGTGACCTAATACATGACACTATTAAGTCCTAAACACTGTTCAGAAATTAAGGACTATAATTTTGTATGGTTTTTTTTTAGAAAACAATGTTTCGTTTCCGGATAATCTCTGAAGTCTTGTAAACAATTTCTTATTGAAATATTTTTGGGGTTCTCCAAAAATTTCAATTTGATAAAATCAGAGATATAATTTTGAACAGAGAGGATGAAAATGATATGATCTCCTTTTTCAACAGAACCCATATTTATAAATTCGACCAACCAAAAAAACAGTTTGGAAGTTAGGGCAGTTAAGGTCTCTAAACTGGTTTTGTAATAAAACGGTTGAAATTTAAAATTTGAATAAAACGGTCAAATTTTCAATTTCGAAATTTTGTTGACTTGCAACAATAGCCGATTTAACCAAAATAAAAAAATTTCAAGCTAACAGGTCAGCTCGACCCCAGGCAGGGGCTCCACCCCTTGGACCCCGCAAGGGGCTCCGCCCCTTGACCCCGCTAATCATGATCTAATCTAACAAGCGTGCACTCCGCACTCTACGACTTCTTTGATAATGTATCATGATTAAATTAGTCGACTAGTCGATCCAATTAAACTAAAATAAATAACAATCTTCTCCCATTTTACTGTAATTTATGATCTACTAAACACAATCATATCAAATATCAAATTTATGCATAAATGAAATATCGTAACGATTGAATTTCACATTAGTATATTACAAATTCCAAATATTCGAATATCAAGGTATCACTAAGGATTGAACCTTTACTATTCACAATGAATACATGCAGATAAAATACACATAAATTTACATTCTCACTTGTTCTTACTTGACACTATATTTTACTAGCCTTGTGTTCTTATCCTTCTTAAGCATATCAAAGCCAAGTCCTAGCTTCTTGAAGCGGCTAAACTTCATGCTGAAATAGGTAGTTCTTTTCATATTGCACATGCATATGCAATTTTTCAAAAGAGCTATTAAGAAGATAATCTTCAACCTTCACAACTTGCAGTTCTGAACACATACCTTGGGATGATATACAAATGTGTTCCAATATCTTGATGTTAAGCTTTCCACATTGAATTCAACACCTAATGTCATATTAGATGGGAATTGGGTATCTCAACATTAGAGATTTCAAATGGACTTTAATCCCACTCCAATAGCCGATTTGTGCACAAGATCTCTATTTAACCCTTTGGTTAAATGATCGGCTAAGTTATATTGAGTTCCCATAAACTCTACAGAAATAACATCATGCGTCATACGCGCACGAATCATACTATGTCTAACACCTAAGTGTCTAGACCTGCCTTTGTAAATGTGTCTATAAACATTGGCGAAGGCAGCCTCACTATCACATCTGATAGATATAGGTGATATCGGTTTGGGCCACAACAGAATTTCATACATTAAATTTCTTAGTCACTCAACTTCTTTACTCGTTGCTGCTAATGCCACAAACTCTGATTCCATTGTTGAATCCGTAATACAAGTATGTTTCTTAGACGCCCAAGAGATAGCACCTCCCCCAAGTAGAAATACTCATCCACTTGTGGAAGAATGATCTTCCATACTGGAAATTTAACTCGCGTCTGAATATCCTTCAAGTACAGAAGGAAATCCGGTATAAGTTAAACCATAATTCATGGTTCCTTTCAAATACTTGAATACTCGATTTAAAGCTTGCCAATGATGCAAACTAGGCTTGCTAGTATACCTACTAAGTTTTCCAACAGCAAAGGCAATATCCGGCCTAGTGCTAGTCATGACATGCATAAGACACCCGATGACTCTTGAGTATTCAAGTTGAGATATAGCAATACCTTTATTAGGTAGAAGCTTAAGACTAGGATCTATAGGTGTGCTTACCGGAGAACAATCTTTAAAATTAAATTTATTTAATATCTTCTCAATATAGTGAGATTGAGAAATCGATATACTATTGTTCTTTCGCTTGATTCTTATACGAAAAATCATTTCAGCTTCCCCCGAATTCTTCATCTCAAAGTTAGATGATAAAAAATTCTTCGTTTCATTAACTTGATTTTGGTCAGTACCAAAAATCAACATATCATCCACATATAGACAAATCATAACTCATTTACCATAATTATTAAATTTCCTATATACACACTTGTCTCCTTGGTTAAGAATAAATCCATTAGACAATATCACATTATCAAAGTTTTTATGCCAATCTTTTGGTGCTTGTTTCAAACCATACAAAGACATTTTCAACTTGCATACCTTGTTTTCAGAACCAGGCATCACAAACCCTTCCGGTTGTTTCATATAAATCTCCTAATCCAAATCACCATTCAAGAATGCAGTTTTAACATCCATTTGATGAATTACAAGATTGTATACAGATGCAAGTGCAATCAACAATGTAATAGTGGAAATCCTAGCAACCAGAGCATAAGTATCAAATAAGTCAATTCCTTCTCTTTGTCTAAATCCCTGGATAACCAATCTAGCTTTATACCTTTCAATAATATCATCTACTTTCATTTTTCGTTTAAATATCCATCTATTCCCCAATGATTTTCACCCATGAGGTAAATCAGCCAACTCCCATGTATTATTATGCATGATAGACTCTATTTCATCTTGGATAGCTTCTTTCCAGAATGCAACATCTCTTGATACCATAGCATCACTAAAAGTCCTTGGATCATCTTCAATAACAAAACAGTATTGACATTGATAGTCAATCTTATCTCTTGACCCTTCAACTAAATATAGTTGAAAATCAGATCCGTACGACTTAGCTTTTCTGGCTCTAGTACTTCTCCTTAGTTCATAAGGTACATGTACACAATTGGTACCACTTGATATATTTTCAATTTCACTTGAGTTCCTATTTAAAGAGTTTTGAATCAAATCTCTAGGTCTAGGTATAGAAGTAAATCTCTCTTCATCAAATATTGCATCTCTTGACTCGATAACTGTGTTCACCGACACATAGTCATTGGATTCTAACACATAGAACCTATATGCAATGGAATACTCAGAATACCCAATGAAGATACAATTTATACCTCTTTCACCCAAATTTGTCCTTTTAGGTTTAATGAGTCTTACAACTGCTCTACAACCCCAAACTCTCAGATAATTTAGTGTTGGAGGCTTCTTAAACCAAAGCTCATACGGGGTCATCTTATTCCTTTTAGTAGGAACACGATTCAATAAATAACAGGCTGTTAACATAGCCTCACCCCAGAATCTTTCACTCAAACCCGAATAGGACAATATGGAATTAACCATTTCTTTCAATGTCCTATTCTTTCTTTCAGCTATACCATTTTGTTGTGGTGTATAAGAAGTCATGGTTTCATGAATTATACCCGTAGACTGAAAATATATAGGATCATAATATTCACCTCCTTTATCCGTACGTTGATTTTTAATCAAATCATTCTTATGTAGCTCAACTTCTTCCTTATAGATTTTAAACTTATCAAGAGATTCATTTTTAGCATGCAAAAAATAAATGTAGCAATATCTAGATGCATCATCAATAAAAGTAATAACATACTTTTTATTTCCTAACGAAGGTGTAGCATGGAACTCACATAAATCACTATGTACTAGTTCCAATATTTTGGAAACTCGGTTAACATAAATCACTATGTACTAGTTCCAATACTAGTTCTAATATTTGGAAACTCGGTTAACACTAGTTCCAATATTTTAGGCTTTTTGCTGTTAAAATTATTATTTTTGTTGTTTCCTTTAAAGTTTCGTTTATTTCCCTTATCTGTATTTCCATTCTTAAAAAATTCGCTGCTTTCAGCCATATTTACAGATGAGTTTACCACTTGGTTTTTACCCTTCGGATTACTTATTTCATCTTGAGCCCTTAGAGACTCTTCAATCTTAAAATGACTACCAAGTTCGACTAGAGTCATTTCTTCCTTGTTGTGTTTCAGTGTGTGTTTAAAATCCTTCCATGAAGGAGGAAATTTGTCAATAACAGAAGAAACCGAAATTCATTCATCCATTTTCATATTGTGTTGAACAAATTGACCCAGAATTCTCAGTAGTTCATTATACTGTTCCATTACAGGTCTAGAGTCAACCATTTTGTAATTTATGAAATTACTAACCAGGAACTTCCTACTAGTAGCATCTTCTGCCATGTATTTTGATTCTATAGAATCCCATAACTCTTTTACAGATTCGACATTTTGGTATACATCAAACAAAGTATCAGACATACCGTTTAATATATGGCCTTGGCAAATGTAGTCATCATTCTCCCACTTGTTGTGCCTCCTCGTTTGTTCCAATGTTTTCTTCTCATTGATCTCTAGCCAGGGGGTACTCAGGACATACACAACCTTAAGGGTAGTCAACTAGAAAATGTATCTTTTTCTACCATCGTGTGAAATCATGTCCTTCGAACTTGTCGAACTTAGCGAATTTACTTGTCATCTCCTTCGCAGATTCTCCTCCGTTCGTTATCTCTATCTTCATGAACAAGACCATAATATTTCAATAAAATGTAGAAAACAGTGTTTCGTTTCCGGATAATCTTTGAAGTCTTGTAAACAATTTCTTATTGAAATATTTTTAGGGTTCTCCAAAAATTTCAATTGGATAAAATCATAGATATAATTTTGAACAGAGAGGATGAACTAAAACACATGTTGGAAATGATAAACTTGATTACTGCTTTGGAAGTAGTTCCGGAGAGCGGTGCAGCTTCCAGCCACTTGGATAAATAATTAATTGTTTGTATAATGGTTCGATACCCTCCAAAAGCAATTGGAAGGGGTCCAACCAAATCAAGTCCACATCTATGAAAATGTACCACTTTTGATATTTATTGCATAAGAAATGCTGGCACATTATATCATTTCTAAACCTCTGGCGTGGATCATATCTTTAACTAGATCTTTAGTATCCATTATGATGGATGACCAATAATATATTGCTAACAAGAGCGCTCTAGTAAAATCTTTATAACCATAATCTGTAGAGTCTTCCGCATTATGTAAGTCAAATAAAATTGTTGGGGCCTCATCGGATCTGAGGCAATTCAACATACGCTTGTTCAAATATATCTTGTAGAGGATACCTCTCAAAAATTAAAAACCATGTGCTTTAAAATTAATTTCTTAGCTAGGTTTTTATGTTTAGAAATGATTCTTTTAGTAATAAATTCTTGGATCTCATGCCTCCACTCTTGCCTTATTATTTTAGAAACTTGAAACCTTTCCTCGGTTCCAACTCACACTTCGAGGTGTGTTGTTATGGAAATGAATTCTTTTACCAAAATCCAAAGATATTCCTTGGTGTATGCAAAAGTGGCTAAAAAGTTAACTATTGAAGTTTTAACTCTAAGCACATTCTCGTACTTTACATCTTTAAAATATGCAGTAGTTTATGTCAATACTTGCAAATATTTTACCAACTGTTCTTTCTCTGTTTTATTTTTCATGTGACCTTGATGTATAAGAAGTTGTGAAACACTTACCAATCAGACTCTTTTGGCACCACAAATTTGAGCAAGCCTCAAGCCATCTATTGCTACTTTGTGCTCAGATTCATTGTTTGACACCTTCAAAACTGAAATGTATGGCTTGGTACATTAAGCCTCAAAAGGGAGAGATTAAACGAATTCCTGCTCCACAATCCATCAAACTAGATCCTCCATCTATTCGAATTACCCATTATTTTTGAGGCTTATTGACGAAAGATTCTATATAGAGTCGTCATGAATGAAAGTCAATCAAGAATTGTGACATATATTGTGCTTGATTGTTGTTCAAGGAACAAAATCGATATCATAATCCTCCAATTCCACGGACCACTTGGTAATCCGACCCGATATATCCGGTTTTTGCAGCATACCTACGAGTGGAAAAGAACTTCGAACGGTGATAGAGTTCGTTTGAAAGTATAGCTTTATTTTTATGGTTGTTATTACCAAATTTGAGACTGATTTTCTAGCTTTAGATATATTTTCTCACCATCTAACAAACTCTTACTAACATAACAAACTAGGAAAGGGTAGTTGTAAACCTCTCTGACTAATACTGCACTTATAGCATGATTGTATACTGCCAAGTATACATAGATTCTTTCTTTCGGTTCATATAAATTAATAGGTGAATAAAAATGTTTCTTGATTTCGAGGAACGTCTTGTCACAGTTTGATGACCAATTGAATTTTTTGGAATTTCTCAATACTTGGAAGAATTGTGCATATATGTCTGATCACCTCGATATAAACCTATTTAAATTTTCCTCATTCCAATTAACACTTGAGCTTATTTTTTAGATCTAGGAGGGTGCATAGCCAACACTGCATCTTATTGGGTTGGGTCACTTGAATCTGTTTCTCATTCATAACAAGTGTTCAAAAAATTTAAGATCGTACGCCAAAAGTGCACTTCTCTAGATTTATCTTTAAATTGATGGCTTCTAGGTTGGAAATTTTTATGTTGAGATCAAGAAAATGATCCTCCTCCCTTAGAATTTTTGCCATCCTGTTATTAATATAAAATGATATAGTTCTCTCAATCTAACTAGCAAAGGCTTTATTGACTAAGCGTTGGTAAGTAGCCCCATAATTCTTTAAATCAAAAGGCATTACTTATAGAAATGCAGCATGGTGTCATTGATTAATATAGTGTGCTCCTGATCCTTCATATCCATTTGTATTTGATTGCACCATAAAAATGAATCCATCAAATAAAACAATTTATATCCAAAAGGGAAATATATCAACTGCTGTACCCGATGGACATGGAAAGAATCGTTTGTACAAGCATAGGGCTATTATCGGTTTGGTTTAGTCCGGGCTTTGACGGAATCAGACCAGACCGCTAAGCTAATCGGTTCAGAGATGATCAGACCACTAAGCTTTCGTGTCTAGTTTTTGGAATTGGACCAAACGATTAAGTTTTTGGTTCAATTCAGTTTCTATTCTATCTGTTATCGGTCTGGTTTGGGCCCGATTTGATCCACTTAAAAAATTTAACTCCAATTATACTTTGATTCTGATTTTTTTTATAAATGATATAAAAATTAAGATTTCAAAATTAATCATTGATTGTTTTTAAAAAAATGGGTAATTAAGTAATAATTTTGGTAATAGATATATAAAAATAAATAATTAAAAAAGTAATCGGTTCTAATGGTTTATTGGCTCGATTACCTATGGGTTCTACCGGTTTATCCATTCTATCGCTTTGGTTACATTTCGGTTCTATCGGTTTTATCCGTTTGGTTCCGAATCAGTTTTATTGTTTTGGTTCCGTATCGGTTTCCGTTTTTAGAATGGAACCGTCAACCGTACCGTTAAGTTTTGGTCAGGTTTTCGCCGCGGTTCTTATCAATTTGGTTCTTGTCCGGTTCTCAATTCTCCAAAACAATTGACAGCCATAAACATGCCCTGTTGAGATCTTTTTTAAGAGCACCAGATCCACCGTCCATAATGGTTATTGCGGTTCCCGAATAGGACCCACCTTTATTAACATGTCTACCTCTTTGACAATAATTTCATATTTTTCTTGAGAAAAATCCTTTATTCTCTGTATCACTGGGCCCGCTTCGGTTCGTACATATAGCTTAAGGAAATTTATGATAGATGGTAAACCGGTTACATCTTCATGACACCAAGCAAACATATGTAAATTATTAGATATGAAAGACAACAACTTTACTTTCAATTTATGGTGGCAAGTTGGTTCCAATTCCGAAATTTTTCCCATATGTTAGACTCTGTACTTCAACATCTTCAATATGAATAACAACACTAGAAGTATATTTTGGATCATCTAGTTTGCTTGGATCCGAATAGGATTCTAGTAATTGCTAGTCCTTTTTAGTTGTGATATTTTCTAAATACATTGGACAAAGAGCGGTGACACAGCTTTCTTTGGCCATCTTTTGAATCTTCAGAACCACTCATACTTGGCCTCCAACAACATATTTTAAACACTGGTTAGTGGTAATCACATTAAGATTCAGTCAATATGGAGATTAAAAAATTAGAGATTCGACTTTGTGAACCTTGCAACATAGAGTTTATGACAAAAAAACAAACCAATCACATGGTACAAATTTATTTTGTTTGAATTGTGAAAAAAACTTACATCCACAGAGACACAAATTTTATACAGAAGACCAGTACACAAAATTTATCTCTAACAAAACTAATCTTCTTAAAATAAAACATGAGATCTCCAAATATTCAGGGTACCGACTCAACTTCCATAATGTTACCCAAACCCGCTGCACGGGAACCCAGTTGCAATACAGGGTCGTACACAGTAAAAAATGGAGACATAGATTATTGAAGGAGAAGAATATTTGTTCTTGTAATTTTTATTCTTTTAGATTCCTTAATCAAAACCACTCACAGTTGTACAGCTATGGATGGAATCTTTTCTTGTTACATGAGAGAGAGTGCAAAGGAGGTACACGTTGTTACATTCTGATTTTGTATATAAATGTAAATACAATCCAGTTTCAATTTACAGCATCAGAATGTGTGATAGGGCTAGTCTAAGTTGAGAAACATGGGTCAATGGGCTGCACTAAAGGCTCGACCCGGATTGCACTAGGGCAAGACCATTTAATCAAAACACCTATCCAATTGTCGTTTTGAGTTCGATCAAAAAGTCAGCTAGAGGTACTTGAAACCCTAGCTGACTTTACCTTTTGTTTCTCTTCCAATTACTGTCGGTGGAGACCTCCTCTGTCGCCGGCAAAAGTCACTAGAGCTAGTGGAGGATTACTCTTGACATCCCCCCGCAAACGAAGGGGCGAATCGATGACTCCGAGTTTGTCCTAGAGAAACAGAAAACGTGCATGCGTCAATGGTTTGGTAAGAGAGTCGGCCAACTGGTCTTGAGACGGAACGTACTTGATCTGAAGAGCTCCCTGAAGAACATGGTCACGGACAAAGTGCACATCAAGCTCGATGTTCTTTGTTCGTGGTGAAAGACTGGGTTAGAAGCTAACCAACTGGCCCATAGGTTGTCATACCAGATAACCGACGGTGGAGCAACGGGGAGTTTGATTTCATAGAGGATAGACCGTAACCACATCTGTTCAGCAAACAGATTTGCTAGTGCGCGATATTCTGACTCAGTAGAGAATCGAGCGACGATGTGCTGCTTTTTTGAAGACCAGAAGACAAGTTAATCCCCTAGGTAGACACAGTAAGCTCCAACGCTGCATCTATCATCAGGGGAAGAAGCCCAATCAGCGTCTCAGAATCCTTGAAGGTGGAGATTATCACACGGTTTGATATGGAGTCCAAGCCACCGAGAACCAGATAAGTACCTCAAGAATATTTTTAAGAACTGCTAGTGAGTTGTAGTAGGACTTTGTTGGTACTGGCTAAGTTTGTTAATAGCGAACGCAATGTCTAGTCTTGTGCGGGTCAGATATTGAAGCGCACCTAAAAAGCTTCTATATGGTGTAGGGTCCTGAAGAGGTGTACCAGAGGTGCTTGACAGATGAACACTAGCAGCCATTGGAATGGGACACGGTTTGAACAGCGACAATCCTTGAGCAGCAAGCAGGTTAGTAACGTATTGATGCGGAGTTAGGTAGATACCAGTGGGGTCACGATGAGCCTTGATTCCAAGAAAAAGGTGAAATGGCCCCATGTCTTTTAATGAAAAAAGTGCATTCAACTAGTGAACAAACTGAGTCAAGCACTAAGTTTGTCTCCCTGTAACCAGTATGTCGTCAACGTAGACTAAAATTAAAATCACAGTAGTGTGAAAGACATAGTAGAAGAAAGAGCAGTCTGCTCTAGAGTTGTGGAACCCCCAACTAAGGAGAGTGTCTCTGAGTCTAGAATACCAGGCTCTTGGAGCTTGTTTAAGTCCATACAGAGCTTTGTGCAGCTTGCATACATGTGTGGGATGCAAAGAGTCCTGAAACCCCTCAGGCTGAGTCATGTAGACATCCTCAGTTAGGTAGCCATTAAAAAAATCGTTGTTTATGTCAAGCTGTCGTACTTCTCATTCCTTAGACACAACAAGAGTCAATACCAGTCTGAAAGTAGAGACCTTAATGACTGGACTGAAAGTTTCTGAAAAATAAATGTCAGGGGTTTGATGAAACCCCTTGGCCACCAGTCTTGCTTTATAGCGTTGTATAGACGCATCCATGTTGTGCTTGAGCTTAAACACCCACTTACACCCAACAACATTCATTGTAGGAGACCATGGGACCAGTGTCCAGGTGTTGTTTACCATTAGAGCCTTGTATTCACTATCCATAGCAGCAACCGACTTAGGATTAGACACAGATTTAGAGTACTTTGTAGGTTTAGGAGTGGACAAGGTAGTATTGGTTAAGGACCCAATATCGGGAGACTTAGGTTTAAGGGTACCCTTTTGTGACCTAGTTTGCATGGTGTGAGTTTTAAGAGTGGTGGATAAGGTTTGTGAAGATTCAGGGTGAGGAAGTGGTAGGTCAACTGTCAGTGTAGGATTGAGTGCCTGAGAATTATGTGCTAAATCCAAATTTAGAATCATCAGTTAAATGTGAATCGCGAATCATTTATTAAATCTGAATTGAGAATCAAATGTTGAATATGAACTAAGAGTAATGTGTTACATCTGAACTGAGAATCAAGGCTTAAATGCGAATTGAGAATTATGTGTTAAATTGAAACTGAGAATCAAGAGTTGAATGTGTATTGCGGGCAATTGGTTAAATACGAAGTAGAATCAACAGTAGCATGTGAATCACTAATAACGAATTACACATGAACCACAAGTACCTTCCAAAAATCTTTGTTCATATTTAACACATGACATTGTTCATATTTGGGAGGAAGTTGAGAAGGCTTTGCCGAGTGAAGAGGAGGAGTCATAGCATGGCAGCATCCCTATGCTAGCGCCACTCATGGAGGTTACCAAGGTCGGTGATGCACAATATCCGCCTCCAGTTGGTCGCAGCGGTGTCTCTGATCCGCCAGTAGTTTTGGATGTTGTTTCAGATACTCCAGGCATTTCTTCAAATCTTGGACGAGACAAGCGTAATAAAATTCTTTCTACTCGTTTGAAAGATTTTGTGATGACTACAATAGTACATTTAATGGAATGTGCTCCTCATGCTCTCAGTTCTAGTCCATCTTGTGATCACGATATGCTTTATCCTCTCACTTATTTTATAAAAAGTTATCTTTCTACTTGGCACACCGCTCTTTTCTTGCATATATTACCTCTTGGGATGAGCCTAAGTCATTATGAGAGGCTATGTAACACCCTAATTGGAGAGAGAAAATACAACATGAAATTCAAGAACTAGAGGATGATCATACTTGGACCTTGGTGCATCTACCATAATTGAAGAAAGCTTTGGGGAATCAGTGGATTTATAAAATTAAATATCTTGCTGTTGGAAGAGTAGAGCGCCTAAAAGCTCGTTTGATCGTGTTTTGCAATCACCAAGTCAACTGGTTGAGGAGTCGTCAGCAACCGGACGAGGGGTCGTGAGCAACCAATAGAGGGTTCGTCTACAACCGGTCTAGGGGTTTTCAGAATCCGGACAAAGGGTTGTCACCAACATGTCGATGGGTCGTCAACAACCGAACAAAGGGTCGTTAACAACCGGTCGAGGGGTCGTCTACAACCGGTTGAGGGTTCGTAACCAACCGGTCGATGGGTCGTCTACAACCGCAAGAAAGATCGTCAACAACTGGACAATGGGTATTTTGCTCACAATCTTGTGTTTCATGAACGTTCAAAGCATATTGAAGTAGATTGTCATTTTCTAAAAGATGCGATACTTGATAGGGTTATTTGCACATCTCACGTGCCCACTAAGTCTCAGCATGCAGACATCGTTACCAAAGCACTAAACAAGCAAAAAATTGAGTTTTTGCTTGGCAAGTTCGACATTCATAATCTTCATGCTTTAATTTGAGGGGGTTGTTAGAGTGTCAAGAGTAGAATAAAATGTATATGAGCTATTTAATATTAGTCTGTATATTGGCTAGGGTTTACTTTCTTCCACACTATATATATACACTGTAATTGTGATGTGCCTAAAGACATGATTTGGTTTATGTGTTGAAAGGGTGAAGATGTGAGAGATACATTCACTCAACGTTTCAAATATTTTCTTTATGCTTCTGGATTATTCACTGAATGATATTTGTATGCTCAATATCTTCAGATCATACCATCATTTGTTCTATACATATAACACATTCACAATCCTCTCAACAGTTAATCTGTTTAAGAATATCTAATTTAACAAATATCATTTACTTAACAAGTCTGAAAATTATAATTCAATTCAATAAATATGCGTTTCTTCAAATTTTAGAGATAGCTAATATTTTTCAAACTTGTAAACTTATTATAATTAAAAAATGAACTTTAATTAAAACATTTTATTTCAATTTATAGGTAGCGAATGCCTTATTCACGAACCTTTGGTAGGTAGCCCAACATTTTTCAATAAAAAAGGCATAACTTTATAACAATACAAACCTCTGTTAGTGACGAAAGTAGTACATTATTGATCCTTAAGATCCAGATGGATCTAATTATATCCTGCAAAAGCCTCCATAAAATTTAATATTTGTTTTCCTAATGTAGAATCAATTAGCTAGTGTATTCGAGGAACAAGAAATGGGTGGTTAGGACAAGCTCAATTTAAATTTCGTAAAATCAACACACATTCTCCACTTCCCATTTTTCTTCTTGACCATTACTGGAATCGCCGTCCATCAAGGATATTCGAATTCCCTTTATTGTCCGACCCTAGATAAAAGATCCACCTCGGAAACAATCGCTTATGGTTTTTCTGACAAAAATTCCTGCCTCTTTTGAATTACACGCTTCACATTCAGAATAACAACTAAACTATTAAAAATCACTTTGATCGGTACTCATACCACGTCCTCTGTTTTCCAAGTGAAAACATCCAAATTATAAGACAAAAATGGTAACACTCGTTGACGTAGAACTGGGGTTAGTAAGGTTCTTATTCGAAGTGCTCTTTCCTCAGAAAAAATATACTTCTCTATCTCTTCACCTACTGTTAATGACCCTGTGGCTTCCCTCGGATCGTCAACCCTTTCATCAAAATCTGAGGTTAACCACCATGGCTGCTATTCATTCATAGAATCACCACTGCTTGATCCTCGAATCCGAAGTGCAGTGGCATAACATTTCCTTGCAACCTTTTGGTCGCTCCAATGACATATTTGAGACACTAATGGATTGTTTAAACAACACCATACATCCTTGACAACTATGAACTTCCAAAAATGACATTATAACTTGTAGGACAATCTACCACCATAAAAAATACTCGAACCTTCTTTTTGAAAGGTCCTTTTCCAAAACTTACCTCCACCTAGAATTCTCTTATTACTCGCGCAGTTACTCCAGTAAAACGAATGATTGTCCGCTCTGACTGAGAAATTCGAGGAGGATTGCGTATCCTGTAATACGTTGCTTAAAAAAGGAAATTCGCAAAACTCCCAGTATCTATCAGTACGCGTCTAATCTCAACGTTAGCTATTTCTGCCCCAATGACTACTGCATTCTCATGTGGCCCTGTAATTCCTCACAAATCATCCTCATCAAAAAGAATAAAAGGAATTTCTCTTTTGCCATAAAAATGAGTAGACATTTTTCCCTCCATCTAAGTTGCCAAACTAACAATATGTGTTTTCCTCAAGCTATCGATATTACCCGTCATCGAATCACCCCTAAAAATAGCCAGTGACGCAAAGTACTCGAACAAACTCCGAACATGCCCTTTCTTTATTGGCACTTCCACCGCCATCAAGATTAATTTATCTGGATCCATATCCAAGTATTCCGAATCAACTTCAAATTCAACAACCTTTGAATCCAAAATCATCAAATTTTTAACTTGCATATTTGGATTGGTTGGCTATGAATTCGATGCTGGATTTTTTGATGCATTGCCCTGTGCCTTCACATAAGTTAGTAGCTTTCCATTTTCAGTTAAAGTTTGGACTTCTTTTTTCAGAGCAATGCAATAAGTACTGTCATGAATAATATTATTATGGTACCAACAAAATTTGTTGTTTCGCTCCTCCTTAGGCCTATTTATTGGAACAGACTTCTTAAAATTTACATATCCCCTAGTTTTATTAAAAATTGCAGCCATACTTTCAGTTAAGTTTGCGTAATATTCAGGCCTTCTCCACTAATTTGGCCTTATACTATTGAATTGATAAGATGGAGCTTGATTCAAATATCCCCGACTCTTCACAATTATCCAAACTTGCTTTTGTTAAAACAAATCGCTTTGTGTAATCCTTTAACTTTTCTCAAACTACTTGCTTGCATTGGATAATTGTCTCCCAGTTTTCTCTCATCTCCTTACTTCCAACAAATTATCTTTGAAAGGCAGTATAAAAATCTCTGAAGTTTCAAATTGATCCCATTGGGATTCAGTTATACTATTTCAAAGTTGTTCTCTTAAAAGTCTGTGAGAAAGCCCGACATACGAGCCTATCATCGTCCTTGAAATTCATCATATAATTTTTGAATTGTTCGATGTGATCGTCTGGATCCTGCATCCCATCGAACTTTTCAACTTTTGTGATGTCAGAATGCTTCGAAAGTGTAATAAATCTAATTTTAATTTTCAATGGAGAATTCCTCCAATCGACACGTTGAACATACCGATCCTCGGTTCTTATTACAACATATAAATTCCTATCAGCCCCATCATACTGATTCAACGCGTTTTCTGCACACCAATTAGACTCCCTCAAACATCAAGGTATATTATCTCTCATTGATTTGTGCTCTTTCTTATACTTTCTAGGTTGATCCCTCTCTTCTTTCAAAGAACCCTTGTACCTTTTAAAACCTGATCCAAAACTTTCAACCTCCTCGTCAATAGACGAGACATAATTTTGTTTATGTTTCTTTTTTTTCAAGAAGAATGAAGCTCTTTTGGAGCTTCGAAACGTGCCTTCTTATGTTCACTCCTGATTTGACGATCAATGCAAAATCGATTAGATTGGTTTCCAGGTTCATTGTGTTCATTCATTTGTCTCGCCTTGGATTTCAGCCTTGCTGACTGAATCTCATTATCTCTCTGATCGTATCTTTCGTTTATAGTATTTATCTTATCCAAAAGCTTATTTATTCGTAACTCTATCTTTGATTGAGTTTGGTGGATCAGAGTAGACCCTTCTTGTCTATCATCTATCCCCTTCAAATCGTTTTTAACGTTTTGATAGCTGACCGAACCAACGAGTCATTTTTTGGATTTATCGCAAAGCTTAAAGATTGTTTTTCAAGATTTTAATAAAATTCGAGTTATCAAAATAGGCACCGATTGTTAATCGTCCCTAGTGGAGTCGACAATTTGGTGAGTCTGATTACTTGAATCGCTTTAGTAAACAAAAGAAGTAAACTTTGAGAGAGAGAAATAAATTTATAGAGAGAGCAGTATGCTCAAATGTTCTAACTCAAAAATCCAACCCTTTTATTGGATCAACCTTGGACTTTATATAGAGGTGCAAGGACTTAGTTAAGATATGTTAGAACTTATATACCATTAATCCTTCACACGTTTAACTAATATGGGATATGAGACTTTGATCACCACTCTAAGAAACCCTCCTCTCAAAGAAATTACCACTTTAGCCTCATCTTAAGATCATTCCCAAAGCAGACAATATTATACAAATGTGGAGATCGATTGTTCTTACTTATATACGGAGACGAAATATGTGGTACCCATATTCTCATAATTCCCAGTGTTTGCTTCACCTTAGTAAGTAAATACCTTTAACATTCAAATACAAAATATACCAAAGAACGCTTAAAATTTTATATTTATAATTTTTTTAGAATTGCCCTTAAATTGTAAACTTTATAAGGATCTAATAAAAAAATTATACAAAGCATATACAAGTTGTAAAGATACTGTAAAAAAGTATATCTACTAACCTGCTCATTTAGTTAAGTCATTAATTGTTTATAACTGAATCAAACCTTTGTCTTTAATTGTCCTATGCGTACGCAAGTCCAAATACCATTTATAGGACCCAACGACAAACCCATGTCCAAGAATCCTCGGCAAAGTCGATGGAGTAACAGCTGCATTCAACCAATAGACCCCGTAGGAGATCATCCCGCTTGTGGTCAATAAAAAAGTCCGGACAGTAAATCAGAACAATGTCGTGTCACCCTTCCGTATTTATCAATTGCACTGCAAGTGAATCGATGTGACAAAATATAACAGCTAAAAATAGCCCTTATTGTACATGCGCCGTATTGTTAAATATGAAAAGATTACTGCATTTTGAGACATTAGATTAAGTATTAAATCGGCATAATCAGGAGAATAGAGCAATAAAAGTTTAAAACAATTTTGGAGTAATTAAACAGTATCTAACAATTTAGTGGCGGAATCGGGAATTCAGATTAGAGGGCTGAATTTTAATATTTTTTGTTTCAAAATTATATTAATACGATAAAAAAAAAATTTAGAAGAACTATATATATATATAAAAAAGGTTCAATCCTTAGTGATACCTTGATATTCGAATATTTGGAATGTGTAATATACTAATGTGAAATTCAATCGTTACGATATTTCATTTATGCATAAATTTGATATTTGATATGATTGTGTTTAGTAGATCATGAATTACACTAAAATAGGGGAAGATTGTTATTTATTTTAGTGTAATTGGATCGACTAGTCGACCAATTTAATCATGATATATTATCTAACAATTCGTAGAGTGCGGAGTGCACGCTTGTTAGATTATATCACGATTAGCGGGGTCAAGGGGCGGAGGCCCTTGCGGGGCCCTAACTTCCAAACTGTTTTTGGTTGGTCGAATTTATAAATATGGGTTCTGTTGAAAAGAAGATCATATCATTTTCATCCTCTCTGTTCAAAGTATATATCTCTGATTTTATCCAATTGAAATTTTTAGAGAACCCCAAAAATATTTCAATACGAAATTGTTTACAAGGCTTCAGAGATTATCCGGAAACGAAACACTATTTTCTACAGTTAAGTCATTAATTGTTTATAACCGAATCAAACCTTTGTCTTTAATTGTCCTATGCGTACGCAAGTCCAGATACCATTCATAGGGCCCAACGACAAACCCATGTCCAGGAATCCTCGGCAAAGTCGATGGACAAAAATCTTCGATCTCGTGATTCCATAGTAACAGCTGCATTCAACCAATAGACCCCGTAGGAGATCATCCCGCTTGTGGTCAATAAGAAAGTCCGGACAGTAAATCAGAAAGTCCGGCATAATCAGGAGAATAGAGCAATAAAATTTTAAAACAATTTTGGATTAATTAAACGTAAAAGAAGTATCTAACAATTTAGTGGCGGAATCGGGAATTCAGATTAGAGGGCTGAATTCTAATATTTTTCGTTTCAAAATATATTAATACGATAAAAAAAATTAGAAGAACTATATATATTATAAAACGAGAAGAATATGTTGAAAAAATACCTTAGCTTTTTTTTCGTTCATATAATTTAATATAATCTAAAATGATTTTATTTGTAATTAATGAAAATATTTAAAAAAATTTAACATAATCTTTTTATCGATTTGAAAAAAACAGAAACTAATATCCCAACTCTACTGAATCTAAATATCGCTTTGAGTTTATAAAATATGTGTGAATAATCCATTTTGAAAAATAAATTAAAACCCATCCAAAAATAATAATAAAATAATTATAATAGTGAATCAAGAGGTCACTATTTTTTCACATTTTAAAAGTTAAAAAAAAATTCCAAATAAAAAAATTAAAAAAAAAATAAACTTACCCATTACCAGTTTATAAAAATATTTATTATAAAAATATGTTCAACGAAATAAGAAAAATATGGTCATCTCTGTTAGTCTCTCACTCTATTATTACATTATTATCCTGGCTATGCAATTTTCAATCCCATTCTATACTACTCATATTCGTGTACTATAGGTAATAAGTTTTTTGAAATGTCTAATATTAGTCTACCACGTCTAAGTATAGATAATAGTAATGTCTTCTATTACTATAGCATAGTAGTTAATAATATAATGTGATCCACTTTGGGGGGCTAGGGGGTGCGGATTCGCCGCTGCTAACAATATAATAGAAGAATGAGTAAAAGTTAAACTTCATCTTTGTTTCATTTCTTATTATCTCCATTTCTTATTATCTCTAGAAGTAATCAATAAGGCTAACAATTTAAGCTATTTGGAACCACCTTTATCTCTCATTTAAACCATTTGGAACCACCTTTATCTCTCTCAGAGTTCGGTTGATAAATTTGTTAGGTTAAAATCCCTTAAATATACACAAGTATATAATATACATAAACTACACAAGGTTTGTATGTAATCTCTTATTTTACAGATGCGCACATATATACAATAAAAATATAAACTATATTATGGAGATGTTTCTTGAATTTCATTTAAAACATTAATACAAGGTTTGTTTATCTATAAGATACTAAATAATGGTTTCATCGTCCCATAGTAACTAATTTAATAACCGATATATAACACGTGTTTAATTATTATCTAACGTTCTCCATCTTAAGCTTGAACACAGTTCTTGTCTTTCCCTCGTCCGTATATATATATGCATAATTAATTCATTTTTTCATATGTGGACCATTACATATGCTATATTATTGGAAGATTTGTACTCAAATCCGTCTTCATTGTCCTCGACATGGAGGAAAAACTATGCATATATCTTTTGGAAAAGAGAAACTTCATGATGGAGATATCCTTAATCTTTTTCATAAACAAACCAGACACCATTGACAATTGCTGTCAATTTCATTGCAAAGCTACACATGTTTTTTAATTTTACAACTTCAGAATCACTCTCAAGGTCCACAATTTTGTTTTTTGTAACTTTGCCTCCGTTACACATAGACATATTTCGCAACGTCTCTCACGTTGGTACATTTTTTCCAAAAGTCTCTCAGGTTATATTTCTCCAATTATTTTCTGCCACTTTTTGGAATGTTTAGTCTCATTATCCTTTGATGCTTCCATACATATATCTTCTTCTGCCTTTCTCTGATACTATTGTTTGGTTAAGGTCCCTGAAATCTACACAAAGGTATATACTAAATATGTAATACACATACACTACACAATATTAGTATGTAATCTCTTATTTTACAGATGCAGAAACGTTCGACAGATACATATGTACACTGGAGATAAAAACCATCTTATGAAAATGTTTCTTGAATTTCGTTTAAAACATCAATACACAGGTTGCTTATATAAAAGATACTAAATAACAGTTTGATCTTATTGTAATAACTAATTCAATAACTGATACAGAAATGGTGATTCATTCTTATCTAACAGCAGTCTATGTATTTGTCCGCCTCAGTTGAATGATTTGATTATAAAAGTAATGTAACAATATAGCTCCCTATTCTCTTGCATTTCATTTTGATCATTTCGACATTGACATTAATTTTGATGAAGTATGATCAAAGCCCTTTTATATAATTAAAAGTGCTTAGGTTGCGTATGAGACCAGGTCACTGTCAATGACTCTTCACATGTGTCTCATACCCAGAAATCCTCTAAACAGCTTTTCAAATCATTTGAAATACATTTTATAACTTACATTTGCCATACCTTTTGAAGGCGCGCCTAAATCCCTGCTAAATACAATTCATTATCATGCAGATTCGTAAGCTGATTTGATTCATCATTGAGTCAAACTTTGAACATTTTTATTTGCATAAGTAAAACAATATCCGGTAGATGCAAACAAGTCTGAACTATGAAATGTGAGGTTTCTGATGAAAATGGTGTTACGTATGATCAAATGTAACAAATTATGAGGTTTTTGATGAAAATGTTTCCGATAGATCAGAATATGAAGATTGGATAGTAAAATACCAAATGTTGTTTCGCTTGTAATATTCTACTATGAGCCCTGATATAGCAGCTCACCTAATGGAGGAAGAGACTTTTAAAGATCTTTAAGAAGTTGCTGGCAAACTGTTTGGATCATAGACAAAAGCCAATATTACATATTACAAGGTTGAGTTTCAAAGAACTCACAAAGATTCTTCTTCAATGATAGAATACCTAAACAAAATGAAAATGAAAATAAAATAGATATTTGATAATATTATACTAGCTGGATTCCTAACTTCTATGGATGATTTAATGATACAAGTACTTGCATGTGTGGATTCACAGTATACACCTATTATGGCGAGTCTGGAAAATAAGAAAGGCCAGAATTGGCTTGACTTGCATACCAGCCTACTTATCTTTGAAAGTAGGGTTGCGCAGCTTACTAGCTTACAAATCTCAGTAGCTAGTATCAATCTATCTAATGTGAACGTCACACACATAAATGAATCCAAACAACAGTATAACAATGCCAATCAAAGAGGTTATTTTGGTTAATAGATTAGCTCCAAGTGAAACTATTGAGGTTGATCCACCAAAAACTTTAACTACAACTCTAGAGGCAGAAGTCATTTCTATAGAGGCAGATGTGGAAGGTTTTCTCATACTAAACCAACCTGCCATATCTGCAGCACACATTATCATTCTGCTACAGTGTGCTGTTCTAGGGATGATCCCTCAGTAATGGGTTTTACACCCTCAGAGTAGTCCAGTTCTAAAGGAAAACATAGTTATTTACTTACTACTTAAGATACAGCAGGATACTAATGTTGGTATGCTGACAATGGTGCTAGTCACCATGTCATAGAAAACACTAATCTCATGACTCTCAAAACTGAGTATTCAGGTAACAAAAACATTTTAGTTGGTAGTGGAGAATGAATTTCAATTTCTCATATTGGCCAAACAACCTTAGGTTTTTTAACTAAACAACCTATATGCCTCAAACCTATACTGCATGTTCCTAGAATCAATAAGAACCTCTTATCTATTTTTCAAATTATAAATTACAAAAATAACTTTGTTGAATTTCATAAAGGGTTTTGTATTGTGAAGGACAAGGAAACATGGACTCTACTGCGCAGAGGAAAATATGAAGATGGACTGTACAAGTCAATGTCTTTAGTGCCAATCTAGGTTTTCCTACTATTTTAATTAACAATTTATCTAAGCCTCTCAAAGATGGATGGCATATGAAGGTTGGCCATCAATCTCAAAGTGTAAGCTACATTCGGTTTTAAGAAATAAAACACGATTTTGTGAGGCTTTCCAGTTATGCAAGTCTAACATTTTTCTTATTCTATTTATGATTCATATGCTAGTAATGTTCTTGACTTAATCTATACTAATGTGTGGCCCATGCACCTATTCAATCTATTGGGGGTTCAAATACTACGTATTGTTTCTTGATGGCCATTATAGGTATACTTGGATGTATCATATCAAAGATAAAGGTCAACTTCTAAAAGTGTTTCAAAATTTTAAATTTCTAGTTGAGCTACAATTTGAGAGGTTAGAAAAGGAAGTTCAGAGTCATTGGGGAGGTGAGTTCAGGTTACTAGCTTCTTTAGTTAAGCATAGTATTTTTATCTTGAGAAGTTCTTGTCCTCATACCTCAGCCCAGAATGGTAGGGCTGAGAGAAAACACAAAGATTTGGTTGAAACTGGTTTGACATTTTTGGCTCAAGGTAATCTACCTTACAAGTTTTTGGTTGAGGCTTTTGAGACTATCGCCTACCTAATGAACAAACTCCCTACACCTATTCTACACAACAAGTATCCTTTTGAAATACTTTATCACAAAATACACAATTATATAGTTCTTAAAACCTTTGAGTGCTCCTGCTATCATTTCTTAAGGTTTTATCAAACACAAAAGTTTGAGTTTCACTTCTTAAAGTGTGTATTTCTTTGGTATAGTCAACATCACAAAGGCTACAAGTGTCTAAGCCCTACCGGGGGTTGTATGTCCCTAGGAATTTTGTACTTAATGAGAGTGCATTTCCCATCAACATTGGTTTCCTTAACATACAACAAGGTGAGCAACTGTATATTCTATCAATTAGTCTTTGTTTACCTACTTTTCCTACAACATCTGTGAATAAATAAATGTTACCTTCTTTGGCCTTCAACTTTGATGCTCCACCTGAGCAACACACATCTCTGTGTCCTACTTCCTCACAACGACAAAGTCCTACGCTTATGCCTCAACATCATACCAGTATCCCTCTTATGCCTCAACATCATACCAGTATCCCTCTTATGCCTAACCAACAGTCCTACAATACACATCAAATAAACACAAGACCAACATTAAGTCACACAAACACCGCTAGTCATTACAATCAACACATTAGTCCTACTTATGTCCATCAGATACATACACCTACACTATCCATAAACCTAACATTTTCTAGTTCAGAACACCCCCTAACCTAAACACATTGTACAATACACATGTTATGCAAACCAGAACAAAAAGTGGAATATGTAAGCCTAAAATCCCTTACATTGGATCCCTTGTTTCTAGTGATAAAAAATGTGCTTGCACCTACTAAGTTTTCTGAGACTATGGAAATCCTAACTGGAATGAGGCTATGACTACTGAATACAAGGATTTGATGGCTAACAATACTTGGTTTTTGGTACCAATGTCTTTTTCTCTCACTGTCATAGGCTACAAATAGGTCTACAAGGTTAAATATACTATGGAAGGTTCAGTCCAGAGTTACAAGGCCAGGTTGGTAAAACGGGTTTCATAAGACCAATGGTGTTCATTTCTATGAGACTTTCAGTTCGACCATAAAATCCTTTACAGTCAGACTTATACTCACTAATATTGTCTCTAAAAATGGGACAGTCAAGAAACTTGATATTGATAATGCCTTCCTAAATGGGGTTCTACAAGAGATTGTCTCCATGACACAGCCACAAGGGTTTGAGGATACTAATAATCCTACACATGTCTGTAAATTTCACAACGCTCTCTATGGCCTAAAACAGGCACCTCAAGCCCGATACTATAAACTAAGGAATACATTTCTCACCTAGGGGTTTAGAAATTCTAAGGCAGACTGCTCCCTTTTCTACCTGGTGTCTAAAAACAGTTATACTCCTAATTCTGGTTTATGTTGATGACATTTTGGTGACATGGAACAATGTAGCATGTCTAACATAGTTTATACACAATCTCAATGTAATATTTGCTCTGAAAGAAATGGGCCCGTCCATCTTTTACTGAGAATAGAAGTTCATACTCACTCTTCTGGCATGTATTTAAGATAACAAAAATACATTAAAAACTTACTCGTTGCCTAAGGGCTCTCGATGTCCAAGCATTGTCTCATTCCTATGGTTATGTTACTCAACTCTCTAGTCTTGATGGTGTTCCCCTTGCTTTCCCTACACAGTACAAAAGCTTGTTGGGAGCATTACAAGACAATACTCACACCAGACCTGACATTACTTACATTGTGAATAGACTCGGTCAATATCAACAGAATCTTACTTATATACATTGTCAAAGCCTTAAATGAATTTTACGGTACTTATATAGTTCTCGCTAGCTAGGTCGTCATACAAAACCTTGTTACCATTTGCAACTCCATGGGTACTCAGATGCTGATTGGGATTCATCACCTCATGATCGTTGGAGTGTAGGTGACATTGTGTTTATCTTGGTGAATCTCTAATATCTTAGTCTTCCAAAAATCATAACATTGTATGTCACTCTTATACTGAATATGAGTATCGAACTTTGGGAAATTGGTCTTGCGAGCTTATTTGTCTTAGATCCTTGCTCACTTCGATCCAAATCCCTCTCATACCCCCATATGCAATTTGGTGGGTCAGCTTGGGGGGAACTCTTTAGTGTTTAATGATGTTTTTCATGATCACACGAAGCATATAGACTTAGATGTCCACTTCATTCATGATCAGGTCCTTCATGGCTCGGTGCAGATTCAGTATGTACCTTCGCAATATTAGATTAGTGTTCTCTTACCAAAGCGTTTTCCTCTTCACGTTTTCTCTTTCTTTGTGACAAACTAATTAGGTTCTCTGATTCGTCACTGCGTTTGAGGGGGAGGTCAAGAGAATGGGTTTGAAGGATTACACCATAGAAGGAAGTAGCTGCAAGAGTGAAGAGCTAGTCGACAAAGACAGTGTCTTGAGCCATTTACTTGGGTTTAATCCTAAACGAAGTGTTGGCAAGAGTTTAACATCAATGGCTCAATAGACATGGGCTTATGACTAAAGTCTTGATCTAGGAGTTCTGCTGGATTTCTACCTAAAACCCAAGGCTCTATTGGAGACTACTACACCTAAACTACTTTTATTCCAACAGCCAAACAAGTCCAATTAATATATAAGAATGTGTAATAAATCACATGCTACACACTATAGTCAAAAGGCGATAATTAATTCTGATGAGGTATTCACCATTGTTGTCCGATTTAAACTATTAGACTAGTAATTTCTTTGGCAGCTCAAACCAAGTGAAAGATACAAAAAATGGATGTAAAGTTAGCATTTCTAAATGGTGTTCATGAAAAATAAGTCTGCATTCAACAACGATTAGGCTATGAAGTTAAATGTCACAAAGATAAGATATACAAGCAAAAGAAGTCTCTTAACGAGCTAAAATAAGAACAAAAATGGAATAGTAATATCGACAAGTATTTCCAAGTGAATGGCTTCAACAAATGTCCATATGAGGATGCTCTATATACCAAGATCAAAGAGGAAGTTATTTTGATTGTGTGCTTCTATATGGATGATTTGATCTTCACTAGAAGCAGCCCAAACATGTTCAATAAATTCAAAAAAATGATGACGAAGGAATTCGAGATGAAAGACTCGGCGCTCATGGCATACTATCTTGGTATTGAAGTTAAGCAGCAAAAAATGGAATTTTCATACCTTAGTCAAGGCACTGAAAAAAGCTCGTTGAAGGAAGAAAGTTACAAGTCTTGGTATTGACTCCTTGAAGATTTTGGGATATAACAAACATGCTTACTCCAATTTAAGATGATTAGAATTCTTTGTTGAAATATACAAGAAATCATGAACAAGTCTTTTGTTAGAAGATTAAAATCTATTATTCAGAATGATCAATTCAGTCTCGCATGAATTCACGAGCCTTTAATTAGAGAAATAATTTTGATGGCTCTTCTATGACTAATGGGGATGCTACGGGTGGTATTAAAGATAAAAATGGTAGATTAATTGTTGGGTATGGTAATATATACGGGAAGCTTACCTCTCTCCAAGCATGAGTGAGAGCACTCCTCGATGGCCTGATAATCTGCAAGCAAAGAGGAATCAAAACCTTTTGTCTCCTCGAACTAGAATGATCTGTGGATTTAGCTTCGATTTGGTAGCTACGGTGAGGACGAACAACTGTTAGGTGGCTACGGTGAGGTCGAGCAGCTATTTCGAGACTAGAGTGAGGTCTAGGAGCATAAGCTCAAGAAAAATAACATCAAAACTATAAACATCGCTCTTGTCCGTCAATTGGTGCTATATATAAAACTACTTAATTTTTTAGGATATTTATATATTTTGGGCCGGATGCCGATTAAATGGTTGGACAATGGTATAAAATAGTTCATAAGGACGGTAAAAACCCGTTGTAATTTTATTTATATATATAGTGTTTGTTAATGTTATATACAAACATAAATTTGACGCAACACACATATATACCGTTTTTACACAGGATACATGTATTTGTACTAATGAAAAACATATTATATAAATGGAGGCTTAAATCGTTACTTCGTCTCTCGACTATCACGTTTTCTTCCATTTAGTCCCTCGACAAATTATTCATGAGTGAGGATCTTTCGACTATCGAAAATCTATAATTTCAGACCCCACACGTGTGTTTTGTCTTGGTTCTGCACGTGTCAGGATAGTTAAATGATTTTTGTTTTATAGGTAGTCCCTCGACTTCTAATTCTACTTTTATCCTTTCAATTTAGTATTTTTTTAATATTATTTAATATTATTTTATTTTTATACTTATTTTTTCTCAAAAGAGAGTATATCAAAATTTCATACTCTATTTTCTTTTTCTTTTGTTTTCCGTTTCTTTTCTCTAAAAGAATGATTGAAAGACCGTATTATCCTGTTGGGTCGCATTGATCTGTTTTATTAATCTGAGACCTTTTATCTCTGTTAGCAAACCATTGAACCATTCTTAGAGCAATCGGCAACCAAATTCGTCTATTTTTTTCCTCTTTTACACTAATTACACATTTTTTTCGATTTACCTCTAAAATCTACAAATCTAGAAATAATAGTAATTTCAGAAACCGATCTTCTCGCAGCTTAATTCGAATCGGAAGAAGGCAGTAAAAATCTAAAAACGGCTGAGAAAATCTCTGGCTAGAAACAGAGTCTATCATTTCAGAGTTAAAAAACCATAAATCCGAAGAACTCACTAACTCCACCGATTCTTAAAAACAACATCTGATACAACGATTTTGTGGTTCAATTTATGCAGGATTTTCCGATTCTCTTCAATAGTCTTGTCGTTGGTGTTGAAATTTATTTTCCATTTTTGTTTTTGAAAATCTGCCTGAAACTCCCTCCTATACTGAATCTATAAGAGCCTGGATTTTCGTTTTTTCTTCTAGTTTGACTAGAATTTCTAAACTAGAGTTGTTGTTGTTCATACCATGTTCTTTATTAAATGGGACTTCCTCCTTTAAGAACCGTTTCTTTTAAATGAGACCTGTCGAACACAATGTACAGATATTTAAAATGGTTTTATGAATATATATAAATATCAAGCGCCTATATATGTTGGTACAAGGGAGAGCAACAAACCAGGTCTTCATATGGACGAAATCTTAGATACAGCTCAAGTAGGGTGCTAAAAAGACTCCATCTTGATTTGGCACAAAGTACATGGCTCCGGGAATGAGGCAAAATAATCTTGTACCATTATCTGCCAGAGATCAAGAAAGAACGCTGTGGCTGACCAACAGAACAAGGATCCTTTCAAGTGAAGCAGCTGCTTCTGTGTTGTTGCAGTGCGACAGTTTGTCAACAATTTGTGTAGCAGAGAGCCTGGCACCTGTGCCCTCTCTAGCTAAGATTTAAAAGAAGCCAAGCTCCTCTGCTGTTTTCACTGTCATTGGAAACACTGAACCCATGGCAAGTTGCATAACTTTGAATAACTTTCTAGGTTGTTTTCCTTGTTAAAATTTGTAGAGTATTCCATTTTATCTTTCTTCTTGGAGCATTTATCTTTTGTAGATAATATGGTCCTCTTTCTATTTTATAGACATGTCTATAGGGTGGCATCTAGTAAAAGAATATGAAATTTTGATAGAGTATGTTTTGAAAAAAAAAATATAAAAATAAAAAAATAAAAAATATATTAAAAAAATATTAAATTGAAGGGGTAAAAGTGAAATAAAAAATTAAAAAAATATTTATAAAACAAAAATCATTTAACTATAGTGACACGTGGCAGCACTAAGACAAAAACCACGCGCAGAGATTCAAATTATAGATTTTTGATAGTAATCACCCGTGCTTTTTTTTGTCGAGAGACTAAATGGCAGAAAAATAGAACAAAAGGTGATAGTCGAGAGAGACGAAGTAGCGATTAACAAGCAACCCGTTTGGTCTACCTCAGTCTTTTCGGCTTTTAAGTAAGCATCGGGTGTTTCTGTTTCCAGTCATGTACCCGCAAACATGCAGCCGATGGGATAGTTGTTTTGTTCCTTCAAAACCACTTTTGGCTCCTAAAGCATCTGCTTCTATGTGAAGAACCCTCCATTAACAAGCAAATTGTCAGCGTAAGGAGTAAGTGATGATTTATCAGAGATAGAAGCACTATCAGATGGAGTTTCTTCCTTAAAACTAGCTCAGGGAATACCATCTACTGGAGCACTAGCTCTAGGAAAACTAAATCTGGGAAACCCAGCCCACTCCCTCTCCGGCAGCTTCTTATCTCTCCAACACACCCCTAACGGCCGCGTTGATACCCTCCCCAAACGGTCTAACGATATTCTAGATTTCCCTTCCGCCCACGTGGACAAACTCCCTTTCGACCGCACTCTAGCTTTCGATTTGTTTTTTGGCGACGGACTGGTGGCGTATTTACAACAGCAGAACAATTGGTTCCGTACAGAGTGTTAGGTGAGACCAAAGTATCACATCCCGCATTGGTTAAACATGGGAAGAAAGATCAGTATATAAGTTAAGAATACATCTCCATTACTGTGAGGCCTTTTGGAAGTGGACCAAAAGCAAAGCCGTGCGGGCCAGTGGGTCCAAAGCGGACAATATCACACTAGTGTTGGAGATCGAAGTATTCTTACTTATATACAAAGGCGGAATATGCGGACCCCAATTCCTTACAAATGGTATCAGAGCACCAGGTCCAGACTAAACGCGATGTGGTGGGTTGTGATGATGTGGGTGAAATTCTCAGGATATGCCGAACATCTTGACAGGAGCCATACCCAAGGTGATTGATTTGCTGGATAGATGGAGCGCCAGATGGCTCATCAAGGAGGTGACTTGATCATGGAGCGGTGCGGATTCATCTAAAGATGGAGTAAAGATGCTCTAGAGTTCAGGTTTCTCTCCACCTGATTAGAGTAGGCAGATGGAAGTCAATTGAGAGGAGGCTAGAGTGATACTTTGTTCGAAAGGAGGATTGTTAGGTGCGACTAAAGTCCCACATCCCACATCAATAAAATTCATATTTTGGTCAATTATTGTTCACGAGTTCTTGTTTAAACTATTTTGGTAACTAATAAAAGAATGATCATCTTTGAGGTTGACCAAGAGTAGAGTGTTCTGAAGTGTTGAATACACTTTTCGAAGAAGTAACCATATTCGAAGTGCTACGTCCGTTAAACGCACTATAATATTCGAAGTGCTACGTCCATTAAATGGATGATAATATTCAAAGTGCTACGTCCATTAAACGGACTATAAAGTTTGAAGTACTACAAATGGTATCAGAGCACCAGGTCCAGACTAAACGCGATGTGGTGGGTTGTGATGATGTGGGTGAAATTCTCAGGATATGCCGAACATCTTGACAGGAGCCATACCCAAGGTGATTGATTTGCTGGATAGATGGAGCGCCAGATGGCTCATCAAGGAGGTGACTTGATCATGGAGCGGTGCGGATTCATCTAAAGATGGAGTAAAGATGCTCTAGAGTTCAGGTTTCTCTCCACCTGATTAGAGTAGGCAGATGGAAGTCAATTGAGAGGAGGCTAGAGTGATACTTTGTTCGAAAGGAGGATTGTTAGGTGCGACTAAAGTCCCACATCCCACATCAATAAAATTCATATTTTGGTCAATTATTGTTCACGAGTTCTTGTTTAAACTATTTTGGTAACTAATAAAAGAATGATCATCTTTGAGGTTGACCAAGAGTAGAGTGTTCTGAAGTGTTGAATACACTTTTCGAAGAAGTAACCATATTCGAAGTGCTACGTCCGTTAAACGCACTATAATATTCGAAGTGCTACGTCCATTAAATGGATGATAATATTCAAAGTGCTACGTCCATTAAACGGACTATAAAGTTTGAAGTACTACATCCATTAAACACACTATAATATTTGAAGTGTTACACATTGTAATTATTATTTAAAATATCATGCTATGTTTTCACTATGAATAACTAATATAAATAATATTCAAATGAGAATATAACTTGAAGAAATTAAACCATAAATATATTTGTCATTTAATTTAATTCAACGAGTATAGTGTAATTTCCAAGATACAAAGTAAAAAGACATCTATTAAAAAATTGTTACAATAATGATATGACACGTACAAAAAAAATATAGTAAAATTACTCGTCCTCGAGCTCTCTTCAGAATCCTCTTTTGAATCTTCCTCTTCGGATAAGGAGCTTGGAACAGGATTTTAAGCTTCACTAGGACGCCGTTCGATGAGGACTTCACTTCCAAAGTTGGCAAGATCGATTATAGGATATGTGGCATGGATTTCACAAAGGAGTGTGATGATTTTTTTGTTCTTTTCCATTATTGATAGCTCCCAACATGTCTTTTGCACACTCATCCTCAACAAAAGTGACCACATATCTTTTGCACACTCATCATTGGCATGTCATCTGACAGTCTTTTCTTCTCTGCCTCACTATTGTTGAAAGAAACTTGAAGGTCCTCAATTTGTTTTATGCAACTAACTCTTTATAATGTTTTAGCCTTGAGTTGATCTATTTCATTATGACATGAAGTGTTGAGATCTTCTTTTTCTTTTTGATGGACTACTTTAAGATACTTCTTAACGTGGAGAAGACCTCTGAGAAATTTAGACGGGGCCATTTGAAATTGATAAAACTACTCCATTACAAGGTCCCCAAAGATCTCCCTCATCTTTTGCTCAGCTGCATCAATACCTTTATAGTGAACCATTTCTTTAGCCATGTGATTTAAATGACCTTGAGAAGATTCAATTTCTTGAGTCAGATTTTGCGCTGCAACATTGAGATTATTAAAAGGTTGAAGATCGGTAATAACGTCTTCGAATGGTTCCACAAGAGGAGAGACAACGGGGATAGGTCTAGGAATAAAAGCTACGGAGGTTGTAGGAACATTAACCTCAAGAGATACGCTTCGGAGGTAGCAGGTGTACATCTTCTACCAAGATTACACAGATGATCTTGAATCTCCTGAACGATGGGATCTTTGTCTTCCACAAGCTTTTGTGATTCGTAGAAGTTAATAAAGTTGTCGGGATTAAAGTGATCATTGGTTTAGTCATCTCCTACATCAATAGCTTTGTTTTGCTGATTGACAACGTCTTCAATACTTACTTCATTTTCTTTTTGATGAATTTGTTAATTCTCTGCAACCAAAACTTTGTCATCATTGTACAATACCCCTTCAAAAATATCTTTAGTTGCAGAGTTGTTTTAGTGGTACCTTTCTTTTCCGAATGAGCATTTGTTTTCTTCTTTTCTGAAGAAGGTTCATCTTTTATTCCTTCTTCAATAGTGGAGAGATTTCTTTTTTTTCATTTTCGTCTTTGAATCTTTTTGCTTCAGATCTACTGAAGGGCTAGCACTATATGTGTTAGCTACCTTTTTTTTTTCTTTTTTGCCTTCTTATTTTACAAAAGATGGGTACCGGACCTATTGCAAATTGCTAAGAATACTTTATAGTATGGATAGACTAACCATCTAACTTCATGTCGACGATTAAGTAGCTCCATCAAATTCTCAGGAAGTAGAGCTCTAAATATGATCGTTAGGTTTGAAAAACATTGTTCCATTTTTTTTCAACCTAGGAAGAAAGCTTGAGGAAAATTTATTTCGCTTTCTCCCGACGAATGGCATAGCGCCTCAAGATTTCTGATCATAATATAGAAACTGATAACAAATAAAGATAACACTAGTTGAAACTAAAATTTAGAACGATAAATTTAAAAAGAAAACTTACGATTACTCCTCCAGACGAGGTTCAATCTTGATGGGTTGGCTTCAGATATTGCTTTGTCATTCTCCTAGTCCCAAGAAATGAAGGCGAACTTATGTTTCCAAAACTTGTATGGCTCAAGTAGGCCATCGGTTATCTTTAAATCTTTATCCAGTGTGAGATAATAAAACGGAAGTATTGGTCCATTTGAAAATTTTGTTTGAGATATGAAGTCATCGATGCAGATCGGAATTTTGAATAAGCGGGAGGCTATGATCACAGAAAGCAGCATGCACAATTGATATTGTGTCACTCCAGTGGAAATTGAATACCCAGTTCATGATTTCTAGGTAGACCATTCGTTGGTTTTTTTTACAATCTGAAGATGTTTCTCCTCCAATAACCATCCTTTAATTAGCTCAATAAGGCTCTTCTGATTTACATGCTCAAGATTCAAATACCAAAAACTTGGTTTAATATTTTTCCATAAAAGACCACTAGAACCCTTCTATAGGTAACACACTATTATTCCAATATATTTTGGTATTAACAAGTGGGCAGTAAAAGAAAATATGTATATAGTTTCCACCTTGATAAGTAAAACTTTCCTTATCTAACATTCTGTGGTAAATAAGGTTTTGTTTAAATTTAGGCATGTTTGTTATTACATTCTCAAGTTCTCTATACAACTTGATCAAAGTAGTTCTCATTCTTATGACAACACATGATTCATAATCCTCGACGATTACCTTTCCATCTATAAAAATATATTTTATTTAAAACAATACGTATTGGAAGTCATCTGGAATGCAAGAACCGAATCCAATACCCAATTTTTACTATACATACAAGTAAAAGTCGTGAAACCATCAACGTAGTCATGATAATCCGATAACATTGAACCATCATTGACTTTCGTCTTCCGATAACTATTTCCCTCTCTTCACTCTAGAAATATCTTACTGATATGATCCAAACGTCTAGCAAAACAAAATATAACTCTAGAACCATTAAAAATATAACTCTAGAACTCTTATTATCTAAATAGTTTCTTCATATCCTACTGCTTATAAACTCCTCACCTTGTTCAACACAATTCTTTTTTTCCTCTCGGGGACACCATTTTGTGGTCACGTATAAAATGTAGTAATTTTTCTTTTCATCTCATTCGCATTGCAAAACTCGATGAACTCATTCAGTGTCAACTCACCACCATGATTTGTTCTCAAAAAGTTAATAGATAAACCATATTCCTTTTCTACACGACTTTTAAAATCTTTAATGAGACTAAAAGCAACAGTTTTGTATGCCATAAATTGTACCCATAACTTTCTACTAAAATCATCAATAAAGCATATGAAATACTATTTTCCACCATTGAAAGTTGGAGAAATTGGACGACAAATATCAGAGTGAACTAACTCTAATATGTAATATGGAATAACATCTCTTTCCTTTTTTTATTTCAGAAAATATGTACATACAACTTTTGTTTCAGTAAGTCTCGTCATGCCTCTCACCATCTCTTTGTTGCTAAAAGCCTTTAATCCCGTATAGTTGAGATGTCCGTATCTTCTTTGCCAAAACTGATACTGGTCTTAGACATTAGTTTTTAAAGACATCTCTAAATTGATTGACTGTATGCTTGATGTTATTATCAACATCCTGTTTGATGTCATCCTGCACTTTATGATAAGACATTTCGTAGGATGATAGATTATGGATTGATTTGATTTTATTAACACATCCAAACCTCTCTCTTGAAGCTTACCAGAATAGAGAAGGTTGCTTTTCAAATCAGGTACATTATGGACACATCTTCTACCACATGATTGATTCCTCCAAAAATTAGTCTTACAGTTCCTTTTCTAACTACTTCCATCCTTTTATGATGTCACAACCTATATATCCTTCTAAAACCTTATTCTATTTCACTTAACATACTTGAATCACCAAACATATGATTGTTGCAACTTGAGTCTAGAAACCATATGTCTTCTTTCTTATCTTCTGGATTTTCAATATAGGTCATAAGTAACATCTCTTATATTTCCTTTTCATCTGCATAAGTCACTTGATTTGCCGATCTTTGGCACTCATATTAATAATGTACTAAATGATGACATTTATAGCATTAAATGTTTTCTTTATTTTAGGATTTAGGACCTCTTCCTCTGCCTCCATATCATCTTATTCCTCCATATCGTCATGTTTCTCTACCTCAATATCCTCCATATGTTGAGACTGTAAGTGTTATTTGTTCATCTCCCTCTTTTATCAGTTTTCATTCATGTACAAGAAGTGAACTTTAGGGCATCAACTGAGAATGAATCAATGTCTTTTGCTTCTTTAATGAAGCAAACCTCTTAAATGAATTTCTCATCGAGAGTTCCCAATATTTTCTTTACGATCATGACATCAGTCATATATTTTCCTAAATTCCTCATGTCATTTGCAATCACCATTATTCGACGAAAGTAATCCTTGATTGATTCAACTTTCTTAATCGTAAAGATCCTAAACTCTTTTCTTAACCGATTTAGTTGCACTCTATGTACTCAAACGTTTCTTTGACACTTTATTTTCATCGAATCCCAGAGCTCCTTTGAGGTCTCCTCGTGCGTTATCGTTATTTGAGGTCTCAAATAATTATGAGATTTTGAGATCCTTCAACTGCATCTCCTCCAACGTCTTATTTTATTGTAGAGGCAAGACATCCCCTAACACTCGTTGTGAAAATCCATATTCCACAACCGTCCAATATTCCTTCGAAAGAAGTAGAGTCTCTATGAGCATCTTCCGAACGAAGTAGATTAAGAGAAACCGCTACTTCTTTCTGATCTCATTTTCCCAAAATAATGTTTTCCTATTTTTGCCTCTGATACGAGATGTTAGATTCTAGAAATAAATTAAAGAAAAAAAATTCGAATGAATGAAACAAATAACTTAGGTAGCCGTACATATAACTGAAATAAAAACTCCCAGTACCCTAAAAATCAGGAACTAACTTAATCTATCAATTATATCATATATGTTTTGCGCAGAGTATATTATCATTCACCCGATGCAATCGAGAGGATATATTTTGTCGATTTTCAAATCACATTTTTTAAAAGGTGTGACTTCTTCGCTAGGAAAATTTTCTCAGAAGTCCATTCAAGTATATAAAATGTGAGACATAAATGGTAAATAATATAATTTTTTTAATGTTTTTGCTTTTGCATATTTTTTTTATATATATTTTTTTTTTTCTTTCATGATAGATATGATTATTAATAGTTGTAGAGGATATACAATTGTCTATATAGGGATATCAAATTTGTATAATATTATCCATAATTGTATTATGTGTCTAAAATCAATAAATGAGTTGTCTTTGGGATAATTTAACACGATTTTAACATGTTTTCTGTTAAAGGCTTGAACTTGCCCTTGTGTTTAGGGCTTATTTTAATGAATTTTATTGAGGCTTGAAGGAGCGGTTGAAGCCGGACCCGACGAATCAAAACACTAAGTGTTTTAAGTGACCTAATACATGACATAATTAAGTCCTAAACACTGTTCAGAAATTAAGGACTATAATTTTGTATGGTTTTTTTTGTAGAAAACAGTGTTTCGTTTCCGGATAATCTCTAAAGTCTTGTAAACAATTTCTTATTGAAATATTTTTGGGGTTCTCCAAAAATTTCAATTTGATAAAATCAGAGATACAATTTTGAATAGAGAGGATGAAAATGATATGATCTCCTTTTTCAACAGAACCCATATTTATAAATTCGACCAACAAAAAAAACAGTTTGGAAGTTAGGGCAGTTAAGGTCTCTAAACTGGTTTTGTAATAAAACGGCTGAAATTTAAAATTTGAATAAAACGGTCAAATTTTCAATTTCGAAATTTTGTTGACTTGCAACAATAGCCGATTTAACCAAAATAAAAAAATTTCAAGCTAACAGGTCAGCTCGACCCAAGTCAGGGGCTCCACCCCTTGGACCCCGCAAGGGGCTCCGCCCCTTGACCCCGCTATTAATGATTTAATGTAACAAGCGTGCGCTCCGCACAATACGACTTGTTTGATAAAATATCATGATTAAATTAGTCGACTAGTCGATCCAATTACACTAAAATAAATAACAATCTTCTCGCATTTTAGTGTAATTCATGATCTACTAAACACAATCATATCAAATATCAAATTTATGCATAAATGAAATATCGTAACGATTGAATTTCACATTAGTATATTACAAATTCCAAATATTCGAATATCAAGGTAACAAATTTCACATTAGTATATTACAAATTCCAAATATTCGAATATCAAGGTAACACTAAGGATTGAACCTTTACTATTCGGACATCACTGTTTAGTGAGATATTGTCCGCTTTGCGCACGGAGGCGCGTACGGGTTTGCTTTTGGGTGTACCCCAAAAGGCCTCTTGATAGTTGAGGTTGGTCCACACTTATATACACTCTTTTATGTTCAATCTTGGCAATGTGGGATTGGTGTTCCTATGGGATAAATTTTATTCTTCACATTTCCCCTTAAACTTAATCCCGTAAATTTGGCGGTTAAGCCATTTATGGCTCTGATACCATGTTAGAATTAGTGTGAGAGATTGTGACGGACCTCACGGACTTGCAAGATATTGTCGATACCATGTTAGAATTAGTGTGAGAGATTGTGACGGACCTCACGGACTTGCAAGATATTGTCGGAAATTCGGCGGTTAAGCCATTTATGGCTCTGATACCATGTTAGAATTGGTGTGAGAGTGTGTGACGGACCTCACGGTCTAGCAAGATATTGTCCGCTTTGCGCACGGAAGCGCGCACGGGTTTGCTTTTGGGTTTACTCCAAAAAGACCTCTTGCTACTTGAGGTTGGTCCACACTTATATACACTCTTTTATGTTCAATCTTGGCACTGTGGGATTGAGGTTCCTCTATGGGATGAAATTTATTCTTCACATTATATACACATGGAAATAAATAAAAAAATTCACACCAAATTATACTACCTTCCAACATACATAATAAATAATAAATGATCGCCAAACATAATAATATGCGAGAAAATGTATAATAAATAATGGTTTTCCGAAGACGAACAAAATTAGATTTATTGGTTATTTATTTTCGTCATATCTAGTGATCTGGTATCGCATCATTAAAATCATAAAATTAAGAATGCAATACATGTCTCGCATGTTTATTTATGTCTCATGTTGCATGTTTATTTATATCTAATTTCACATATATTTTTTTATGTTTGGTCAAAAATATTTTTGGTTATATTTGGTCTCGCATGTTTATTTATGACTGGTCTCGCATGTTGGTTATGTATGATCTCGCATATTTGGTTATCTTTGGTCTAACATGTTAAGGAAAAAACAAATCTAAAAAATATTAAAAAATATTATTGATAGAACTAATTCTGTTTGCTATAAAAATATTCAGTCCATTCTATTTTTAAATTTTTTACAATCTATAATTCTAAATATACAAAATTCTTTAAAAACAAAAATCGTTAAGAAAATATAATTATAGTTTTTTAGCGTGATCAAACGTCTATTAGCAATATTTTGATCATCAAAAAACAATATTTACGGGTACTTTTTCTTTATATATATATATCGTCTTTAAATCCTCTCATCTCCAAACTAAATATTATTTTTAATATTCACTAATTTATATGAGAATCATCATGTCTTTGAAGCTTGTTCAGATGGTCGGATAATTGCCCAACAATTTTACATTGTTTAAAAGGATTTTATTTTTATCAAATCAACAAGCGTACCTGCAATCCAAATGAGGTACACGTGGTAGGATAAAACATAAGAGATATCCTTTTCTATATTATTTGTAAACATGGTAAGAAAAATAGAATGTATGAATATATCAATATAATCAATCAGTTTTTAATAGTAAAATTATTATACCGGCTAGACAACCGAAATCAGGTCAAACACTTTACTGTATTAAAAGAGTAAGTATAAATTTTTTTTATTTTTTTTTTATTTTTGTATGTTTTGGATTGATTTTGGTATATCAAGAGTATTTAAAGTGTTAAACCAGATCAATCTAGAATTATCTTTGTATATTTAATCAAATATTATTGTGGTTCGGTTTCATTTGTGTTTAATAAGGATTTAAGTTTATAGATAGTGTTGTTCGTCGAAGAACAGTTGCTTTTCAGACTGTTTTATGCATGTGTTCTTATCCTCTATCGGGTACAAGCATCCACCGTACCAAAGTTGGGATCCACACTCGACCTCACCAGAACTAGACAATACAACTCGCGAGGGACTTACTTTTATAGGTTTACTTTAGTCACAGCCTGCGCAAAGGTAAGATGCAACGATGGTGGAACTTTTATTACTTGCAACGATTCCTCGTGGAAACTCTGATGGCCAGAGTAACAAAGCTTGTAGCTATGGAGGAAGAAGAAGAGAGAGAGCTTGTAACAAATTTTTATTCTTTCTGTTTTCTTAATCTTTGTACATTCACAGCACTACCATATATATAGGTAGTTGGTACAGGCTGTGAAGGAATCTTTATTGTTACAGTGGTATACTTGTAAATAAGAGACTAATGCTAAATGCTGAATTTTGTACAAGAGTGTTACTAGGACCAGCATGACTTAATTACGTGTGATATATTAGAGAGGGTCACCAGCAGTGGGTCATGGGCCTTGTCTAATGAATGACCCGATGGACCCTTGAGGATGGTCCAAACGACAACTCAATGAGTCGTTTCTGATTAGTGAAGAGAAGTCAGTCACTTAGGGATTTACAACCCTAGCTGACTTCTCTTCTCCTCCGTTCTTCTTCCACTGCCGGTGTGGATGTCATCAGAACGCCGACAACACCCTTAACCGGTCGTTGAGGTGTATCCTTAACATCCCCCCGCAAACGAAGGGGCGAATTTGAGAGACCAAGTTTGTCTCGCAAAAATAGAAAGCGTGCGTGAGTGAGAGGTTTAGTCAGACAGTCGGCGAGTTGATCGTGGGAAGGAACGTAGCGGACCTGGAGATCACCCTCGAATACTTGATTACGAACGAAGTGCACATCCAGTTCGATGTGCTTAGTTCGTGTATGAAACACTGGATTGGAAGCAAGGGAACTTGCCCCGAGATTATCGCACCAGAGGATCGACGGTGGAGACGGTGGGAGTTTGATCTCTGAAAGTACTGATCGCAACCACATCAGCTCAGACGATAGATTTGCAAGAGCCCTATACTCCGATTCTGTTGACGAACGAGCCACAACATTATGTTTCTTCGAAGACCAAGAAATTAAAGAATTGCCCAAGTAGACACAGTAGGCACCAACGCTACGCCTGTCAACTGGAGAGGAAGCCCAGTCGGCATCAGAAAAACCATGGAGCTGGAGGTGACCATAGGGCTTAATGTGAAGACCAAGCCACCTGGAGCCAGATAAGTACCTCAAAACTCTCTTTAGTGATTGCCAGTGAGTTGTGTGTGGATTCTGTTGATACTGACTTAACTTGTTCACCGCACAGGCAATGTCAGGCCTTGTGTGTGTGAGGTACTGAAGCGCTCCTAACAGGCTTCTGTATTGTGTAGGATCAGTGAGAGGAGTGCCAGAGGAGCTAGACAGATGGACACCGACAGTCATGGGTGTAGGTAATGGCTTGGAGAAGGACAACCCTTGAGCAACAAGTAAGTTTACTATATATTGATGCTGAGTTAGGTAATTTCAAGTGGGGGAACGATACACCTCGATGCCTAAGAAGAGGTGAAGTGACCCCATATCCTTGAGGGAAAATAGAGCATTAAGCTTGTGAATGAACTGTGTCAGATAGTCTATTTGTGACCCTGTGACCAAAATGTCGTCAACGTAGACTAGGATAAGAACAATGGTGGTCTTGGACACATAGTAAAATAGAGAACAGCCAGCCCTAGAGTTGGTGAAGCCCCAACTCAGAAGAGTGTCTCTAAGCCTAGAGTACAAGGCCCTTAGTGCCTGCTTCAGCCCATACAAGGCTTTGTGCAATTTACACACAAGTGTGGGGTGCATCGAGTCTTGAAAGCCCTCAGGTGAGTCATGTAGAAATACTCAGTAAGAAACCTATTAAGAAAGGCATTATTAATGTCAAGTTGACGTACCTCCCACTCTTTAGAGACAGCAAGAGCCAAAACTAGTCTGACAGTAGAGGGTTTTATGACAGGACTGAATGTTTCCGAAAAATCAATGCCAGGGGTTTGATGAAACCCTTTGGCTACCAACCTGCCTTATGCCTTTGAATAGACCCATCAAAATTATGCTTCAACTTGAAAACCCATTTGCACCCAGCAATGTTTAGATCCGGGGACCATGGAACCAAAGACCAGGTTTTGTTAACCATACGAGCTTTGTATTCATTATACATAGCAGATACCCAGTCAGGATTAGAGGTAGCTTCAGAGTACCTGGTAGGTTCAAGAGTAGACATAGCACTAGTGGTTAAGTGTCCAACATAAGGGGTTTGTGGTTTGAGTGTACCATCATGAGACCTAGTGTTCATGGTGTGAGTTTTGTGTTTGAGAGGGAAGGACTGTGTAGGTGTAGTAGATGAAAAGGGTAGGCAGACATATAGATTAGGGTTAAGGTACTGATATGTGTGTGGGATCTTACTATTGTCAGGATGATCATGAGAAGGGGAATGGGTCATTTGTTGGTTGGTCAATGTATGACAATTAGTAGACTTTAAATTTGACTAACTAGGTGAGAAAGATTGTAAATGTGTAGAAATAGTTTGGTTACTTGGAGAGAGAGAGTACCTTGAGTAGGATTAGGGGACAGTGGAGCTGTCTGACCAGAGAGATCACCTGATGTAGCTGATGTAGGTAGAGAGTCACCACTGGTTGCAAGCAAACTTGGCAGACTGGGAAGCCAAGAACCATAAGAATAGTTAGGAACATACTCAGTTTGTTGACCATAAGGGAAACCCCGAGAGAAAGGAAACTCAGTTTCATTAAAGACTACACTCCTAGAGATGTATGTCCTCCCATTTGAACCTAAACAAACATACCCTTTGTGATACTGACTGTATCCAAGAAAGACACATTTAGGTGAATGGAATTGGAATTTATGTGACTGGTATGGCCTTAGACAGGGATAGCAAGCACAACCAAAAGTTTTGAGAGTAAGATAGTTGGGTGTTTTATGAAACATAACTTCATAGGGAGACTTGTTGGATATAATAGGGGTAGGTAGTCTGTTGATGAGATAGATAGCAGTGTCAAAGGAGTGAGACCAGTATTTGTAGGGTAAAGAGGACTGAGCTAGCAATGTCAACCCAGTCTCAACTAGGTGTCTGTGCTTTCGCTCAGCCCTTCCATTTTGGGCTGATGTATAAGGACATGACTTCCTAAGAATGAAATCTTGTTTTTGGGCAAACGAGAGAAGTGGTCTAAACTCCCCACCCCAATCACTTTGTACCACCTTGATAGACCTTTCAAATTGCTTTTCAACAAGTTTTTTGAAGTTTTGAAAGACAGTAAAGACCTGACTTTTAGTTTTGATAGGGTAGAACCAGGTATATCTTGAGTAGTCATCAAGGAAAATCACATAGAATCTATAACCCTCTGTAGATGGAATAGGAGAAGGACCCCATACATTAGTGTGTATGAGGTCTAGAATATTACTAGCATGAGAATTGGATAAGGGAAAGGGTAACGTGTGAGACTTGCTCAACTGGCAAGCCTCACAAAAACTCAATGTATTTTTCTCAATGTTTTTCAGATTACAAGTTTTCAGCACATGACTTAGAGTGTTTCGTGACGGATGGCCAAGCTTCCTATTCCATCCATCATTTAGGGAATTAGAAATAACAGACTGAGACTCAGTAACATAGACTAGTGGTGAACCATATAGAGCCTTGTTTGCTTGTAACTTAGGGTAGCTCTCCAACCTGTCGAGCCTATTCTTTGATGTCCCTCTGAGAAGAGTAGTCCCTGTTCCCTTGTCCTTCACAAAGCAAACACCATCATGAAATTCAATAAAAACATTATTGTTATTAGTAAGTTGAGAAACAGAGACTAGATTCTTGTTTATTAAAGAAACATGTAGGACATTAGATAAGGAAATAGGTGTTTTGGCTAGTAAGTGTAGATTGGCACTCCCAATATGTTTAATAGACAACCTTTGACCACTACCAACTAGCACTCCCGTATTACCTGAATACTCAGACTTTTGAGTCAGCAAACCTGAGTTGCCTGTGACATGATGGCTTGCTCCACTGTCAGCAAACCAGACAGTATCACCAGTGTTGTCTTGAGTAGTGATGTATGTTGCTTGTTCAGTGTCACTCTTAGCTTGATCAGTAGGTGTAGAGCCCATAACAGAGGGATCATCTCTCTAGTAGAAGACAGGGGCAGAGTGACCATATCTACTACAGATTTGACAAGTAGGCTTGTTTTGAGAAAATCTACCACCTCTACCTCTGTTGTTGCTTGAGTAGTTAGACCTTCCTCTAAACCCTCTGTTTTGTCCTCTATTACCACCATAGAAACCTCGTGAATTGTTGTTGTTTTGTTGTTGTTTGAAATCAGTCTTTTGAGTGAAGTTGGCAGATGCTAGAGTCAAGTTAGACACACTGCTTTGTAGATTTGATAGTTGCTCAAGTCTGCTCTCAAATGTGAGCAGACTAGTTTGAAGGTCCAACCAAGACAAGTCCTCTTTGTCTGTCAGACTAACCACAATAGGTGTGTAGTCTGAGTCCAACCCAACAAGAATTTGGGTGACCAGATCATCCATTGATACACCACAACCATCAAGCATTAGGTTATCAGAAATAGATTTCATCTTGTTGAGATACTCAAACATTGACAAATTACCTTTACGAGTTATTTGAAACTCAGACTTAAAGTATGTGATTCTGGCTCTTGTTTGAGAGCCAGAGAGTTTGCTTGCTGCTTCCGAGAGATCTTTTGAAGTCTGCTCTTCCATTAGCTGAGCAGCTACCACTGGGCTCATGGTTGAATAAAGCCAGCCCAAGCGTAGCTGATCTTTAGCAACCCAGTCCTCATAATCAGGACTTTCGACTCCATTTCCTTCTGAGTCAGTGATGAATCTGACTAGACAGGGTTTGTCTCCTGTAATGTAGCCTCCAAGTTTGTTTCCTTTGACCATAGGTAATACCATGGTCCTCCAAAGCAGATAATTGTTTCTATCCAATTTGATGTTGTGATTGTTGTTGCTGTTTATTGTGTGCAGATTCAGGTTCTTGTTGCTGCTGGAAAAGCTGTTGGGGAACACTGACCCAAGTGAGTCACTGCTCAAGGGTGGTGAATCAATGTTGGCCATTGAAGGCCTGGATATCTCTGATACCAAGTAAGAAAGCTTGCAGCTATGGAGGAAGAAGAAGAGAGAGAGCTTGTAAGAAATTTTTATTCTTTCTGTTTTCTTCATCTTTGTACCTTCACAGCACTACCATATATATAGGTAGTTGGTACAGGCTGTGAAGGAATCTTTATTGTTACAGTGGTATACTTGTAAATAAGAGACTAATGTTAAATGCTGAATTTTGTACAAGAGTGTTACTAGGACCAGAATGACTAAATTACGTGTGATATATTAGAGAGGGTCCCCAGTAGTGGGTCATGGGCCTTGTCCAGTGAATGACCCGATGGACCCTTGAGGATGGTCCAAACGACAACTAAAGGAGTCGTTTCTGATTAGTGAAGAGAAGTCAGTCACTTAGGGATTCATAACCCTAGCTGACTTCTCTTCTCCTCCGTTCTTCTTCCATTGCCGGTGTGGCTGTCATCAGAACGCCGGAAACACCCTTAACCGGTCGTTAAGGTATATCCTTAACAGCCAGAGACCCTATTGAGACATTACTATAAGAAATGAAACATACTAATAATACTACTACGTTGTTTTTCATCCCTTCAATGTTATTAACGAATACATAATATAATAAATAAATGTGATATGATTGAATGTTAAAAAAAATTAAAGGCTGTCTCATTCCGTTTCCTTTATTTTTGTTATTACTCCCTCCATTCCACGCTATAGGTCGTTTTAGAAAATACAAAAAATTCCACTTTAATTGTCGTTTGGTGATATTAATGCAGCAATTAATTTCTTTTAACCAATGATATTTTATTGTTTGTTTCTTTTATTAAATTAATAAATTTGACACAATAGAATTAGATTTCTTTTTGTGTTTTTATAGGAGAGAGAAATCATCATTGTATTTATTGGTTTCTACTCCAAAACCTTAAACGACCTATATTACGGAATGGAGGGAGTACAAACTATAGAGTACCTTATCCACTCATTTTAGACATTTATGTCAAGTAGAACTTAATAATATATCAGAATCATTTATCCCCAAACTATATTATATTTTGAATATTGAGTAATTTATATGAAAATCACCATGTCTCTAATCTTGTTCAGATGGTCGGAAAATTGCTCAACGTTTTTACATGGTTTAAAAAGGATTTTATGTTGATGAAATCAACAAGAGAAAGTGCAATCCAAATGAATTACACGTAGTAAAATAAAACATAAGAGAATTCATTTTTTATATCATCTATAAACATTGTTAGAAAAATAGATTGATCAATATAAATAATCATTTTTTAAATACTAAAATTGGTTATACCGGTTATACAACCCTAATTAAGTCAAACACTTTAGTATTGTTAGAAGAATATAATGATCGATATAAATAATCATTTTTAATTACTAAAATTGGTTATACCGGTTATACAACCCTAATCAAGTCAAACACTTTAGTATTCTAAAAGAATACATAAGTCGCTTTATAAATACCAAAAATGGGTTGGCTGATTACTTTGAACAAGTAGCAATAGCTTCTCCGAGGCAGGGCTTAAACCCTGGAAATTTGGCCGATTCAGTAACCATGAAAAAAGCCATGACGTGGGGAGGCTTGCTGAATCAGGTCGGAAAGCAGATTAATATGGATGAAACAAAGAAAACTAGGGTGCACAAGCAGGTGAGGTATGCTCCGGCTGCACTAAATCCAAACCAAAACCAGTCCGGGAACAAGGCTAAGGAGGCCGAGCAGAGTCATAACCGAGCCAAAGCTCAGTCTTAGCCAGCTGCACCAGCCCAGAGTCAGCAATCTAGAAATAAGCGAGGGCCTTGGGTTCAACCGGAGTGGTTTGCAGAATTGAAAGAAAACGTAGGCACCATGTATGACAAAACAAAAGACGAAGTACATTATAGAAGGCCAGTTGCGTTACATTCTCATAGGGAGAGCCGCAACAATTGTTTCTGCTAGTATCACAATGATAATGGCCATACCACTGGGGATTGTATTGCTTTGAAGCAAAAAGTCCAGAATTTGATTGAAATAGGAAAGTTGGGAGCGTATGTTAAAAGAAGAATCGGAAATATGCCTGATAACGCTCATCGGGCTGGTCCGAACAATGCAGGCACATTGGCTTCAGATGGGGCTATGGTCATAATCGAAAGGTTCGATGTAGAGTCAGAATACTTGGACCCTGATCCAACTCGGAATAAAGTGGGTGTTATCGCAGAACATTGCAAGTCGGTGTCCGGACTTATCAACTTTTATGAGTCACTTACAATTTTCAGAGGAGACACCATGACGGCACCAACTGCTTCTACGAGAAAGAGGCACGTTAATACTTTAGCTACCCAACTGGAAGGAGGCATGACTTCCTATCAATCGTAGATTCCATTTCCCTTCATTGTTTTTGACGAAAAATGGCTTGAGGGATATTGCTGGTCCTCATGAAGATGTTGTTGTCATAGGAGCATCCATCGGGGGCAATGACATAAGACGAATTTTGGTGGACACCGGAAGTTCTGCCAATATTCTCTTTTTAATTTCCAATAAAAAGATGAAAAATCCGGCGGTAATTCAACGTTCGAACATGTCGATTGTGGGTTTCACAGGAAGCTCAGCAGATGTGATTGAAGAATTTCGAGGAGGAGGTTTTATTGGGCAAAGGCCCTTTTAAAAAAATGGTTAGAATACTATTTGTTGTGGTGGATTGTCCCACTTTTTATAATGGTATTCTGGGGAGATCTTAGCTCTCGAGGATGCATGCCATGGCCTCAACAGTCCACCAATGCTTGAAATATGTTGTGCAAGAACAAGTGGGAGTTGTTTGGAGCAGCCAAAAGGTAGCAAGAGAGTGTTATGCAACAGCACTAGCTCCTCGAACAATGGGGGCAGTTCGGATCAATGAGGAATAACATTTTGAGGGGCCCTCTGAGGGAGAGGGTGAAATTGATGACCCCAGAGAGACCCCTGGAGTTTTAATACCAATTGAAGAGGTTGAAACACACTCTCTGGCTGAAGGAAAAAGTGTTAAGATAGGATCCAAGATGAAATACCATCAGCATGTTTTTTCTTGGTGCAATGCTGATGTTACCGGAGTACCAACATATATTATATCACATCAACTGTCATCCGAAGGGACATAGCACCTGTAATACAAAAGAGAAGAGCTTTTTTGAAAGAAAAGGCTGATGTCATAGTTCAAGAAGTCGACCGACTTACTAAAATGGGGCACATGAAGGAATCTCAATACCCTTTATGGACAGCCAATCCAGTGTTGGTGAAAAAGAAAAATGGCAAATGGCGTATGTGCATCGATTTTACAGAGCTCAACAGAGGTTGCCCAAATAATTTATACCCAGTCCCCCCGATTGATCAGTTGGTGGACTCCACATCTGGAAACAAGCTGCTATCTTTTATGGATGCCTTCTCCGGGTATATTCAGATTCAAGTGGATCCAAAGAATCAGGAACATACTACATTTGTTACTGATAGGGGCCTTCATTCTTACAAGGTGATGCCATTTGGGTTAAAAAATGCTGGGGCTACTTATCAGAGGTTGGTAACACAAGGCTTTTGCTGATCAAATTGGAAGAAACGTGGAAGTTTATATCGACGACATGATAGTGCAAAGTGTGGACGAAGAGCTACACTTGGCAGATCTCCAAGAAACGTTTGCTAACTTAGTGAAAGTAAATTTGAAATTAAACCCAGAAAAGTGTGTGTTTGGAGTGCAGTCCGGGAAATTCTTAGGGTATTTGATAAGTGAGCAAGGGATACAGCCTGATCCGGACCAGCTTAATGCTTTACTGCAAATGGAGCCTCCTCGAAATATTAAAGAGGTACAACGATTGACTGGGAGACTAACTGCTTTAAATCGATTCATTTTGAAGGTCTTCGGACAGGTGTCCCCCGTTTTTTCAAACTTTGAAAGGTGCAAAAGACTTCAACTGGTCCTCAAAGTGTGATGAGGCCTTCGATGAAATTAAGAAGAATTTGTCTTCCCCCAAAACTTTATTTAAACCTACTGATGGAGAAACGCTTTATGTCTATTTAACCATTTCTGATTGCGCAATAAGTGCAGTATTGGTTAGAGAGGTGGACAGTTATCCTCATCCGGTGTACTATATCAGCAAAAGCTTGATAGATGCAGAAAAACGATATTTGAAGCTTGAGAAGTTGGCGCTGGCCCTGGTAATTCTGCAAGAAAAATGAGGCCCTATTTTCAGTTACATTCAATCATCGTTCGGACTTCTTTCCATTTGAAAAATGTTCTCCAAAAAGCTGACGTTTCAAGTAGAATGACCAAATGGTCAGTAGAGTTGGGAGACTACGATATTGATTTTTCTCCTCGAACAGCAGTCAAAGCCCAAGTTGTGGCTGATTTCTTAGTTGAATTCCATTCAGATAGGGATACTAAGCAAGCAACTGGTGTGAAAGATAAAAACATCTGGGTTGTCCGGACTGATGGTGGATCAAGTACCATGGGATGTGGTGCTGGGGTATGTTTAACCTCTCCATACGGTGACAGAATGTACCAAGCTATATGTTTTTCTTTCAGGGCTTCTAATAATGAGTCCGAATATAATGCCGCTATAGCTAGTTTGAAATTAGCTCATATCTGTGGAGCCAAAAAGGTCAAGTTATTGAGCAATTCTCAGCTTCTTATTCATCATGCACAAGGTCAATCCAAAGCCAAAAAGGAGCAGTTGGTTAAATACTTACTTCTTCTCAAAGAAGTGGCACTTAATTTCAAAAGTATCACCTATGAACATAGACCCCGAACAGAAAATACACTAGCAAACTCTTTGGCAACCATAGCCTATACTGAGTCCTACCCTTGGATTCATGTGCTGGAGTGCCCATCCATTCGAATCAATCCGGATAAGGAAGAAGAAATTTTGAATATAAAGATAAAAGAGCCTCAAGACTAGAGATTTCCTCTCCTTCAATATCTCTTAGATGACATCTTGCCTCCGGAAAAAACAGTAGCAAGGAAAGTAAAGTACAAGGCTCGTGGTTTTTTCATTTTAAGAGATATCATTTATAAGAAATCTTATAGTAAACCTCTTTTACGATTCTCAAATAATACTCTCCGATGGTGAGGGATCAGCACACTGTGGATTCAGGGCTCTAACCAGAATAGTTTTATTAGCTGGGGACTATTGGCCCTCTATAATGCAAGATGCCAAAAAGTTGGTAAAAAGTGTGATCCATGCCAGCGATATGGTAATGAAATCCATACCCAGCTGTTCCTTTGGAATCAATTTCTAAGCCAATACCTTTTGCTCGATGGGGGTTGGATTTAGTAGGACCTCCACCCATGGCATCCGGGGGGTGCAGAACTATAATCGTCGCTATTGATTACTTTTCAAAGTGGATCGAAACAGCTCCATTAGCAGGTACAACATCAAAATCTGTTATAAAATTCATCTTATCCAATATATGTTGCAGATTTGAAATTCCACAAAAAATAACCACGGACAATGGGCCACAGTCTGACAACAAAGAAATGGAGAATTTGTGTGCCTCTAGAGGCATACAACATTGCCTATCTTCTCCTTTCCACCCACAAGCAAATGGTCAGGTCGAAGTGGCCAACAAGACAATATTGTCTGGTTTAAAGAAGAATTTAGAAGGGGCTGCTGGAAAATGGCCAAGTTACTTGCAAGAAGTTTTGTGGGCTTACCGGACCACTCCCGGGGCTGCAACACAAGAGTCTCCCTTTGCCTTAGTATATGGGATGGATGCCATAGCTCCCATAGAAGCTACTCTTCATTCATTTCGAGTTCATAATTTTTCCGAACACGCTAACGAAGTGGCAGTCAGAGGCCAGCTTGACTTAGTAAAAGAAAGAAGAGTTAAGGCTTACCTTAGAGCTGCACACTATCAAGGTTTGATGAGAAGAAGGTTTGCTTCTAAAGTTAAGAGAAGGGATTTTCAACCATGGGATAAGGTATTGAGAAACGTTTTCCTACATACTAAAGAGAAGCCGTTCGGTAAGTTGGCTCCAACTTGGAAAGGACCCTATGTGGTCATTGAAAAGCTTAAGTCAGGGACCTACCGGCTCCAAGACAAAGATAGAAAGATTTTGAATCACCCTAGGAACATTGAACACCTCCGGTTGTACTTGGAATAGAAACTATGTAAATATTTACTTGTTTAAAAGTTCATGTAAATATTTGGGGGCATACTCTTTCCTACCCTGGTGGCGCGGGGAGGTTTTAATGAGGTGTCCGAGATTTTTTTATAAAATTGTATGCCTTCTTAAAAGATCCGGAATGTTTCAATTAAAAGTTTTCTTTGAAATTCTTTATCAATAGCAGACCGGATTAAATTGGTGGAATGATGACTACTTAAACATTGGTCATCGGAGAATTTAAACACTCTCATTTTAAAATACTTGTGAAATAACTAAGGGCTGTTTAAACATTAGCGACCAAAATTGAAAAAAAATCATGAAACGATGCAGGAGTTATGCAAAATAAAACTGCTCATTAAAACATACGGAATGCCTTGGCCATCCAAGGACTTTGAATTTTCAAAACAAGAAAGGTTTATCCGGACAAGGACCGGACACGGTTACAAAAAATTCCTTGGCCATCCAAGGACTTTGGTTCAATCACAACAAAATTAAAAAGATAATTGATATTCTAAGATTGAGCCTTTGAAGATGGCTCAGCCTCACTTGGCTTCTTCTTCTTTGGGTCGTCATCTGGGCTCTCCCCAGTCTCTTTTTCTTCATCACTATTGTCCTCATTGGACATAGTATGATGAGGAATGTCTTCGTACTCCACGAATTGCCATAAATCTCCCAAGGTCTTCTTCGGAAACGTTTCATGAAAAAGCAGAACCATATCTGACCTGACCTCAGCATACCTTGCCTCCTGAGAATCTATCACCTCATTGGTATAAGCATCTATCCTAGCCTGGATTGTTTTCTCTGGATCCCTTAACAAGTCAGCCTTTTCTTGCTCAGCCTTGAACACAGTATTCTCAAGAGAGATCTTGTCATTAGTTAAGGCCTGAATAGTGCTATCTTTGGCCTTCACCTCCTCTTTTGAAGAAAATAGGTCTTTTACGAGATCAGATTGCTTTGACTGGAGTTCTTTGACAACTTCTTCCAAAGTGGCCAACCTCTTGGCTAAGTCCTCCTGACATTTCTTCAACTCCTCATTCTCTTTCCTCAATGCCTCAGTATTTGGTTGGCACTAAGAAGATCGCTAGACAGTTTCTCTTTGTCAGAATTGAGGGTGTTGATGATGGCTGACTGATTGCGTACTTGCTTCTCCAAAATAAGTACTGGCTGGACATTGCTTAAAATGGAGTGAGCAATTACATCTTTTTCGCTTGAGACAGAAAAAGACTTACCTTTGAATGTGACGGTGTTCGAAGAACTTGGGCGGAGGTAGGGCCCAGCAAAATTATCCCTGGGGAGGTTTTCAAAATAAAGACCAATCCCCTCAAGCCCAGTAATGTCGACACCATCAATACTGATAGCCCCTCCTCTAACCTCTCCGGTTTGAAAGTCACAAGGGATCTCTTCTGCTTTCGTAGGATCAGTAGGGTCAACTGGAGGCAGTGGCTCCGGATCCCGGAGAGAAACCTCATCTCCCTTCGAAGTTTTCTTTCTCTTGGCGTCCCGACCTACACCTTCTACTCCCCGTTTTCTGTCCTAAATGGGGACCTTTCGAGGTTTTGGAGACCCAACAACTTCCTTGGTTCTCTCGTGTTCCACCACTTGTAGTAAGGCATTATCGATTTGCCTATAATCTTGACCCTCTGGGTTTGTTTGGACAGCTTCCTCCACCTCGGTAGGATTGGCCTCTACCACCCTTTGCTTAGCCTTAACCTTTTTACATTTCATCTTTCTTGGGGCTGTAGCTCTGCCCGACAAGATCAATTTTCCATTTTTTCCCTCTGTCTTCTGGAGAATCACTCCCGGAGGGGTGGAGTGGTCAATTCCTCCCAAGACAGATCTCTTCGGTCTATTGTATTCCAAAGGTAGGATCTGGTTAAATTACCTCCGGTAAAGAAGTTGTGGAAGCGGTTTTCCCATTTTTCAGCTGTCCAAGCATTCAGCTTGGTACAAGTATTCTGCCCGGCCTCTAAGTAATCGTTCAAATCCTTGGGCAGCACTGTCAAAAAGCAAAAGAAAAAAGAATTAGATAAAAAAGTTTTTATAAGTAAAAGTAGAAGTATCTGGTGAGATTGTTACCATCACTTCGCCATCTGCTGGTGAGCATACTTGGGTTGACACCAGCTTTAACTTTCTTCCCATTCTCCTAAGAACCGCCGACGAACATAAATTGAGTCTTCCAGCCTTTCTCCGACTCGAGTAAGTCCTCCACTACCTTGTAGTTGTCACCCATGTTGAAGTGATAGAAAATGATGACATGATTTATATAGAAGTTTGCCACATCATCAAATTGCTCCATCGGTAGATGAATTCCGGAGAGCCTTGAAGCCATGATACATGCCATGAGGGTGAACCATGCATTAGGGCTTAGCTGGCTTGGGCAAAGCTTAATCAGATGGAAATATCTGATTATTTATGGGTCCAAGGGAAACCTAAGTCCCCATTTGAACAGCTCAGTGTAGAAGACAATCTCGTTGAGCTTACAGTCCATGGGCGTCTCCGGATCGATTAGAATCCTTACTTTAACATTCTCTGGAATACCCCACTTGTCCTTATCCGGCCAAGTTCAGCTGTGTGAATGAAAGCATAGTTGATCTTCTGCAAGGCCAACATATATTTAACACTCACTTTGTAGAAACAAGGCCCCACTTTTCCCGCAAGGCACTCTGGCAGGTCCGGATGCTTTAGACACACTTTTTCCTTGCCTTTGCTCTTCCTAGCGATGGAAGTCTCACTTGTTTTCCCGGAGATGTCAGTCTCAAAAGGGGCTTCTTCAACGTTGTCCTCCATCACATCCTCCATTACCATGGAGGGGTTGTCAGCTGTTTTAAGAAGAGAATGGCTGGTGGCTGGCTCAGTAGGCCCTCCGGATTGTTGAGCATCATTTCCTTCTTGTGGTCTAGAGTCCGGTTGGGGCTCGGACCCGGAGGTCTCTTTTCGAAGACTTGAGCTAGTTACCTCCGGACCGGACAACTTGTCTTTTGGAATTTTGATGGGTGCTTCTAATCCTGTGGTTTTACTTTTTGCCCCGGATTTCGAAGGTGTGGTTTTTTATTTAGGCTGTGTGCCAGCAGCCTGCCCTTTTACCAGACGACCCCTTCCTCTATCTACCAGTTTCTCCGAGAAGATATCAGCATCTGACCCCATAGCAATAAATGGGGAAGGTTTCTTAAAACTTGTGCCTGCGTGCCCTGGTTCAACAACAGGCTCTGACTCCTGGACCGATGAGCCCGAAACGATTGGTGAAATATTGGACTGGAACAACCTCCTAGGTTTAGCACTCTTAGTTGAAGAAGAGCCTCGGTCAGGCTCTGAGCATGGTGTTTCCGGTTTATCAACAGGGGAAACAGGGAGGCCTGCAGCGATGCGCCTTTCTTGTTCAACCTTTTGAGCTTTTTCCAACTCTGACAAATTGAGCCACCCACCTTTTACTAAAGCATTTCTTGTTGTGAACATAAACTCACACAAAAATAAAGGTTTTTCGAGAGATGAAAACTTTGAAGATTAACGAGGTAGATTACAGATTTTCGAAATGTCCGGACAAAGCTATGATTACACTTGAGCTATTTTTTAGGTCTTGCCAAAGGCCTTCGAACACAACCTAAAAAAGGGGCAACTAATGAGTCCGGAATTTATTGCCACTCTTTATGAGAATCGGACAGGGGCAATTCGGACAACATCCACCCACTGAACCATCCGAACTGAACTAAAGTACTAAAAACTTAATCACTTCATGACTAAGCTGATTATCTACCTGCTTAAAAATAATGACTCTTTGAACTCGACCTGAATCCATAAGTCAACCCGAAAGTCCTTGTGGCCCACAATTAAGGGTATAAATACCCAACCACTTTCATTTAATGAGGGTAATGAAAATTAAATACAACCAGGCAGCTCAATTCTCCCACTACACTCTATCCAAACATTAAATACCTTTGAAATACCACAAAACTCTGGACAAAATTACCCTCAACCGAAAATAAACCACATCATGACTGATGGTGGAATAAGGGGAATCTGAATCTCGGTAAGTAACGATTTCAACCATATCAATTCTGCTGATAGGTTTGCTAATGCACGATATTCTGATTCAGTGGAGGACCTGGCCACGACATTTTGTTTCTTGGAGGACCAGGAGATGAGGGTTTCTCCACGAAAGACACAATACGCTCTAACAGTGCAACGATCATCAGGTGACGAAACCCAATTGGCATCAAAATACCCGTGAAACAGTAGCTGATAGCACGGTTTGATATGAAGACCTAACCAGTGAGTGCCAGATAAGTAGCGTAACACTCTCTTTAAACTTTGCAAGTGTATAGATATAGGGCTTTGTTGATATTACTTCAGACTGTTGACAGCGTAAGCTATGTCAGATCGTGTGTGGGTCAAGTACTGTAAAGCACTTAATAAGCTTATGTACTATGTAGGACCAACCAGAGGCGAACCATCATGAGTGGAGTGCTGGGTACCAGCTACCATAGGAGACAGAGACGGCTTGGACATGGACAGCTCTTGTGCAAGCAGTAAGTTGTCTATGTACTTGTGCTGTGTTAGGTATAAGCCTCTCTGGTCACGATGAACTTCTATTCCCAGGAATAGATGGAGTGGCCCCATGTCTTTAAGAGAAAATTTAGCATTGAGATTGTGAATGAACTGAGTTAAACAGACTGTGTCATTCCTAGTCACAACTATATCATCTACAAAGACCAGAATAAGTAGAATAGTTGCCTTAGAGACCAAGTAAAAGTAGGAGCAATCAGCTTTTGAGTTACAGAGGCCCCAACTCAGAAGTGTATCCCTTAGCTTAGAATACCAAGCTCTACGGGCTTGCTTTAGACCATAGATGGCTTTGTGTAACTTTCAGACATGTGTAGGATGAACAGGATCCACAAAGCCATGAGGTTGTGTCATGTACACAGTTTCTTGTTATACTCCATTGAGGAAGGCATTGTTTATGTCAAGCTGCCTCATTGTCCGACCCTTAGAAACAGCAATAGTGAGTATTAACCTGATAGTAGAAGCTTTAATGACTGTACTGAAGGTCTCATAAAAGTCAACACCATGTGTTTATTGAAAACCCTTAGCCACCAAGCGTGCTTTGTATCGCTGAAGAGAGCCATCCAGACCATACTTTACCTTATACACCCACTTATATCCAATTACAGTAGAAGAATCAGACACTGGTATTAAAGACCATGTGTTGTTGGCCAGCAAAGCATTATACTCACTCAACATAGCTTCTTGCCACTTAGGATGCCCAGTAGCCTCAGAAAACCGAGTAGGTTCAAAAACACATTTATCAGTAGTAACAAGAGACCCCACATATGGTAACTTAGGTTTAGATATGCCACGTTTTCGTCTAGTTTGCATGCTATGAGTGTTTTGTAATGTGTGGGAAGTAAAGGAAGTATTAGGGTTGGGAAATGGTAAGTCAATGGTCAGTGTAGGTGTAGACTTAGGATGTTGTTTGTTGCTGATATTTGTGGGTACTGAGTCTGAAGGAATAGTTATTGATAGAGACTGTGAGTGTGATAGACTAGTTACCTTAGGATAGGCAGTTAGAAGTCTTAGAGTAGAGCTCTGTTGCTGTAAGTGAGCATTGCACAAAGGTGTATGTTGTTCAATTGGAGCTGCAGAGTTAGAAACCTTAGAGGATACCTTTTCATTTGTCACAAGACCTGTAGGAAGACTAGGAAACCAAAGGTTAACAAAATACCTAGAAACTGACTCATTTTGGTGTGTATTTAGGAACCAGTGTGAAAAGGGAAGTCATCCTCATTAAACACAAAATTTCTAGAGACAAACACCCTACCACTAAAGCTGAGACACTTGTAGCCTTTGTGCCTTTGACTATCACCCAAGAAGACACATTTTATAGAATGAAATTGAAATTTATGTGTTTGGTAGGGTCTTAGGCAGAAAAACAAGAGCACCCAAGAGTTTTGAGACTTAGGTAGTTAGGTTCTTTGTGAAAAAGTGTTTCAAAAGGAGATTTATTGTTAAGGATAGGTGTAGGAAGTCTGTTTATTAAGTAAACACTAGTTTCAAAAGCTTCAACCCAGTATCTGTAAGGTAAGTGAGGTTGTGCTAAAAGGGTTAACCCAGTTTCCACAATATGCCTATGTTTTCTCTCACCACCCAGTCACTTTGATAGACCTTTCAAACTGAGTTTCAACGAGGACTTTAAAACTTTTGAATATTTCAAACACTTGGCTTTTATCCCTGATGGGATATAACCAAGTGTACGTGGAGAAATCATCCAAGAAAAACACACAGTACTTACACCCACCAATAGATTGAATAGGAGTAGGGCCCCATACATCAGTGCGTATTAAGTCAAGAACATTTGTAGCATGAGAACTAGAAACATAATAAGGTAGACTGTGAGACTTGCCCAACTGGAAAGCCTCACAAAAGGTGATTATTTTGCTCAAAATAGAGTTCAACTTACATGACCTAAGAACAGTAGCTAAGACCCTTTGAGATGGATGGACAAGTTTCTTATGCCATCCATCTTTGACAGACTGAGATACAACAGTAGAGAAAACACTAAGGACACCTAGATTTAGATCAGATTGTGACTAGAGAAGGTATCCATCTTGTAGAGTCCATCTTCAGACCTCCGTCTGAGCAGGATGCTCCTTGTTGCCTTGTCCTTCACAAGACAGAAACCCTTACGAAACTCCACAAAAACATTATTGTGATTGGTTAGTTGAAAAACCAAAAGTATATTTTTGTTAATCCTAGGAACATGAAGAATAAGTTTTAAGAAAATAGGTTTTTGGTTAAAGAGTGCAAGGTAGACTGACCAATGTGGGAAATGGGAAATCTCTCACCACTACCAACAAGTATGGATTTGTTACATGAGTACTCAGACTTCTGAGTCATCTGACTGGTTCTCCCTGTGACATGGTGACTAGCACCACTGTCAGCATACCAGACTCCTTCACTTGTAGTGTCTTATATACCCAATAGAGCACTCTGATCTCCCTCTGATCAAGACTGCTCTGAGGAGGTAGAGCCTATAATTGAGGGATCATACATTTAATAACAAACAACATCAGAGCGACCATACCTGCTACATATTTGACAGGTTCGCTTGTTTTGTGAGAACTTTCCTCCTCTGACCCTGTAAAAGTTACTCATTTCTCTAGTTCCATAGTTAGGATTAAACCCATATCTGCCTCTGTAACCTCTGTTAGCACCTCTGTTATTAGGAAAAAAACCTCTCTGATTAGAGTTAGTGAGTTGTTGCTTTGATTCACTTATGGGAGAAAAATTTACACTAGATATATTGATGTTAGACACTGAATTTTGTAAACCAGTGAGTTGCTCGAGCCTGCTTTCAAACGTGAGCAAGCTTGTTTGTAAGTTAAGCCAGCCCAGCCCTTCCATATCAGCAAGACTGGCCATAATGGGTGTATATTATGAATCAAGACCTATAAGGACTTGTGTTACCAGATCATCAATATAAGTTAGACAACCAGCTAGGATTAGGTTGTCATAAATTATTTTCATCTTATTTAAGTACTCATACATTGTTGAGGCTCCTTTACGAGTTCTTTGAAACTCAACCTTCTAATATGTAATCCTGGCTCTAGTCTGTGAACCAGACAACTTGCCAGCAACCTCTCAAAGATCTTTAGCTGACTGTTCTTCCATCAACTGAGCTGCTATCTGAGGGCTCATAGTGGAGTAAAGCCACCCAAGTAGCATCTGATCTTTAGCCACCCATTCTTCAAACTCTGGATTCTCAGTGACAGTACCCTCTCTGTTTGTAACAAACTTAGGAGGACAAACCTTTTCTCTAGTGATAAAACACCACACTTTATTATTTTTAATCATAGGTAAAACAATGGTTTTCCACAAGAGATAGTTGCTTCTATCTAGACGAATATTATTGACACTGCTGATTGAATGCAGGTGCATGTTTTTTGAGAAGAAACATTAGTTGTTCGAGAAGATGGATCCAATGGAGTACGAGCTAAAAGATGGGGAATCATTTGAAGTTTCCATTGAAGGCTTGAAGGTGGTCTGATACCAAGTTAGATTGAAGAAGATAACAAAATAGTTTAGAAATATAAATCTTTTCTTAATTCCTGAAAGAGTACCATAGAATTCTGCTGCTTATATACAAGCACAAACACTGACAACCTTGGGAATATTCCCATATGAGGTTGTTAGTGATTTATAGACTTTGTTTGGTTACAAAGATAATATTCAGTTACATTTGTTTGGTTACACTGATATAATAAAGCCAAGTATTAGTGACTTGCTCTAAATGGGCCATGGATAGTCTTCTAACACCTTCTAGACCAAGCCTTGAGTGCTGACCGATCCAATACCAAAACACATACAAAAACACCGTTTAGAGTTAGACACTAAGTGAGGAGCTGAGTTTAGGGTTGTCTTCGACCAGCTCCTCTTCTTCTTTCTTGACCTCTCCAATGGAGATCTTGGGAACACCATGATCTCCAATATAATGTAACCCAAGTAGTCAAGATTAAACGTTTTTAGACATGTAACACTTTTTGTTTATAAATCTTGTAGCCCAAAAATCTATAATTAATTCAAAACTCAATTGCTTGACACATGCACAAGGTCAATCCGAAGCCAAAAAGGAGAAGTTGGTTAAATACTTACTTCTTCTCAAATAAGTGGCACTTAATTTCAAAAGCATCACCTATGAACACATACCCCGAACAGAAAATACACTAGCAAACTCTTTGGTAACCATAGCCTATACTGAGTCCTACCCTTGGATTCATGTGCTGGAGTGCCCATCCATTCGAATCAATCCGGATAAGGAAGAAGAAAGTTTGAATATACAGATAAAACAGCCTCAAGATTGGAGATTTCCTCTCCTTCAATATCTCTTAGATGACATCTTGCCTCCGGAAAAAACAGTAGCAAGGAAAGTAAAGTACAAGGCTCGTGGTTTTTTCATTTTAAGAGATATCCTTTATAAGAAATCTTATAGTAAACCTCTTTTACGAGTCTCAAATAATACTCTCCGATGGTGAGGGATCAACACACTGTGGATTCAGGGCTCTAACCAGAATAGTTTTATTAGCTAGGGACTATTGGCCCTCTATAATGCAAGATGCCAAAAAGTTGGTAAAAAGTGTGATCCATGCCAGCGATATGGTAATGAAATCCATACCCCAGCTGTCCCTTTGGAATCAATTTCTGAGCCAATACCTTTTGCTCGATGGGGGTTGGATTTAGTAGGACCTCTACCCATGGCATCCGGGGGGTGCAGAACTATAATCGTCGCCATTGATTACTTTTCAAAGTGGATCGAAGCAGCTCCATTAGCAGGTACAACATCAAAATCTGTTATAAAATTCATCTTATCCAATATCTGTTGCAGATTTGGAATTCCACAAAAAATAACCACAGACAATGGGCAACAGTCTGACAACAAAGAAATGGAGAATTTGTGTGCCTCTAGAGGCATACAACATTGCCTATCTTCTCCTTTCCACCCACAAGAAAATGGTCAGGTCGAAGTGGCCAACAGGACAATATTGTCTGGTATAAAGAAGAATTTAGAAGGGGCTGCTGGAAAATGGCCAAGTTACTTGCAAGAAGTTTTGTGGGCTTACCGGACCACTCCCGGGGCAGCAACACAAGAGTCTCCCTTTGCCTTAGTATATGGGATGGATGCCATAGCTCCCATAGAAGCTACTCTTCATTCATTTCGAGTTCATAATTTTTCCGAACACGCTAACGAAGTGGCAGTCAGAGGCCAGCTTGACTTAGTAGAAGAAAGAAGAGTTAAGGCTCACCTTAGAGCTGCACACTATCAAGGTTTGATGAGAAGCAGGTTTGCTTCTAAAGTTAAGAGAAGGGATTTTCAACCAGGGGATAGGGTATTAATAAACGTTTTCCTACATACTAAAGAGAAGCAGTTCGGTAAGTTGGCTCCAACTTGGAAAGGACCCTATGTGGTCATTGAAAAGCTTAAGCCAGGGACCTACCGGCTCCAACACAAAGATGGAAGGATTTTGAATCACCCCAGGAACATTGAACACCTCCGGTTGTACTTGGAATAAAAACTATGTAAATATTTACTTGTTTAAAAGTTCATGTAAATATTTGGGGTATACTCTTTCCTACCCTGGTGGCGCGGGGAGGTTTTAATGAGGTGTCCGAGATTTTTTAATAAAATTTTATGCCTTCTTAAAAGATCCGGAATGTTTCAACACTCACACTTTAAACATTGGTCATCGGAGAATTTAAACACTCTCACTTTAAAATACTTGTGAAATAACTAAGGGCTGCTTAAACATTAGCGACCGAAATTGAAAAAAAATCATGAAACGATGCAAGAGTTATGCAAAATAAAACTGCCAATTAAAACATACGAAATGCCTTGTCCATCTAAGGACTTTGAATTGTCAAAACAAGAAAGGTTTATCCAGACAAGTACCGGACACGGTTACAAAAAATGCCTTGGCCATCCAAGGACTTTGGTTCAATCACAACAAAATTAAAAAGATAATTGATATTCTAAGATTGAGCCTTTGAAGATGCCTCAGCCTCACTTGGCTTCTTCTTCTTTGGGTCGTCATCTGGGCTCTCCCCAGTCTCTTCTTCTTCATCACTGGTGTCCTCACTGGACATGGTATGATGAGGAATGTCTTCGTACTCCACGAATTGCCATAAATCTCTCAAGGTCTTCTTCGGAAACGTTTCATGAAAAAGGAGAACCATATCTGACCTGACCTCAACATACCTTGCCTCCTGAGAATCTATCACCTCATTGGTATAAGCATCTATCCTAGCCTGGATTGTTTTCTCTGGCTCCCTTAACAAATCAGCCTTTTCTTGCTCAACCTTGAACACAGTATTCTCAAGAGAGATCTTGTCATTAGTTAAGGCCTGAATGGTGCTATCTTTGGTCTTCACCTCCTCTTTTGAAGAAAAGAGGTCTTTTATGAGATCAGATTGCTTTGACTGGAGTTCTTTGACAACTTCTTCTAAAGTGGCCAACTTTGGCTAAGTCCTCCTGACGTTTCTTTAACTCCTCATTCTCTTTCCTCAATGCCTCAGTATTTTGGTTGGCACTAAGAAGATCGCTAGACAGTTTCTCTTTGTCAGAATTGAGGGTGTTGATGATGGATGACTGATTGCGTACTTGCTTCTCCAAAATAAGTACTGGCTGGATATTGCTTAAAATGGAGTGAGCAATGACATCTCTTTCGCTTGAGACAGAAAAAGACTTACCTTTGAATGTGACGGTGTTCGAAGAACTTGGGCGGAGGTAGGGCCTAGCAAAATTATCCCTAGGGAGGTTTTCAAAATAAAGACCAATCCCCTCAAGCCTAGTAATGTCGACACCATCAATACTGATAGCCCCTCCTCTAACCTCTCCGGTTTGAAAGTCACCAGGGATCTCTTCTGCTTTCGTAGGATCAGTAGGGTCAACTGGAGGCAGTTGCTCCGGATCCCGGAGAGAAACCTCATCTCCCTTCGAAGTTTTCTTTCTCTTGGCGTCCCGGCCTACACCTTCTGCTCCCCGTTTTTTGTCCTTAATGGGGACCTTTCGAGGTTTTGGAGACCAAGCAACTTCCTTGGTGCTCTCGTGTTCCATCACTTGTAGTAAGGCATCATCGATTTGCCCTTAATCTTGTCCCTCTGGGTTTGTTGGGACAGCTTCCTCCACCTCGGTAGGATTGGCCTCTACCACCCATTGCTTCGCCTTAACCTTTTTACATTTCATCTTGCTTGGGGCTTTAACTCTGCCCGGCAATATCAATTTTCCATTTTTCCCTCTGTCTTCCAGAGAATCACTCCCGGAGGGGTGGAGTGGTTAATTCCTCCCAAGACAGATCTCTCCGGTTTGTTGTATTCCAAAGGTAGGATCTGGTTAAATTGCCTCTGGTAAAGCAGTTGTGGAAGCGGTTTGCCCATTTTTCAGCTGTCCAAGCATTCAGCTTGGTACAAGTATTCTGCCCGGCCTCTAAGTAATCTTTCAAATCCTTGGGCACCACTGTCAAAAAGCAAAAGAAAAAAGAATTAGATAAAAAAGTTTTTATAAGTAAAAGTAGAAGTATCTGGTGAGATTGTTACCATCACTTCGCCATATGCTGGTGAGCATACTTGGGTTGACACCAGCTTTAATTTTCTTCCCATTCTCCCAAGCACCACTGACGAACATAAATTGAGTCTTCCAGCCTTTTTCCGACTCGAGTAAGTCATCCACTACCTTGTAGTTGTCATCCATGTTGAAGTAATAGAAAATGATTACATGATTTCTGTAGAAGTTTGCCACAACATCAAATTGCTCCATCGGTAGAGGAATTCCGGAGAGCCTTGAAGCCATGATACATGCCATGAGGGTGAACCATGCATTAGGGCTTAGCTGGTTTGGGCAAAGCTTAATCAGATGGAAATATCTGACTATTTCTGGGTCCAAGGGAAACCTAAGTCCCCATTTGAACAACTCAGTGTAGAAGACAATCTCGTTGAGCTTACAGTCCATGAGCGTCTCCAGATCGATTGGAATCCTTACTTTAACATTCTCTGGAATACCCCATTTGTCCTTATCCGGCCAAGTTCAGCTGTGTGAATGAAAGCATAGTTGATCTTCAGCAAGGCCAACAGATATTTGACACTCACTTTGTAGAAACAAGGCCCCACTTTTCCCGCAAGGCACTCCGGCAGGTCCGGATGCTTTAGACACACTTTTTCCTTGCCTTTGCTCTTCCTAGCGATGGCAGTCTCACTTGTTTGCCCGGAGACGTCAGTCTCAAGAGAGGCTTCTTCAACGCTGTCCTCCATCACATCCTCCATTACCGTGGAGGGGTTGTCAGTTGTTTTAGGAAGAGAAGGGCTGGTGGTTGGCTCAGTAGGCCCTCCGGATTGTTGAGCATCCTTTCCCTCTTGTGGTCTAGAGTCCGGTTGGGGCTCGGACCCGGAGGTCTCTTTTCGAAGACTTGAGCTAGTTACCTCCGGACCGGACAACTTGTCTTTGAGAATTTTGATGGGTGCTTCTAATCCTGTGGTTTTACTTTTTGCCCCGGATTTCGAAGGTGTGGTTTTTTATTTAGGCTGTGTGCCAGCAGCTTGCCCTTTTACCAGACGACCCCTTCGTCTATCTACCAGTTTCTCAGGGGAGATATCAGCATCTGACCCCATAGAAATAAATGGTGAAGGTTTCTTAAACTTGTGCCTGCGTGTCCTGGTTCAACAACAGGCTCTGACTCCTTGACCGATGAGCCCGAAACGATTGGTGAAAGGTTGGACTGGAACAACCTCCTAGGTTTAGCACTCTTAGTTGAAGAAGAGCCTCGATCAGGCTCTGAGCATGGTGTTTCCGGTTTATCAACAGGGGAAACAGGGAGGCCTGCAGAGATGCGCTCGTTCAACCTTTTGAGCTTTTTCCAACTCTGACAAATTGAGCCACCCACCTTTTACTAAAGCATTTCTTGTTGTGAACATAAACTCACACAAAAAGAAAGTTTTTTTGAGAGATGAAAACTTTGAAGATTAACAGAGTAGAGATAAATGAAATGATAAAACAGTGAAAAGTAAACTGATTTATAGTAAAAGAACAAAAGATGCTTCGATACCTAGGAGGATTCGAAAGGGTAGATGCAATAATTAAAGACGGCGCTGATGTCACCCGCATTAAATGAAGAAGTTGCTTTTTGAAGCAAGTGGGAGTGCCATTCTAGGACAAAAACGGCCAGTGTAGCGAATCAGAGAAGGACACGTGTCCCAGGATCTCTGGTGAAACCGCTCATCTTCTGAGGGTTTCAGTCTGTTCGGATAAAGTTATTACACATTTTTGAAATGTCCGGACAAAGATATGAGTACACTTGAGCTATTTTTTAGGTCTTTCCAAACGCCTTTGAACACAACCTAAATTAGGGGCAACTGATGAGTCCGGAATTTATTGCCACTCTTTATGAGAACCGGACAGGGATAATTCGGACAACATCGACCCACTGAACCATCCGAACTGAACTAAAGTAATAAAAACTTAATCACTTCATGACTAAGCTGATTATCTACGTGCGTAAAACTAATGAGTCTTTGAACTCGACCCGAATCCATAAGTCAACCCGAAAGCCCTTGTGGCCCACCATTAAGGGTATAAATACCCAACCACTTTCATTTAATGAGGGTAATGAAAATTAAATACAACCAAGCAGCTCAATTCTCCCACTACACTCTATCCAAACATTAAATACCTTTGAAACACCACAAAACTCTAGACAAAATTACCCTCAACCGAAAATAAACCACACTATGACTGATGTTGGAATAAGAGAAATCTGAATCTCGGTAAGTAACGATTTCAACCATATCAATTCTGCTGATAGGTTTGCTAATGCACGATATTCTGATTCAGTGGAGGACCTGGCCACGACATTTTGTTTCTTGGAGGACCAGGAGATGAGGGTTTCTCCACGGAAGACACAATACGCTCTAACACTGCGACGATCATCAGGTGACGAAACCCAATTGGCATCAGAATACTCGTGAAACAGTAGCTGATAGCACGGTTTGATATGAAGACCTAACCAGTGAGTGCCAGATAAGTAAGGTAACACTCTCTTTAAACTTTGCAAGTGTATAGATATAGGGCTTTGTTGATATTGCTTCAGACTGTTGGCAGCGTAAGCTATGTCAGATCGTGTGTGGGTCAAGTACTGTAAAGCACCTAATAAGCTTATGTACTATGTAGGACAAAACAGAGGCGAACCATCATGAGTGGAGTGCTGGGTACCAGCTACCATAGGAGACAGACACGGCTTGGACATGGACAGCTCTTGTGCAAGCAGTAAGTTCTCTATGTACTTGTGCTGTGTTAGGTATAAGCCTCTCTGGTCACGATGAACTTCTATTCCCAGGAATAGATGGAGTGGCCCCATGTCTTTGAGAGAAAAGGTAGCATTGAGATTGTGAATGAACTGAGTTAAACAGACTATGTCATTCCCAGTCACAACTATATCATCTACATAGACCATAATAAGTAGAATAGTTGCCTTAGAGACCAAGTAAAAGAAGGAGCAATCAGCTTTTGAGTTGCAGAGGCCCCAACTCAGAAGTGTATCCCTTAGCTTAGAATACCAAGCTCTACGGGCTTGCTTTTGACCATAGATGGCTTTGTGTAACTTTCAGACATGTGTAGGATGAACATGATCCACAAAGACCTGAGGTTGTGTCATGTACAAAGTTTCTTGTTATACTCCATTGAGGAAGGCATTGTTTATGTCAAGCTGCCTCATTGTCCGACCCTTAGAAACAGAAATAGTGAGTATTAACCTGATAGTAGAAGCTTTAATGACTGGACTGAAGGTCTCATAAAAGTCAACACCATGTGTTTGTTGAAAACCCTTAGCCACCAAGCGTGCTTTGTATCGCTGAAGAGAGCCATCCGAACCATACTTTACCTTATACACCCACTTACATCCAATGACAGTAGAAGAATCAGACACTGGTACTAAAGACCATGTGTTGTTGGCCAGAAAAGCATTATACTCACTCAACATAGCTTCTTGCCACTCAGGATGCCCAGCAGCCTCAGAAAACCGAGTAGGTTCAAAAACACCTTTATCAGTAGTAACAAGAGACCACGCATATGGTAACTTAGGTTTAGATATGCCACGTTTTCGTCTAGTTTGCATGCTATGAGTGTTTTGTAATGTGTGGGAAGTAAAGGAAGTATTAGGGTTGGGAAATGGTACGTCAATGGTCAGTGTAGGTGTAGATTTAGGATGTTGTTTGTTGCTGATATTTGTGGGTACTGAGTCTGAAGGAATATTTATTGATAGAGACTGTGAGTGTGATAGACTAGTTACCTTAGGATAGGCAGTTGGAAGTCTTGGAGTATAGCTCTGTTGCTGTAAGTGAGCATTGCACAAAGGTGTATGTTGTTCAATTGGAGCTGCAGAGTTAGAAACCTTATAGGATACCTTTTCATTTGTCACAAGACCTGTAGGAAGACTAGGAAACCAAAGGTTAATAAAAGACCTAGAAACTGACTAATTTTGGTGTGTATTTAGGAACCTAGTGTGAAAAGGGAAGTCATCCTCATTAAACACAAAATTTCTAGAGACACACACCCTACCACTAAAGCTGAGACACTAGTAGCCTTTGTGCCTTTGACTATCACCCAAGAAGACACATTTTATAGAATGAAATTGAAATTTATGTGTTTGGTAGGGTCTTAGGCAGAAAAACAAGAGCACCCAAGAGTTTTGAGACTTCGGTAGTTAGGTTCTTTGTGAAAAAGTGTTTCAAAAGGAGATTTATTGTTGATGATAGGTGTAGGAAGTCTCTTTATTAAGTAAACACTAGTTTCAAAAGCTTCAACCCAGTATCTGTAAGGTAAGTGAGATTGTGCTAAAAGGGTTAACCCAGTTTCCACAATATACCTATGTTTTCTCTCACCACCCCAGTCGCTTTGAACAACTTTGATAGACCTTTCAAACTGAGTTTCAACCAGGACTTTAAAACTTTTGAATATTTCAAAGACTGGGCTTTTATCCCTGATGGGATATAACCAAGTGTACGTGGAGAAATCATCCAAGAACAACACATAGTACTTACACCCACCAATAGATTGAATAGGAGTAGGGCCCCAGACATCAGTACGTATTAAGTCAAGAAAATTTGTAGCATGAGAACTAGAAACATAATAAGGTAGACTGTGAGACTTGCCCAACTGGCAAGCCTCACAAAAGGTGATTGTATTTCTCAAAATAGAGTTCAACTTACATGACCTAATAACAGTAGCTAAGACCCTCTGAGATGGATGGCCAAGTTTCTTATGCCATCCATCTTTGACAGACTAAGATACAACAGTAGAGAAAACACTAAGGACACCTAGATTTAGATCAGACTGTGACTTAGAGAAGGTATCCATCTTGTAGAGTCCATCTTCAGACCTCCATCTGAGCAGGATGCTCCCTGTTGCCTTGTCCTTCACAAGATAGAAACCCTTACGAAACTCCACAAAAACATTGTTGTGATTGGTTAGTTGAAAAACCAAAAGTATATTTTTGTTAATCCTAGGAACATGAAGAATAAGTTTTAAGAAAATAGGTTTCTTGGTTAAAGAGTGCAAGGTAGACTGACCAATGTGAGAAATGGGATCTGTTACCTGAGTACTCAGACTTCTGAGTCATCTGACTGGTGCTCCCTGTGACATGGTGACTAGCACCACTGTCACCATACCAGACCCCTTCACTTGTAGTGTCTTATATACCCAATAGAGCACTCTGATCTCCCTCTGATCGAGACTGCTCTGAGGAGGTAGAGCCCATAATTCAGGGATCATCCATTTAATAACAAACAACAGCAGAGCGACCATACCTAATACATATCTGACAGGTTGGCTTGTTCTGTGAGAACTTTCCTCCTGTGACCCTGTAAAAGTTACCCCTTTCTCTAGTTCCATAGTTAGCATTAAACCCATCTCTTCCTCTGTAACCTCTGTTAGCACCTCTGTTATTAGGAAAAAAACCTCTATGATTAGAGTTAGTGAGTTGTTGCTTTGATTCACTTATACGAGAAAAATTTACACTAGATATATTGATGTTAGACACTGAAATTTGTAAACCAGTGAGTTCCTCAAGTCTGCTTTCAAATGTTAGCAAGCTTGTTTGTAAGTTAAGCTAGCACAGCCCTTCCATATCAGCAAGACTGGCCACAATGGGTGTATATTCTGAATCAAGACCTGTAAGGACTTATGTTACCAGATCATCAATATAAGTTAGACAACCAGCTAGGATTAGGTTGTCATAAATTATTTTCACCTTATTTAAGTACTCAAACATTGTTGAGGCTCCTTTACGAGTTCTTTAAAACTCAACCTTGTAATATGTAATCCTGGCTCTAGTCTGTGAACCAGACAACTTGCCAGCAGCCTCTCAAAGATCTTTAGCTGACTGTTCTTCCACCAACTGAGCTGCTATCTCAGGGCTCATAGTGGAGTAAAGCCACCCAAGTAGCAGCTGATCTTTAGCCACCCATTCTTCAAACTCTGGATTCTCAGTGACAGTACCCTCTGTGTTTGTAACAAACTTAGGTGGACAAACCTTTTCTCTAGTGATAAAACACCATAGTTTATTACCTTTAATCATAGGTAAAACAATGGTTTTCCATAAGAGATAGTTGCTTCTATCTAGACGAATATTATTGACAATGCTGATTTAATGCAAGTGCATGTTTTTTGAGAAGAAACATGAGTTGTTCGAGACGATAGATCCAATGGAGTACGAGCTAAAAGATGGGGAATCGTTTGAAGTTTCCATTGAAGGCTTGAAGGTGGATCTGATACCAAGTTAGATTGAAGAAGAAAAACAAAATAGTTTAGAAATATAAATCTTTTTTTGATTCCTGAAAGAGCACCATAAAATTCTGCTGCTTATATACAAGCACAAACACTAACAACCTTGGGAATATTCCCATATGAGGTTGTTAGTGATTTATAGACTTTGTTTGGTTACAAAGATAATATTCAGTTACATTTGTTTGGTTACACTGATATAATAAAGCCAAGTATTAGTGACTTGCTCTAAATGGGTCATGGATAGTCTTCTAACACCTTCTAGACCAAGCCTTGAGTGCTGACCGATCCAATACCAAAACACACACAACAACACCGTTTAGAGTTAGACACTAAGTGAGGAGCTGAGTTTAGGGTTGTCTTCGACCAGCTCCTCTTCTTCTTTCTTGACCTCTCCAATGGATATCTTGGGAACACCATGATCTCCAATATAATGTAACCCAAGTAGTCAAGATTAAACATTTTTAGACATGTAACACTTTTTGTTTATAAATCTTGTAGCCCAAAAAGCTATAATTAATTCAAAACTCAATTCATTGACACATGAATCCTACTAGTTGAGTTAAGTCGTGATACTAGTTGAGTTAAGGCGTGGGTATCATTATACCTTAAGAATATTTACTTTATGGAGTGAATTGAAATTTCTAATGCATGCAAAACATGCACAAATAAGTATCCTTATGAAAGAGTAGTTAGGTTTAGAGTTATATCATTTCTCATAAAAAGAAAGGTCACATAGGAAAATATATGAAGTATATTAATTAAATATGTAGCAGTAAGAAACAATGTTGGACAACACATGTAGAAAACCTTAGATTGGGCAATGAATGTTTAACTTGTCTCCACAACATGCATGCGTTGAGCACACGATGTTTTGAGCAGGATCTCACACTCCTTTTCAAAGTAACAAACTCCTAAAGTCACCTCTCATTGGTATGAGAAGCTTTTATTTCCAAGTAAAGCTATTTTTAAAAAAATCATTAACAAAAAGTATATCGAATTTAAATCTTGACTTAGAGAGTATTTGAGTAGGACCTTATCGGTCACTATACATCGAGTTAAATACATATTTAGATTGAGAGCATACCAACAATAAGAAAATTCATAAGATTTTCTAATTGGTAAGAATCACATAACATAATTTCATTACGATATCTACTAGAAACGTTACAAGACTTTAAAATAAGAGATACAAGATTTAAAATAAGAGGTGAAACTCTATTTTTGACCTAGAGTAATACACCATCATTCACTTAGGGAAACCAAACTGTTAGACACATCATGTTGACTATTAGAAAAATTTACAACATTGAAAACCTTAGGTAAATGACTTTAGAATCTATGAAATGAACACAGTACTCTTCAACTTGCATAATTCACCCTCGGTTATTCGGGTAAGTTATCACTAACTTTATGGCCTAGTAAAATTGTCATCAAATTCAAGGTATATAGGATTATGTAGTGTAAGTTTCTAAATTTATAGTAAAGTTTTGTTGCATTTGGTAACATGTAGTTTATTATATAAAGTAGCAGTTTTAGCTGTAAATGCGTTAATTTGAACTGCAAATGTGTGTAATTTTTATATTTTCACCACGGTTATCAATGATTGAATTCTTACTAAAATACTCAACTTTCACTAATATTAACTAAGGAGTTCACGTGACAACATTGCTAGCACCATTTTCCACAAACGAGTCATTTTTAACTAGTTGATTTTTGGTATATATAAAGGCTCTCTATTCTTGCTCAGACTTGTTTTGATCACTATGAATAAACTCCAACACAATATGATCCCCTTTCAGTTGCAGTTATGGATAATAATTTTTTCCGAACATGTGGGTTCCCCATCCGACCCTATCCGATGAGATGAGTTATGGGTTTTCAAAAATTTACATGGAAAAATTATGGATTTAAAAATTTACTATCCACCGGGTTTTGATCGGATTGTAGATTTTAATAAAAATTTGTGGGTACCAATCCGAACCTGACCCACCGATAATATGCAACAAATACCCGTAAAATTAATATTGATATAAAATAATATATTATTCAGTATTGTTTATAAAATTTTAAGCTAAAGTCATTCACATCATATACCAAAACTATACATTGATTATTACTGGATAACAAAATATTTTATTAATTATTACTACGTATAATATATTTTGAAAACTATTATTCTACCTTTAAATATTATATTTGATTTTTCAATGTCTTTTTTAAATATTTTTCCATTCTTGTCTATATAAAATTAATATATAATTTTCAAATTAATTTTTGAGAATATATAACAAAATAATTATTAATTATCCTTAGATAATGTATTTTTATTTAAAATATCACTCAAAATATAAGCATTTAATTTGATTTTTCAACTTTTTTTCTTTTAAATATTTTTCTTGTGGACTGTATGAAATCTTATCCCCAAACAATTAATGATAAAGCCTACCAAAATATTTGTTATTTATCCTAAATTATATTTTGAAACATATCACTCTATATTTAAAACAAGTTATATTATATATATATTTTTTAATTATAAATATTTTTCTAAATTTGTTACTAAATGTTTATATTTGTCATTAAATTTAAGAGTTATATTATGTCTCATATATATAATAATTATTATTTTAATATATTATTTTTTGTTCTGTTAATTGTTTATTGGATAATTAATTACGAATGCTTTTATGGATAAATCCATGATGCATGGCCACCGCGGGTGGGTACCCAAATCCGACAGGTTTGGCGATGGAACAAGATCTTCTGTCCGGACGGATATCCGAACCCGATGGATTTAGAAAAATAAACGTGGGATATGTATTAGTTTAGCAATATCTGCACCCAATTCGACCCATTGTCATCCCTAGTTGCAGTAGACACTTATGAGATCATACTTGCCACGCACTTGACAAGTAGTAGTGGTGTATCTTCCCTCCTTTAATTATTTATAGTTTTTTGAATACGTATTTCTTCCACAAAAACATCTATCTTGACCCCCTAAAGTAATCACTATTATGAACTTTAAAGTTATTAGGTGTCATATTCTTAACTTTTATAGTTGTGAAGTTGATTGAGGCATGATCCAAATTAACTATCGAGTCATAAAACATGGTTAGTTGTTCTAGCCTATTCTCAAAAGTAAGGAGAGTGGCTTGCAGATCTAGTTATTTTTTCACCTTGGTGTCAACAAGACTAACTGCAATTAGTGTGTACACAACATTTGAACTTGTAAAAATTTGAGACATTTGGTAATCAACAAAAACAGGAGACCCAGCTAGGTTAAGTTTTTTGGAGACCATTTCATTTTTCATAGATACTCTTCCATAGTATTGCTTCATTTGCAAGTCTTATGAAATTCAGACTTCAAATAAGTAATTATAGATCTAGTTTGAGATCTTGAAAGTCTAATGTGTTGTCCTATAAAACTTTTGAAGTTTCTTCTTCCATAAGCTGAACAACTATGTTTTAGGTTATGGTGTTATACAATCACTCCAAGAGTAGCTGATCCTTGACTATCTAATAACCATATTAAACGTTTTCTATCACAACATTATCTGCTCAATGAATAAGCTAATGAAAACATGATTTATCTCAACTAATGATATCTCATAGCTTGTTTCCTCTAATAATTGGTAAGATCATAGTCTCCGAATGCATAAAGTAATTTATATCTTAGTTGGTTGCATATAAAGTACAAATTTGATTAATTTTTAAGTTATTGCTTCTTAAAAGATGATAAATATTAGCACACTAAAAATCTAAAGACTCCGAGTTAGCTGGATAATTGAATTTGCTAATGAATGTATATAACTCGGATACCAACGGATAAATAATAAAAAGAATGTGTTCTAATCCTTTTAAGATTTTCGTAGTTATTTTATTAATTTCAAATCATGTCTTTCTTTCATCGCTAGAAGTGACTATTAATAGTTGTAGAAGATGTACAAGTTGCTGCATAGGGTGCTGGATTTTTAAATAACTATCCATGTTTGTACCATTGTACAAATAGAATAAATAAGTTGTATTTGGGATCATTTACAACGGTTGTAATGTGCTGTAGAAGGTACATGTTTTTTCGGCTTGAACTTCTATTTATTCTTTGTGTTTGGTCTTGTAATCATTTTTGGAGTGAGGCTTCTTTAGTTGGTTTAACACATAACGCAACTAAATAGGAAACACTTACACAACTCCCAAAACGCTTATTTTCGCCTCGAGATAGTCGCCTACTCTTGTTTACTCAAATTAACGACCGTAAGCTCGCATGATTTGTTCGTCGCATCTACTTTAATTGAGCTTACTCCAACCTGGTTTTTAACTACTTTTATCATGTAAACTGTGTTGGATAAACATTGAACAGACACGTGTTATTATGTCAGTTAGTAAGATAAGATCAAACAGTTAGTAATTTGTCTATATAAGAGACAAACCGTGTACATTTGATCTTCGAAATGACCGTTATCATTTCCATCATATTAATCTTTGAAATGACCGTTATCATTTCCATACTGATCTTGAAATGACCGTTATCATTTCCATAAAAATTTATAGAAATGTGAGATATCATTTCTATACTTGCTGTCTGGTTTGTTTGTTTAATAAGAGGGAACTCCTTCAAACTGCAGTAAAGCGACCTCATAAAATATATTGTTTCTACTCTGTATATGTTTTCAAAATTAGTTGTGCAAACATAATATACATTAATGGAAAAATAATGTTTTATAACCCGTCGTCATTTAATCCGTTGCGAATCGACTTTCGTTATTACCACGAATTTATAACCGACCAAATATTTGGTAGCAAATCTCATTGGTTTACATAACCATTGACGATAAATATAAGTTCATGTCTCTTATTTCATTTATAATAATAAGAAATTAATATTTTGCCTCCTATTTTTACTTTATTTTCCCTCGACTCATTTATCTGTTTTATTTTCCCTTTCTTTACCCAAATCATCTCAGACTCTACGCCTTTTCTTTGTTCCCAGATACAAAACTCTTTTCAGCTCAATATATATTTGACCTTTTTCAAACCCTTCTTTTCTTCTTCCTTCTCAGCCATAAATATTTTTTCAGCCAGTAAATCCTTTTTCCAAACACTTCAATTTTTTTCCTTTTCAAAACCTTTATTAACCCTTCAAGTTTTCCCTTTAATCCATAGTTTTTTCAAAATTTCATCCAAATTTAAATATCTATACATTTAAATATCACGAAGAAATTCGAAAGTTCTAAACTAGATTTTGAAAGAGAGTTCTGTTATCTTGAAAAAATTAGGCTGAAATTAAAGGTAAATTGTCTCTTAACATTAATTAGTATTATTCCTGCTTAATATATGCAATATTACGTTGGAATTTGTTATTGACCTAAATTATTCAATTAGTATTATATATATTAAATAGGGTTGATTTGGAGAATTTGGATGGTATTTGATTTGAGGTTACAATTGGGATTGGGTTTGATTTATGGTTCAAATTAATATATTTGACATTGTAGTTGAGTTTGTTTCCCGTTTGGTGCCAAATTGTATGCGAAACATTTAGTAACTTAATTGCTAACAATCTAAAAAGTTATGTAATTGGAATAAGGTCATCTTTTTTTATGTTTCTGAGTTATGTGAAAATGTCAGGCAACTAAATCATCATAATAGCTTATCATTGCCACCATGGGTGTAAGTTTTGGAACGGAATTATATGCATTCAAAGAGTATTGTTAACTTTGATTTGAAGTGTTACAACTTATTTGTTAACTTGAGAGATTATGCATTTCCCATTTGTAAGGTATTTAGGCTCATTGGATTTTTTAAAGCAGGTATTGAGAGATAACCTTAGCTGTGTTGCTGATGTAACAACCACTAGCGGAATTATATGGAAATAAGCGGGGCGGAAAGATATTAAAACTTTGACGCCGATGTTGCCTCTTAGGTGGTGGGTAATCATTTCGGACGCGTCTTATGCATCTGATGAGGCGTTTTAAGACCTAGTTTTCCATATTCACTTTCATTTTCTATTTTTAAATTTATCTAAAAAATAAATATTAATATTTATTATTATCTAGATAAATATATAACGCTAAAATTTTATTATTATTTTATTTGTTTTTATACTTTATTTATTATTATTCTTTCAAAATATCCAAAATTATTAGTCTACTAATCTTAAAATCTAAGTTAGATTTAGAGATAATCAAAATAGAACTATATATGAGTAAAATGAAGCGGCATGGCACCAAAATGTCTAATTTTATCGATAACATTAATGCTTGTGAAAAAAATAATATAATAAATTACAAATGTAGCTCATGAATAATAAAAGATTGAGAAATAGAGGGATTTAAAAATATGCCAGAAGACTGATTTAATTTTGTTTGAGAAGAGAAAATAATATAACTTCCCATATACTTATAATTTCATTCCATCAGAAACCAACTACCCACAATTTTATTCCATTAGAAATCCACTACTCACCACTAATTAATGATCTTGGAGGAAGGAGACGGAGGTGGTAACAACCTTATATATGTGTTAGTTAAGGTCAACAAGTCCAAATCCTTAATTCTCCTTTTGGAGGTAGGCGGTTTTGGGTTATCAAAGCTAAAAGCAATACTTCGGTTAGTGATTGTGTGAGCTGAATCCTTCTTTAGATGGCTCCCGAACTTCCGAATTGGAACAATATTATGGTGTCTGAAAAAGTAAACTTCTATAATTAGGTCAGAAATAGAAGTATGAATAGTCGAGATTCAGAAACTGTGTTAGATATATATTTATATATACAGTCTGGTCTAGTGTTCTATTTATATGTGGGTGACTACAACTACCCAATTTGTAGGATTTGTAATTTTTTAGCATTTTGTTTACAAAATGCCAATTACTCTCATAGTATTTATAAGTTTTCATCATTTTATTTCTATTTGTGAGTTAATATTCTTAATCTCTCTTTTGATGTCTTCAATTCTGTCTGATTGTCTAGAAAGTCAATGGTTATGTCGACATGTCAAGAGTAATCCTCATTCCGGTCTTAAAGGACTCCTCGGAAACGAGAGTGTCTCTCACCGGCAGCTGAGGGAGACTAAGAAAGAAGAGAAGTCAGCTAGGGTTTCGAAGGGTTTCGAAGTACAACCAGCTGACTTCCTCTTCTTCATCTTGAAACAACAAGTTGAGAAATCATATGGAACTCTCCCTAAGGTGTTTCGCGTCAAGCATTGGGCAAGACCCAAGACCCAAAGTTTGTGACTTACACTAGACTCATCACAAGTTAAAACATTGTGCTAGTCCTTTGGACTTGTCACACTCTCTTGTACAAAATTCAAAATGTAACTATGTGTGTCTTATTTACATTCAATCCGTTAGAACAATAAAAGATTCCCTCACATCCTGTACCAACTACCTATATATATGGTAGTGTTTTGAGCTGTTGAAATTAAAGGAAACAAAACGAATAAAATACAAAGAATCAGTTAAGGATCAACTCTTTCTGGGTTGACTTTACTTAACCATGAGCCCAAAGGTAGCTGCTCAGTTAATGGAGGATGAGACTTCAAATGGTCTCTGGGAAGCTGCAAGAAAACTCGCTAGCTCACAAACAAGAGCCACAATTACATATTTTGAGTATGAGTTCCAGCGAACTCGTAAAGGTAACACTTCAATGTTTGAATACGTGAACAAGATGAATTCTATTTGTGATAATTTGCTGCTTGCTGGTTGTGGTGTGTCTATGGATGACTTAGTCACCCAAGTTCTAGCTGGATTGGACTCAAAATACACCCTATTATGGTGAGTCTGATAGACAAAGAGGACTTGAGTTGGCTATATCTACAAACAAGTCTGCTCACATCTGATAGCAAACTTGAATCATTGCTAAATCTACAAAGCGATCGCTAACATGGGTTTGGCCTCTGTCAACTTCACTCAAAAGACAGATCTCAAGCAACAAGAAAACAATAGCAGCTCAAGAGGTTTCTATGGTGGTACCAGAGGATAGATTAAAAACTATAGAGGGAGGTCTAACTACTCAAACAATAGCAGAGGCAGGGGTAACTACTACAGAGGAAGAGGTGGTAGGTTCTCTCAGAACAAACCAACCTGCCAGATTTGTAGTAGGTATGGTCATTCTGCCCTGTTTGCTACTACAGAGATGATCCCTCTGTCACGGGAAACACACCAACAGATCAAGGTAAAAATGAAGGAGAACAAGCTTCCTATGTTACTACTCAAGACATTATAGGTGACAATGCCTGGTTTGTTGACAATTGTGCTAGCCACCATGTTACAGGAAATTCAGGTTTGTTGACTCAAATCTGAGTACTCATGTAATAAGAGTGTGCTGGTTGGTAGTGGTCAAAGGTTACCTATTAAACATATTGGCAGTTCTAACCTATATTCTAAAACCAAAAGACCTATTTTACTCTCAAATATTCTACATGTTCCCTAATAAACAAGAATTTAGTTTCTGTTTTTCAACTTACTAAAAATAATAATGTGTTTGTTGAATTTCATGATGGGTTTTGCTTTGTGAAGGAAAAAGGAACAAGGACTATTCTTCTAAGAGAGACATTTGAGAATGGTTTGTATATGTTGGAAAGCTACCGTAAGTCACAAGCAAGAAAAGCATCAATTAGTTCACCTCAAGCTAATGTTTCCAATGTACAGTCTGTTGTTTGTAATTCCCTAAAGGATGGATGGCATATGAAGCTTGGCTATCCATCTCTAAATACTCTCAATTCTGTTTTAAATTCTTGTAATCTCAACTTAATTGATAATAATGCAATGAACTTTTGTGAGCCTTGTCAATTGGGAATGTGTCACAGTTAACATTCTGGACCTCATACACACTGATGTATTGGGTCATTCTCCTGTTCTATCTACAAAGGGGTATAGGTTCCACGTTATTTTCTTTGATGATCATTCAAGGTACACTTGGTTTTACCCTATCAAGGACAAAATTTGGGTCTTTAACATCTTTAAAAACTTCAAAATCTTGTTGAGAAACAATTTGAAAGGTCCATAAAGGTTGTTCAAAGTGATTGGGTGGGGAATTTAGACCAATACTCTCTTTTGCTAAAGAACAAGCGTTTATACTAAGAATATCTTCCACAGACACCTCTGTAAGGGAAATATGCTAATTTCCTGTCAAATCAGATCAAAAGAAAAAAAAGGAAAGCACAAAACAAAAGTGAAATAAAACACACAATTGTTAACGGAGTTCAGCAAATTATGTCTACGTCTCCGGATCTGTTGCAGATCAATTTTATTTAGAAGAACACAGTGACTCTGCCGTTTTTGGTGAATACACAAAAACCCTAACACTAGGTTCTGTAGAGACTGTAAGAATTAAAAAAGGAAACATATTACACTCCTTCTTAATGTGTAATTTATGACCCACTAAAATTACACTATCTTTTCAATTCACTCCAGTTCTCTTTAATGTGTTTATCACTTGCCTCATCTTCACTGTCTTTTCATCTAGCATCTCTTCCATCAAATAATAACATGTTGAATAAGGCTGGATTATTATGTCAAAATAACAATCTCCCACTTGAAGATTGGTTTCAACCTATCTTCACACCTTGATTTATGCAGCAGATCTTTCTGGTCATATTACTCTTGCAGACAAACTGAAGCTGAACACAACTTCAGTTTTTCAATGGCTACTGTCTTTGTCAACATATCAGCTGGATTCTTGCTTCTTTGGATATTTTTTAGTATTAGCACCTCATCTTCCAATAAAGATCTAATGAAATGATAATGAAGACTGATTTGCTTGGTTCTTGAATGAAATGTTGAATTCTTCGCCAATTGAATTGCGCTTTGACTATCACTATGCAGAACGTTGTTCTTCTGTTTAAATCTTAACTCGGTTAACAAACCTTGAAACCATATCATCTCTTTACTGGCTTCGGTCACTGCTACATACTCATCCTCTGTAGTTGATAGAGTGTCAATTTTCTGTAACTTTGACATCCAACTAACAGTTGTAGTTCCAATAGTAAATATATAACCGGTAGTGCTTTTCCGGTGATCAACTTCACCTCCAAAATTTGCATCTACGCAGCCTTGTACCTTTAACTCACCCTTACCAAAGTACAAACACTTTTCTGTGGTACCTAGTATGTACATCAAACTCCATTTGACAGCTTCCCAATGAATTTTCAATGGGTTTGACATAAACCTACTCACAACTCCCACTGCATGACTAATGTCTGGTCTTGTACAGACCATTGCATACATCAAACTTCCAATAGCTGAGGCGTAAGGAAACTTAGCCATACAGTCTTTTTCTTCATCCGTCTTAGGGGATTGATCCTTAGATAAACGAAAGTGACCTGCCAATGATGTACAAACTGGTTTTGCATCACACATGATAAATCTCTTCAAAACGCGATCGATGTACTCTGACTGAGATAACTGCAAAACTTTTCTATGCTTATCTCTTATGATTTGCATTCCAAGAATCTTCTTCGTAGGACCCAAGTCCTTCATGTCAAATTCTTTTAACAATTGTAGCTTCAATCTTCTAATAGCATCCATATCACAACCTGCTACTAACATATCATCAACATAGAGTAGCAAAATGATATAACTGGACTTATATCTTTTAAAATAGCAACAATGGTCCGCATTAAACTTCTGAAAACTCTTTTTGTGCATAAAACCATCAAATTTCTTGTACCACTGTCTTGGAGCTTGATTTAAACCATACAAACTTTTCTTAAGTCTGCATACCATGTTTTCTTTCCCCTCTTTTAAGAAACCTTTTGGTTGATACATGTATATCTCCTCATCCAAATCCTCGTGAAGAAATGCAGTCTTCCCATCTAACTGTTCAAGATAAAGGTCTTCAATGGCAACAATACTCAACACTGATCTAATAGTATTGAGCTTTACAACTGGAGAAAAAATATCGGTGTAATCAATTACTTCCTTTTGCTGGAACCCTTTGACAACTAGTCAGGCTTTGTATCTCTTAGAGTCATTGTGCTCATCTTTCACCCAATACACCCATTTGTTATGAAGTTCCTTTTTACCCATTGGTAACTTAGTTAGGTCCCATTTATTATTTGAGATTAAAGACTTCATCTCATTTTTCATGGCAAACTCCCACTTACTGGCATCACTGGTCTGGCAAGCTTCATCATAGCATTCAGGTTCCCCTCCATCGGTAAGTAACAGATAGTTCAAGTATCTCATGTTGGGTACATAGGGTCGGGAAGATCTTTGTAAAACAGGAGCTGCCCTTGTCGGCTATAGGATATCGGATTGCTGTCAATCGGTCTGTCCAACGGACTCTCCTTGTTGAGGGGTTAATCTGATCGGCTCTATTTCTTGACTATCTAGGACTCCCTCCATATCTGTAAATACTGATTCATACGGCTTTGAGTCATTTTCTTCAGTTTTATATATGTCTTTGTACATCACTGTTTCATTGAAGATCACATCTCTACTTCGTATCATCTTCTTATTCAACTCATCCCAAACACGATAACCGAACTCATTTTTTCCATAACCGAGCAGGAAACATATTTTCCATTTCGGATCAAGCTTGTTTCTGCCTTGATCACTTATATGAACATATGTTGTACAACCAAAAACTCTTAGATTTGATAATTTTATATCCTTACCACTCTATACCTCCTCGGGTATTCGATGTTCTAAGGGAACCGACAGGCCTCGGTTGACCAGGTAAGCCGATGTGTTGATTGCTTCTGCCCATAACTACTTCGGTAAACCAGAATGTATTCGAATGCTTCTGGCTCTTTCTGTCAACGTTATGTTCATACGTTCGGCAATACCATTGTGTTGAAGTGTACCTGGAACGGTTCTCTCAATCTTGATACCATGCTCATAGCAAAAGTTCTTGAATTTGGTGTCCTCATATTCACCACCATTATCAGTTCTCAGCTTTTTAATCTTCAGACTTGTCTCATTCTCAACCATAGATTTCCATCTCCTAAAAACAGCAAACACTTCAGATTTATGCTTCAGAAAATAAACCTATAGCTTTCGAGAATGATCATCGAAATAAACCTAAAAACGAAATAGTGTTTCCCTCCTATAGATGAAACAGTTGTTGGCCCCCAAACGTCATAGTGAACAAGCTCCAGTCTTTCTTTCTTTGGGGTTCCACCACTCGTCTGAAACTGACCCTTTTCTATTTTCCAAGTATGCGATCTTCACACATGTCTATATCGACTGACTTTAGAACTGGAAGCTTCCCATTCGAGTATATAATTTTCATACCCTTCACACTCATATGGCCAAGCCTCTAGCGCCAAACATTTGGATTTTCGTTTCCTGCTGCTATTGCAATTGAACAGCTCATCTCTGCTGTCTTGTAATGAGTACCACTCTTCTTTCCGCGAGCAACCGTCATTCCTCCCTTTGAAATTTTTCAATTGTCACCATGGAAGATCGTATTATAGCCTTCGCTAGCCAACTGCCCTACAGAGATTAAATTATTTCTGAGACTGGGAATATGTCTGACATCTTTCAGTTCCCATACAGACCCATTCAACTTAATCTTCACAGTACCTTTACCAATAATATCACAAGGTTAATCATCACCAAGATATACTTTTTCAAGGTTACTAGGGACATACCTCTCGAAGAATTCTTTCTTAGAAGTCGCGTGAAACGATGCTCCAGAGTCTAATACCCAAGACTCTTCCGTGCTTTCTAAGGAGCATATTAACGCATCGTCTCCTTCTAAAGTGATATTTTCCTCTGTCTTCTTCTCCTAGTCCTTTGGTTCTCTCTTGCACTGAAATTTATAGTGCCCGGTCTTCCCACAATTCCAACACTCGTTGTTTCTCAACCCCTGTGAATTTTTAGGATTCCTAGACTTGGACCTCCAGTCTCTTGATTTCCCTAGGTAGTTCGATTTACCGCGTTCATATACTCTGGTTGAATTTCTTCCTCTCGATTCTGTATGTAAGACTGAGGAGAATGATGACTAACCTGATTATATCCTTAGAATCTATTCACTGAGAACTAGGTCACGAACATCATCAAATTTCAACTTATTACTTCCTGACGAGCTACTCACCGCAGTGACAGTAGCATTCCAACTATCTGGTAGTGAAGGCAAAAGTATCAATGCTCGTATTTCTTCATCAAAATAAATTTCAACTGAATCAACTGGGTTGTGATTGTATTGAGTTCATTGAGGTGTTGAGCTACCAAAGCGCCTTTCATCATTCGCAAATTAAATAAACGCCTCATCAAGTGAACTTTGTTGGACGCTGATGGCTTCTCATAAATACTGGAGAGAGCCTTCGTAAGACCCGCCGTGTTTATTTCCTTTATGATGTTAAAAGAAACATCGCGGGATAACGTCAATCAGATGGTCCAAGAGCTTGTCTATCAAGAAGGGTCCACTCTTCATCTTTCATACCCTCTGGTTTCTTTTCTGAGAGGGGTTGATAAATATTTTTCTGGTACAGATAATCTTCAATCTGCATCTTCCACAACCCAAAATCTACACCATCTAATTTTTCGAGTCTCACGTTTCCTTCGTCTGTAGCCATTGCTCCCACTCAAATTTGATTTCCTTTCGATCGCTACCAGTCTAGATCTGATACCAGTTGTAAGGGAAATATGCTAATTTCCTGTCAAATCAGATCAAAAGAAAAAAAAGAAAACCACAAAACAAAAGTGAAATCAAACACACAATTGTTAACGGAGTTAAAAAATTATGCCTATGTCTCCGGATCTGCTGCAGATCAATTTTATTAGAAGAACACAGTGACTCTGCCGTTTTTGGTGAATACACAAAAACCCTAACACTAGGTTTTGTAAAGACCGTAAGACTTCAAAGAGGAAAAATATTACAGTCCTTCTTAATGTGTAATTTATGACCCACTAAAATTACACTAGTTTTTCAATTCACTCCAGTTCTCTTTAATGTGTTTAGCACTTTCCTCATCTTGACTGTCTTCTCATCTAGCATCTCTTCTATCCAATAATAACATGTTGAATAAGGCTGGATTATTATATCAAAATAAAAACATTAGGCCAAAAATGGCAGGGCTGAGAGAAAGCATAGGCACCTAGTTGAAACTGGGTTAACTCTCTTGGCTCAATCTTGCTTACCCTACAAGTACTGGGTTCACTCTTTTGACACTACTGTTTACCTCATTAACAGACTCCCTACTTCTGTCCTATCCAATAAGTCTCCCTATGAAGTCATCTTTCACAAAACTCCTAACTAACTTACCCTAAAAACTTTTGGTGTGCTTGATATCCATGTCTGAGGCCATATTAGTCCCACAAGTTCTAATTCCACTATGCTAACTATGTGTTCCTTGGATACAGTCAATATCACAAGGGGTATATCTGTTTGGGTTCAAATGGTAGGACCTATATCTCTAGGAGTGTAGTGTTCAATGAAAATGAATTTTCCTTCTCACAAGGGTTCTCTAATAATCAACAAACTAGTCTTACTTCTACTTACTCTTTCAACTCTTGGTTTCCTAGTGTGCCCAACAAGCTTGTGACTAGTGGTGATCTTCTGCCTAAATCAAATCAATCTAATGTCTCTTCTGGTCAAACAGTTCCACTGCACCCTGGATCTTCTCCAGGTAACACTCTGTCTCATACTACTCACATACCTCAAATTTGTCCGAAACACTTAACTCCTATCTCTCAATCAACTAGTTCCTCACAATAACCTATCTTATCCTCTTCCAAACACACTAACTTCTAATCATCATCAGAAAGTCACTAGACCATTTACTATTGCCAATCCTATCACTTGTCAGCCCACACATAATTTTCAATCACTAAATGCTAGCATGTCACTATATCTACCTTTCCCTTCTACTAATCCCCCACAATCCTTACCCACTACACTCAAAACTCATATTATGCAAACTAGGTCACAAGATGGTACCCTTAAACCTCATACTCCTTATGTTGGGTCCTTGACTACTACCAGTCTACCTACTCATGTACCTAAAAGGTATTAAGATGTTGTGTTTAATCCTAAATGGGCTGCTGCAATGAAGAGTGAATACAAGGCTCTCGTGGTTAATAACATTTGGACATTGGTCCCATGATCTCCTGAACTATGTATAATTGGCTGGAAATGGGTCTTCAAGCTAAAGCATAACATAGACAGGTCAGTTCATAGGCACAAATCCAGGTTGGTGGCCAAGGGGTTTCATCAAACCCCTGGCATTGATTTTTCAGAGACCTTTAGTCATGTTATAAAACCTTATACTGTTAGGCTTTCGTTGGCTCTTGCTGTATCTAAAGAGTGGGAGGTGCGTGAACTAGATATAAATAATGACTTTCTCAATGGCTATCTCAATGAAGATGTCTACATGACTCAACCTGAGGGGTTTCAGGACCCTGGACAACTTACACATGTGTGCAAGTTACACAAAACCCTGTATGGTCTTAAGCAGGCACCAAGGGCCTGATACTCTAGGCTTAGGGACAATCTAGTTGGTTGGGGCTTTCACAATTCCGGAGCTGACTGTCATTGTTTTACTATGTGTCTCAGGCCACTATTGTTCTCATATTGGTCTATGTAAATGACATTCTGGTGACAGGGACGTAAACAAGTGCCTGACTCAATTCATCCATATGCTTAATGTATTGTTCTCTCTAAAAGACATGGGGCCATTCCACCTCTTTCTTGGAATGAGGCTTATCGTGACCCCACTGGTATCTACTTAACTCAACATCAATATATTGTCAACTTACTTGGTGCCCAGGGTTTGTCCATGTCCAAGCCATGTCGTACACCCATGGTTGCTTGTGTCCACCTCTCCAGCACCTCTGGAACGCCTCTTGTTGATCCTACACAATACAGAAGCTTTTTAGGAGCACTCAAATACCTCACACACACAAGGCCTGATATTGCATTTGTGGTGGACAAATTAAGTCAATATCATCAGAGTCCTCACACGACTCACTGGTAATATCTAAAGCGAGTTTTACGGTACTTATCTGGCTCTAGGTGGCTTAGACTTCATATCAGACCCTGTGGTCATCTTCAGCTGCATGGCGTCTCCGATGCCGACTGGGGTTCATCCCAGATGATAGGCGCAGTGTTGGTGCTTACTGCGTCTATCTTGGTAACTCCTTAATCTTCTGGTCCTCCAAGAAACATAATGTGGTGGCTCGTTCGTCAACAGAATCCGAATATCTTGCGCTTGCTAACTTGTCCTCAGATATAATCTGGTTGCGCTCAGTTCTTTCAAAGATCAAGCTTCATGCTGCACCACCGTCGATCATCTCGTGCGATAATCTCTGTGCTAGCTCGTTAGCCTCTAATCCTGTCTTCCATGCACGAACGAAACATATTGAAGTTGATGTGCATTTCATTCGGGATCATGTTCTTCAGGGTGACCTTCAAATTCAGTATGTCTTGTCTCAAGAACAGATCGTCGATTGCCTGACCAAACCCCTCACCCATGCACGCTTCCTCTTCATTCGTGAAAAACTCGGCCTCACAGATTCGCGCCTTCGTTTGCGGGGGATGTCAAGAGTAATCTTCAGTCTGGTCTTAAGGGACTCACCGGTAATAAGAGTGGCTCTCATCGGCAGCTGAGTGAGACCAGGGAAAGAAGAGAAGTCAACTAGGGTTTCGAAGTACAACCAACTGACTTCCTCTTCTTCATCTTGAAACTGAAAGTTGGGAAGTCGTATGGAACTCTCCCTAAGGTGTTTCGGGTCAAGCATTCGGCAAGGCCCAAGACCCAAAGTCTGTGACTTACATTAGACTCATCACACGTTAAAACATTGTGCTGGCTGGAATCTACACATTGATTTTTTTGCAATTTTTGTGGAACCGTATGCACCAAAAGGTGCCTGTACGGCTCCGAAGGAATAGAATTTTATCCTAATCAACCGACTTTATCGAGAAAGATTACTTTTTTTAGGCCAAGGGGTTGATAGCGAGATCTCGAATCAGTCCTTTGGACTTGTCACACTCTCTTGTACAAAATTCAAAATGTAACTATGTGTGCCTTATTTACATTCAAACCACTGTAACAGTAAAACATTCCCTCACAGCATGTACCAACTACCTATATATGTAGATGGTAGTGCTGTAGGCTCTTGAAATTATAAAAAACAGAAAGAATAAAAGACAAAAAAATCTCTCTCCTTCGATACTCTCTTAGCCTTCGTCTTCTATCCGACACTACCGCGGATGTTATAAGAACAGTTCTCTTTAATCGCTTCTCAGAGAACTTTGCTCCTCTGGTGGTGTTTTAAGACTACACTACATCTTACACGATGGGCTTTACGCTTATTTTATGCAAGCAAAGTTATGAAATTGGATATATACTTAATTATCCCGTTCAGGTACAATGGTGATCTATACCATTTATATATGAATCTATCTTAAACCAAATAATAAGTCTTGTTGTTATATATATATACATATGTATGTGTTTTTGTCTATCATTTAAGACATAATAGTAATTATTTGGCTTATAGGTAGTAGAGTCGTTAGAAGAAATGTCCTGCTAATATGTAGATTTGTATGGCTATTTAAAATTTGAAATTAGTGATTTTCTTCTAAGTCTCTTATTAATTTTCATCTGCATTTGTGGGTTTTAATTATTTATGACATCTATTTTGGTTGCACCCTCTTTACATGTTTAGCATTATCGGGAGCTTCTTGTGGTGGGGTTATGTTTTATTTTGTCAATTTAAGTTAATCAGAGATGTTTGCTTTTATCTTTTACCATTGTGCATCCGTAATGTTTTTACCATTGTTACAGGTATGTATGGAGAAGGTTTAAGTGAGAAGATTTTTATTTAGTCCATCAACCTCAAAACATCAGTGAAGTCAAGTAGTGGTCGAATATGATAAATCAATAGTCATGCTCAAAATGAACGATCTATTCTATTACCACCGATAGTAATAATATTATTATCTTTTTGTGATATATATCTTTTCTTTGTAGATTGTAACTCATAAATTTTTATTGTAAAGTCAACTACTAGAATTATGAAATAGGATTGTAAATTTTATGCATGGGTTGCATGGTATTTATAGTTTTATTTTTGTTTTTTTATCAAATTTAGCAAGAGTTCAAAACAAATTAACAACTAAATTCAACCTATGAGCAATCAGATTCAAATCACGTGACCTGAATACCTACCTCAGTTTTATTTGCAACCAATTTACAATACATTTCGTAACAATATGACATGTTTTCAATTATCTCTGACTTTTTTCACCATTGGTCAAATGAGCTCCTCCATTGGATTTTGCTTCAGATTATTCATGTTTGCGGCTCCTGACACCTTGGCTGAAGAGGCATTCAACCGGGCAAACACAACTGCCAGATTCAGAAAGTGCTCGGTTTAAAAAGTAAATCACATCAGTACCTTCAGCCGAAGTACCTATATGAGCACTCTTTTTCCATACATTTTACATGGAACTTGGTGTCTGTCCTCCTCTTCGCCAATTTGGGAGCAACTTGGACTTTAGGCGATATTGTACCCCCGCTCCTTCCTTTGATTGTGAAGCTTTCATTTGTTGACCAACATTTACCGCAACAATCTTTCTTTGATTGTGAAGCCTCCATTTGTTGACCAACATGTACCGCAACAATCGGCGAACCCATCAACTTCATACTAGGAGTTCAGATAGTCTCATTTACTCCGTTCTCTTCACTCCAGTCCGAACACTCTACAAGTAATTCTCTTTTAGGATTTTTTTTTCTTGGCGACCACCTCATCTTCTCGGCTATCACGGGGGATAATTTTTCCTTTAAAAAGTTAGATATTGTCAAAAAAATTAAATTCTATATAGAGAGAGGCATCTCCCTCAATCTCTTCATCTTCTACCTGTGGGAAGTTATCCAAAACATACCTGATGCAACCAGAAGCCATTCGTAGCACACGTCCTGGACACTTGATGTTAGAATTTCTATATTGAGTTGTACTGTCCCATGTTTTATCGATGTATCGGACTATCGTTAATATTAGTCCAATAAAAGTAATCATAAAGAAAAGAACGGAGTAGTAGATAAAATATGTATCATGGAGGTAAGTGTATAAATACCAGGTTTAATTCTGAATACAGTGAAGGATTGGATTTAGAAATAAACAACTTAAGCAAAACGTAAAGTTTTGGGGTTATTTTGTAAAACAAAATAATACCGGGTTATGGTCTCTAAGGGTGGTAGTTTAATAAGGACCGGTCTTCATTAAGTAACTGTGTTACAAACAGTTAAAAGAGAAGAACCTTTTTCTCACTATCGTTCTATATAAGAATGATTTTCTAATTTCTTGGAAGACACGACATAAAAATACAGAGAGAAAAAAGTGTCTTCTAGAAAAAACAGATTGGTTTTTCCTTCTAAATCAATCAAATGGTTTTGGTTGCCATCTCTTAGAAGATCATAACCTAGCAAATGATTCAAGCATCTACAAGAAGTTTGGAATCTGAATATCAAAGAATATTAAGAAGACGTGCGAAAATAACCGCCAACTACACTTTTAATTAAATAAAAGTGCGTGATGCAGTTACTGATAGGACGTGCTCAAAGAAACCCCACTATTTAATTAATTAAACAATTTAAAAGTTATTGAACATTAATTATATATAATATTATTTTATATAAATCCAAATTATATATATATATATATATATATTAAGTATTATATTATAGTATATAATTAAATATATATTATAATATAATAAATTTAAGGTGTAAATTTAATTCGATTAAATTTATACTTAGCCTACGAAATAGTTTGGACATTAAGTAAGGTAGTCGTATAGTATTTTTCAAAATAATTAGCATTTTTTAAGTTATCTAAACTTATATAAATAATTAATGATCCAATATATCGCCAAAGTGATCTCTATTGGTGAATTAATTATTTTAGAGTTTTGACAAAGTCTTTGATTGACAAGTATGTAAACTTTAATCGGATCAAAGGAAGGTTAATGTTTAACATAATTAGTCTAAGACACGAGATAATTATTTGTGAATTGGTCATTAAGAAAATTGAACTAGGAAAATCGGCCCAAATGAAGATTTTCTTAATTAAGTCAATTGGTAAGATTAACATTAATTATGCTCAAACTCATACATATACAAATTAATATGCTTGCCCAAAGGTATCTTATTGATGTTGTAAGAGTATGTTTTATTATGCTATGTTTATTTGTTAAATACTATAATGATTATATGTTAAGTGATGGTTTTGCCTATTTGATGTTTGTTGTTTGTTATGTTAGCAAATTCATATCTTTATAACCCGGATGGCAAAAAGGCACCCATACTTAATGGGAGCAAATTTGAGCTGTAGAAAGAAGAGATGTTGTTGCACTTGATGTGCGATGATTACGACTTAGCATTAAGGGTCGATGAACCTAAACCTCTGACTGATGGCAGTTCTCCTACGAAGAAGAAAGAGTCAGAGGCGTGGGAAAAGTCGAACAAGATAAGTCTAGGGATCATGAAGCAAGAAATTTCATTCGCATTTCGAGGTGCAGTTCCACCTGAGATCACCAATGTGAAAATGTTTCTCGAAGAGGTAGAGAAATGTTTTTCAAAGAATGATAAAGTAGAGATTAAGATGTTGTTTATTAAGCTAGCCTATATGAAATATCTTTGGAAATGGACTGTTCGTGAGCACATCTTGGAAATGTCAAACACCGCTTCCAAATTGAAAGCACTTAAGATTGACCTTCTGGAAGATGGTGTGGTAAGATTTTCTTTTCACTTTTTCCCTCCTCAGTATAAGAACTTCGAAACTTCTTATAATTGTCAGCGCGAGAAATGAACTCTCAACAAACTCATCTCTCAGGCAACGCAAGAGGAGGAAAAGATGAAGCAAGAACATCCCGAAGTGAAAATGGTAAAAGCTCAGGTGGATATAGAAATCAATTGAAAGTATGAAGGTTCAGATGCACATGCATCTAGTTCGGGACAAAAGAAGCATAAGTTTACGTCTGGTAAAGGGCGTTGCTTCCATTGTATGAAACTGGGGCAGTTTAAGAAAGAATGTGAAAAATGGAGGGCTATGATGAAAGCTAAAGGTATTTTCACTTCTACGGTGTGTTCTCATATCCATTTAGTTTCAGTGCCGAGAAATACTTTGTGGGTTGATACAGCAGCAACAACTCATGTTTGTATTTCTTTGCAAGGTATGATAAGAAACCGAAGCCTGAGTGATGGTGAAACATCCATCAATACAGTTGATGGCAGTTCGTGTTTAGTTTATTCTATTTGTGATTTTTGTTTGTTTCTTACTAGTGGACACTTTTTTTTATTTAAAAGACGTATTCTATGCACCTTCTTTTAGAAGGAACCTAATTTCATTTCTATTTTTGGACAAATTAAGTTATTCTTGTTTATTTGGAAATGAAAGTTTTTGTCTTTATTTACATGGTAGTGTTGTTGGTTCTGCAAAGTTAATAGCAAATGATAACTTGTATTTATTGGATATTATAAAGGATCACAAAGATATAATTAATGTATGTACCCGGAAAACTAAATTGGATATTGGAAAATTCAGCAAAGATTTGGCACAAGCGATTAGGTCACATTTTTTGAAATGGAATTGAAAATCTTGTTTCAGAAGTTTTATTAAGTGAACTGGATTTTTTGCACTTTAACGTTTGCGTGGAATGTATAAAAGGAATACAAACCAAAGTGAGCCGATTAGATGCATATATAGAGAAATGGGTCTTGGATTTGATACATACAAACATCTGCGGCCCGTTCTGTACAACATCATGGAACGGCCAACAATATTTTGTATCTTTCATTGACTACTTTTCAAGATATGGGTATCTATATCTTATTCACGAAAAAACAGAGGCCATTGAAAAGTTCAGAGTCTTTAAAACCGAATTTGAAAAACAACTTGGTAAAGACATTAAGTGCATCAGATTGGACCGTGCTGGTGAATACTACGGGAGATATGATGGTTAAGGTGAAAAACGTCATTGACCGCTTGCAAAGTTCATAGAAGAGTGTGGGATAGTCCCTCAGTACATGATGTCGGGTTTTCCAAGCATGAATGGAGTATTTGAAAGACGAAACCGTACATTGAAGGATATGGTAAGAAGTATGATTAGTCATTCAACATTACCTATATCACTCTGGGGAGAAGCAATAAAATATGAGACCTACCTACTTAATAAAGTTCTGACGAAAGAAACTACTAAGACACCGTATGAACTTTGGACTAGGTGTAAATCTAATTTGAAACATTTATATATTTGGGGATGTCCAGCTGAAGCGAAACCTTACAGGCCGAATGAAAAAAAATTAGACTCCAAAACGGTTAGTAATTATTTCATCGGATATCCCAAGAACAATAAGGGTTTTAAGTTTTATGATCCTTCCACAAATAATATATTTGAGACTGGTACAACGAAATTCTTTGAGGATATAGAGTTTGGGGGGAGGAATTTAGTAACAAACATTCATTTTTAAGAAAGAATCGGTAGATATTCATGAAATTTCAAACAATTATACTTTGGTATCAGATGATGATATGGTATTTAGGAGACCAATCATCACTTTAAATTCGTTAGAACAAGTAGACACTCAAGATGATGTTAATCTTCCTCAGATGGATATTGTCCAAATTGAAAAAAATGAAGTTGTTCTAATGGAGCAAAATGAAGTTGTTCAAGAAGAACAGACTTTACCTCCTCAAGAAGTTCAAGTACAAAATGAAGAAATTATGCCTTTGCGTAGATCTATTAGAGAAAGAAAGAACGCTATATCTTCAGACTATATAGTGTATCTTCAAGAAGATGAAGAATTTGATGATTCAACCGAAAACGATCCTTTAAGTGTTCGTAAATTCATAAAAAGTTATGATTCTCAGTTGTGGATTAAAGAAATGAACGAAAAGTTTAAATCAATGCAAGATAATGCAGTATGAGATCTTATTCCATTACCTGAAGAAAAGAAGCCGACTAGTGGTAATGTGGAGAGGCATAAAGCTCGACTTGTAGCTATGGGTTTTACTCAACGTGAAAGGATTGACTTTAAAGAAACCTTCTCTCCAGTTTCATTGAAGGATTCTTTTCAGACAATCATAGGATTAGTTGCACACTTCGACCTTGAGCTCTATCAAATGGATGTAAAGACCGATATTCTTAATGGAGACATTGAGGAAACAATCTATATGTTGCAAGATGAAAACTTTGTCTCTGGTGATCCAAAGTCGATGGTATGCAAACTAAATAAATCTATTTATGGTCTCAAGCAAGCGTCTCGACGGTGGTATCACAAATTCCTTGAAGTTATTATCTAATTTAGTTTTGAGATAAATTCAATGGAGGATTATGTGTATCAAAAGTTCAGTGGGAGTAAATTCATATCTCTAGTGTTGTATGTTGATGACATATTATTGGCCACAAACGATAAGGAATTTTTACATACGACCAAGAAATTTCTTTCGAACAAATTCGATATGAAAGATCTTGGTGATGCATAATTTGTGTTAGGAATTAAAATTCATCGGAATCGATCCCATAGAATTTTTAGTTTATCACAAAAGACGTATATTGAAAGTATGTTACAACGTTACGGGATGGCTAACAGCAAAAGAAAGGAAACCCCTATATCCAAAGGTGAAAAGTTTAACCTTAAGCAATTCCCAAAGACAAAACTTGAGATTGAGGAAAGGCAAAAGGTTCGATATGCTTCAGCTGTTAGAAGTCTGATGTATACTCATGTTTGTACACGGCCAAATATTGCTTTTGTGGTGGGTGTGTTAGGGAGATACGTAAGTAATCCGGGGATGGAACACTGGAAAATAATCAAAAGAGTTCTCTGGTATTTGCAACAAACAAAACATCACAGGTTGACATATAAGAAGTCGGATAAACTGGAGGTTATAGGGTATTCCGACTTGGATTTTGCTGGATGTGAGGATTCTCGTCGTCTAGCCTCAAGAATTATATTCCTTTAGCGGAAGGTGAAATATTATGGAAAAGTGTTAAATAAACACTCATTGCATCTTCAACTATGGCTGCGGAATTTGTTGCTTGTTTCGAGGCATCCAATCAAGCGCTTTGGTTGCGAAAGTTTATCACGGGATTGCGAATTGTAGAGGGGATAGAAAGACCCCTTAGATTATATTATGACAATAACTCTACAGTTCAGTATTCAAACAGTAACATGAACTCGGTTAAGTCCAAACATGTAGATATCAAGTTCATGTCTGTTAAATAGAGAGTACAGAGTGGTCAAATCATGTGGAGCACATAAGGACAAACTCGATGTTAGTAGATCCTCTTACGAAGGCATGAGTGCCTAAAACTTTTATTAAACACACCATTAACATGGTTGTTTTGTACTTAGATGATTGTTAGTTTAAGCGGGAGTTTGTATTAAGCTATTAAATTTGTTTGTATTATGATACTCGCGAACTTAAGGTCATTAATGCAAACATATTTATATATAACTTTTTAGTGTTCTCTTATCTTTGATTATTCATACTCTGTTGTAAGTAGACCTCCAATTAAGTGGGACCAGTTAAGAATAGATATGTAAGATTACATTTCATATTATTCTTATGTTATGCACCATGATACATTCATGTAGTTGATTGTTGTGATATCGTGATTACTGATGCATCTATTTGCGGCTTGAAATGCATTTATGATGACTTTAATCCTACATCGTTAATGGTCATTTACAAGATTGTTAAGGTTACTATGTGACGATAGAAATTAAGAACATTCATTAAGTTGATGCATCTTATAGTAGTATATGATGATCCAAGTGGGAGATTCTTGGAATTTCTCCATTGAGTTGGATCGTCACATGTTTTATCGATGTATCGGACTATCGTTAATATTAGTCCAATAAAAGTAATCATAAAAAAAGGAACAACATATGTATCAATCATAAAAGTTAATTTATGCATTAATGTTGAAGAGGGCTGACGGTTTGTTTTTACGAAAGTTATATGAAGTTTCAAGTGTAAGAAATACATTTTTGGATTTCTTATCTAACTTATAAAACAATGAAATTAATCGATGTTGTAATAATGTGGAAAAATACGTACAGGCTGTAGACATTCTTTAATCTTTATATTCCAAACGTCTTGTAGATCCTTGAATCCTTTGCTAGGTTATGATCTTCTAAGAGATGGCAACCAAAACTTGTTGATTGATTTAGAAGGAAAAACCGATTTGTTTTTTCTTAAAGGAACTTTTTTCTCTCTGTTTTTTGATGTCGTGTCTTTTAAGAAATAAGAAAGTCATTATTATATAGAACTGAAGTGAGAAAATGGTTCTTTTCTTTTAACTTTTTGTAACTTCCAGACAATTACTTAATGAATACCAGTCCTTATTAAATTTCCACGCTTAGGGACCATCACCCGATATTATTTTGTTTTAAAAAATAACCCCAAAACTTTACGTTTTGCTTAAGTTGTTTATTTCTAAATCCAATCCTTCACAGTATTCAGAATTAAACCTGGTTGTCCCACTTAGGTATTACAAACATAAAAGATATATACAAAAATCATTCAGTATACACAAAGGAAAACATGTTACATAATTATAACATCTACACTTGACACAACAAGGTCTTCGAAACATTTCAGCAGACTTGATTGCGACCAAGTTAGCATTGCTCACAACAAATATTTAATTTAGCAGTTTTATGTCGAGGATAACTATATTAACATGGTTTACTGTCATACTAAAGCAGGGTTGTCGCGACAAAGTCCAAAAAATTGTTGTGTTCAAAAGAAAATTGGGTTCCCCGAATAGACGCATCTTGAATAGTGTGATTTTACCTATTGGTTTCTCAATGATTATAACATTTTTGAAACGTTTGATAATCTACATTAATAGGTACTCATTATAAAATACATTCTTGGAAAATCTTCCAGAATCTCTCTTATAGTTTTTGTTACTCTGAACCTAAAAGTTTATTACATCAAAAATAAATTTTTAAATATATTTGATCAATAAATAAGATCATAATAATTCTTTTTGGAAAATATATAGCTCTACGTATCTCAAGCAAAGTTCTACGTATCTCAAGCGTGATCATTGTAAGATGATTATAAAAAAAATTCTAATCCTTATTTCCTAACAATAAAAAATACTAAAACAAGTATGGTCATGATAAAAAGATGAAGCTCAATTTTATCACTGTTATCGAGAAAACCGTGGAAGGAGGAAGGACAATATGACATGCTCCACATCGAGATTCAGATATGGAGCATGTTAAGGAAAATATATGTACATTAAAATCTCATATGGCTAAATGTTTAGCTCATTCATTTTTCAGTACAAAATATTTGTCTCTCTTAAACTCTTAAATATAGAGAAATAGTTAAAATATTCATCTTGACATAGACGAATGAATGTTTTACAAATACAAATTCAAAGAGTATTAACATAAGATATTTGGATACCAATAAATCTATGTGTTATCACTACTATAAAAATAACATTTTAAAACACATTGAAAAATGCCCGAAATATCACTAATTGCTAGCTATTGGTCGTTAATTAAGGGATTGTAGTGGGTACCATTGGTTACTACTTCTTGGTTGTTAACAAGAATACATAACGGCGGATTTGCAATGAAATAAACAAACACTATGTGTCTAGTGATCTTTGAAGGCGGGAATTCGCCGTATGTACAAATATGGTAAAGCCATTCTAATCAAAGATGGTATCTTTGTTGAAAAATGATGCTAAAGTAATAAAATGATCAAACTATGTAGTAGTTAAAATTCAACAAGTATAGTTTATAAAATTATCTATATTTCTTCTAATAGTGATTATATGTTATAGTATGAGACACTTTCTCATATATGACATAGTACGATAAATATAATTGTTAAAATCAATCTTATACAATGTAATATAGGTTCATATGAAAAATATGAATTTTGTGTAGAATTAAAATAATTAAGAAACCCTAAAAACAGGTACAAAGATGTGTGATAATGTGAAATTTAATACGTACTGATATATGTGAGTTACATGATATCTTGGCACATGGGGGTAAATGACATTATTTAAATCCTTAGTGACAAATACTACAAATTTACATGTGTTCATTTTCTAAGGATGAGCCTTTTATCATGTTTAAGATCTTCAAACTAGAAGCATAAAATCAATTAGACATTAAGATTAAAAAAATCATGTATTGGTATAGGTGGAGAGTATTTCTTGAGAGAATTTTCTAGTTTTTCGGAAAATGTGTGATAACTCATCAATGATGAGCATTGTATACGCCGTAACAAAATGGATTGTTTGAGTGAAAAAATAAAAAAATCGATCAAGATAACCAATGCATACTAGTTAATTTAAAATTCAATATTAATTTATTTGGTGATGTTGTTTTAATTACATGTCATATTTGTAATCTTATTCCTTTTAAGGAAAGAAAAATGCCTCCATATAAGTTATGGAAATGAAAATAACCAAATATAAATTATTTTCAAATGTGAGGATTTTTATATTTTTCAAAACCTATATAAAAAAATTAAAATCAAGACTGATTGGTATAAGGTGTGTGTTTATTGGTTATGTGAGTGATATTCGAGCTTATAGGTTATTGAAGTTGGATCCTAACGTGGATCCTTTTGTGGTATTTGAACTCTAGAGAAGTGAAGGTCTTTGAAACTAAATTATACGCTATAATAAGATCCAAACCATTGTAGAAAACAAGAGAATGACTTTGAAAGAAACATATTTGGTCGAAGAGAAGCTACAAAAACCCTGGAGAAGTCAAAGGGAATAAACAGAAACAATTAGCATTTGATGAGATAGATTCTTAAAATATTTCCTTTGATTTTATAGACGTAAAATTTAAAAAAAAATCACCTTGAATATTCCTATATTTATTTATTGGGAATACGACCCTAAATTTTCAATGGAATCAATAACATCTTGAGATTTTGCATTTTTCCAAGTACGCATATATTATGAAATGGAGTTAATACTATCAAACCACACTTGAGTATTGGTTTTTTACCTTCTACATCAATACCAATTGGTTGTAAGTGGGTATTTGGAAAAAATTTCCATACGGATTGTACCATTGAAGCATTTGAAGCAATATTGGTAGTTAAAGGGTTTCAGCAAAAAATAGAATATATTATTTTTAAACCTAGCGTACTCTTTGCAATTGCATTAATATATAATATGAAAATTCTTGAAATGGATATCAAAATGGCATTTATAAATAGAGATCTTAACGAGAAGGTCTATATGGAGCAGCCCGAGGGTTGTGTTTTTCCAAGGAATGAGTCTGCTGTATGTAGGATTGTTAATTCATTATATGGTCTTAGGCACAAACTTAAAAAGTGGCATGGAAATCATCATCATGATATTGTGTCTCATGGGTTTAGTCATAATACGATGTACAAATACTTATACATTCAAGTTCTTAGTGGAGTAATAGTCAATATATACCTATATGTAGATGATTTTCTCATACTAAGTAACGATAAAAATGATTACAACAAATAGATATCTATCTTCTATTGTTAAGATAAATGATATTAATAAATGATATTATTTTAGAAATTAAAGTATTAAAAATATTGGTGGTTATGCCCCAAGACAATCCCATTATATTTAGAAGGTAGTTAATAGGTACAACCATCTTAAATCCAAAGAGGAAAAAATAGCCCATAACGAATCAATTAAAGGATGAGCTTCTTGTTTTCTGGTTTTCATAACCTTGTTTTTATCTTTTCGAAGGGTGCTCAACTCAACCATGGGTTGGTTTCTAATATGTTATAATATGTTATACAGATACTTATACATTGAATTCTGAATTATAATATGTTATTCTAGATTAAATCATGAAATAGTCCTTCGATTATCCTATTTTTTTTAATTTAGTCCCGTGCTTTTAAAATCATCTCTGAGGGTTTATGGATTTCGAATTTTTTATAAATTTAGTCCCCAACATTCAAAAAAATTATATTTAGTCCCTTGACTTCGCGGAAAAATCTATAAATTTAGTTCTTGAAACCAAGATAAACCCCACTCCCCGGTGATTAAATTTATAGATTTCCTCAATTTGATGGACTAAATTTATAAATTTTACAAGTCATGGACTAAATTTATAGATTTTGAAAAGCCTATGAACCCTCACCGATGATTTTAATGTCGACGGACTAAATGAAGAAAAACGGGATAGTCAATGGACTATTTCTTGATTTAAGTCTATTATTCTTGCCTTGTCTGTAAGACGAACATTTTTTAGCAGCATTCCACTTGTCCTTCGAAGTTTATTCTTCCATTATTTGAACTGCAACTTCATGTCTCATAGTGGAGTAGAGCCATGGAAGGAGAAATGAGTATTTGTCCATCCAATCTTTATATTGTAGTTATCAGTGATGTAGTAGATATTGATTAGGAAGCTTTTTGCTCCATTTTCTTGGGGATCATAGTTACAAACAATATAACTGCCATCATTACTACGCATGGCTTTGCGACACCCAAAATTAACTGTCATGCGTGACCACCTAAGTATAATGAGCACAAACTTCTCCTGCATCACAAGCATTTAAGACATAGTGGTAATGAACTTTATCATCAATGCACATCTTAACTATATTAGTCCCGGAAAAGTTTCCAGAACTTCCCGTTATATTTTCAACATAACGCTAATTTGAATGAACTCGATTAAGACAGCTTCCTTCGACTTGCTGGTCAGCATAGTTTTATCCATATTATTCTATGGTAGCATCTGAAGTCATTTGGGCACCCAGTGCGAATCAAGCAGCGTTATGGGTATCCAAAATATCTTGTATAATGTTATGGGCGTGTGAGAGTAAAACTAGGGTAAATAGCAAGAAAATATATAGAAATGTTTGTGAAGATGTCATATGTCTTTTTTCTTTCTAAGTTTATGCTTTTTTTTTTGAGGGAACCCGCAGCAGGTATTCAAAGTGCAATGAGTGTGCACAGGGTAAACCCTCAGTCTGACGCGATAGCCTGCAAACCAACGCCAGAAGGTAAACCACACAAGGTGACAGGCTCAGCCGAGAAAGCGTATGTAGATGGACTCGAACTCATAACCTTTGATCACAAGAATACCATACTCAACCAACTCGGCTACCCCCTTTGGAGCAAGTTTATGCATCTTATATAGTTGTTAGGTTGATATAAGTATTTACAGAGATAACTCAAACCAAGGTCAATTTATTTTATTATTTTAAGTATGCTTATTATTTTAACTATGCCATCTAATTAGATTACAAATTAGGCCTCTTATGGTTTGCTTGTTTCACTAGCATTTTGATCAGCAATTTCATAACTTTTTCTATATTATATGAAAACTTATCGATCAGTAGAAAATATTTGAAGTGATATACATCTTTGTATCTGATTTATCTCGACTTGCTGTCGAACATGAATTTATTTTATAAATTCATGATTAACTAGAAATCTAACTAAAGGGTTTATTGTTCGATAAAAGGTAGCAAATTATATATGTGACGAATTTATGCTTCAACTGATATAATTATCAAAAAGTATATTGGTGATCATAAGTGTTATCCTGGTTTCTAAACATAAAATGAAGAATATTTGATATCTGATTTGATATAAAACACGATAAGTGATAATATATGATCAAGAAGTGATATCCCTTCTAAAAACGGTGAAGACCTTGTTAAACACGATTACCGTTTAAATATTTCTTATCGAAAGTCATTGATGACATTAAAGAAAGTTAAAAGGGAATTTTACAGAGATAGTTCTAATTATTTTGACTTGTTATAAGGTTATTTAAAAATCTTAGAGACTGTAGATATCACTAGTATTTTTGTATCGAAGTTAGTTCTAATTTTTAACAGATTTTCTAAAGCTTACATAGTATGTCCTCAATGATTTCATGTTTCTCGTTTGATGCTCTTTGTCTATGATACCTATTTGAGTGATACATATCAAACAGTTTTATTTATGCAATAGCTAAAGATGGTAAAAACCGATAAGTATTTTTATAAAGCTTATGTTTAAATACAACATTCTTACTTGAGAGCGCAATTACGTGTTAAATCGGTGCATAATTACATAAAAGATGGTTGTATAATTAGATTTTTATCGCACGTTTAGTCTGATGTTTTCAAAATACATAATTGTTTTGTTGCATAATTACGTGTTATCCAGTTGCGTAATTACGTGTTGTTCAATTATGTAAAAATTGAAGATGGGTTATGCAATGACATTTTAGTTTCAACATTAGAGATGATATAATTGGTTATTAAATTACTTTATCAAGTTGATATTTGTTACCCTTTTACATGTGTAGGTATTTTCCAAGTAGCATTTGATGTTATTTCGTGTGAAGAAGGTGATAATTGGAATTTTTTTTAGAGATATTAAATCCTCATTTATTTGATTGTCAAATCACGTTTTACATCTCAAGGCCACGTAAGTATTTTTAAAGATTGCGCAACTGTTTTCCATGATTTTTACCATTTATATTTTTTTTATCATCTTATTGGAAATTCGAAGCATGCTTTGAGACAGTCACTTAATGATTTAATAAAGAGATGGTCAATATTTTAAAATAGTGTTCTTATAGACCCAATGAGAGTTTATTCAATTTATATTTGAATTAATTTCTTAACGAATGTGGTCAAAAGAACTTACCTTTATGGAAAACCTTCATCTCGAAAAGTACGCACGCATAATTGTTTAACTAAACATTATGGTTCAATGGCTTTTAGTCCAACTGAGTCTTTTAATATTAAAATAAAAGAAAGTTGTAGCCTCTCTAGTTCAGGAATATTGGATAAAATTAGGGTTATTCTTATGACTAAGATTTCAAAGTGTTATTGTGACCATGAAAATTGGAATATCAAGTTTTGTCATGATATTGAATAAAATATAAAAAGCAACGTAGAAGAAGGTCGTATATCGATTGTTTGGTCATCTACCGAAGTATTGTTTGAGGTTCACTATGAACAAGTTATGGGTGTTCATATTTTGAACTAAAAATTTACTTGTGGTACTTGAAAAATTTAGTGTTTTCGTTGTTCTCATGCTTGTGCTGTTATTTTTAGTATTCGAAAGAATCCTATGACATATATAAATTCATGTTATACAAAAGTTCTTATAAGGAAAACTACCCTCTAGGAATACCATATTTATCTACTTTCGTTGAAGCTTCTAGTTTAAATGCATGTCCTACTGTTCTTCCACCTACCTCAGAAAGATAAATTGGAACACCTAAGAAAAAATATATTTCGTCATACCGTGAGGAGTGTCATCAATTAAAGTACGAATGTTATATCCCCAATGCCATAAATTCTTAAGATACCACTTGAAGCACTCTATCCTCCAAAATCAATATTAGACCAGTACGAGCTTTCAAAAATACATTGAAAAAATTGTTCTTTATATATTTGCATCAATCACAGCCACCAAAGCTTGTTATACTAGAGAATCTTGACATTTAATTATCTAGATGTTGAAATTTTTATCTCGGTTATTATTTTTGTTTGACATTGATGGTATACAATTATTTGCATCACTACAAAATCGAAAATACTTTGTAGTCACATTAGAAATGATATTGCTCCAGATTATCCAAGCTTACCCAACTATTTGTTAGGAAAACTCTTACTACAAGAGTAACCGACCTCTGCAGAATGAATGACACTACGTCTCGAAAACAACCAAACCAATGATATCATTAACCAAAATTAAATTGGTATTAAAAATGAAACCTGTTCTTTTATAGTATAGCTCTTACAACAAGAAATTGGTGAGTGGCATAGTTCCATTTTATACTCAAACTTCTGCTATGAACCCAAAAACAATAAAGAAAGATATAGAACAAAAATATTAAACCAAACACACACAATATAAATTTAACGTGGTTTAGATTGTAAAAAAATCATACATCCACCGGTGTCTATCATTCTAGATGTTTGAAGCATACACCTAACAATTTCCACCAATGTTCAGTTTATTCTCTTACCAAGACCATTGTGTTGGGGAGTTCATCTCACGGTTTTGTATCTATCAATTTCAAGTTTCAAACATTAACTAGGTGACTGTGTATTCATATATTTCAAGCTTTTCTCATATGTAGCTTCTTCAGTATCTTTCTATTACGATTTGCTACTAACATCTTCAAGTTCAAAAAATTATAAAAAACCTTATGTTTGGTATTTAAAAGTTAACCCTTATATTTATAGAATAATCATCAATCAAGGACATGAAATAAAACTTTACATTGTTGGTATTTAAAACCTTATGTTTGGTATTTAAAAGTTACCTTATGTTTGGTATTTAAAAGTTAACCCTTACTGTAGGTATTCATCTTGGATCCCAAAGAACTGAATGAACATACTCTAGCAAATCACAGGTTGTATGCTCACTTAGCAAAAACTTTACATTGTTGGTTTTTCCTAAATAAAACTTTCACAAAAGCTCAACTTCTAAACCATGCTACGATCTAATAACCAATGTATCATATCCATGCTGACTAGAAAGAAGGTTTCGTTTAACTTCACGCACATGTCTCATATTTTTTATTATTCTCTCAAGTCTTATAGATAACTTGAGCCAAATAGTTCTCATTTCTTTAATGACACATGATTGATAGTCCTCGGGGATGAGCTTTCCATCATTGAACCATATCTATTTTTCAGACCAGTGTGGATTGGAAGGCATGTGGAATGAAATCCTTGAATCGAGAAATAGTGGTAACTGTACCTACAAGTAGACGCCATAAAATGATCAACATACTCATAATCATCTCATATCATTGGACCATGATTCATAGTCCTTCTCTTATCTTTAGAACAATCCTGTTGATATAACCTTCTTTCTTGAAAAACCCCAAATTTAACTCTCGAACTCTTCACAAATCCCTTAGATTTGAACCCAAAAAAATTATCTTCTTGTTTGAATCTCTCCATCATGTCATTTCCCTTACACATAGAACGAGATATTTACAATCACCTTTTAAAATTGTATTCCTTTAAAGATCCATCAAGTTCAAGCAACAGTTTATTCTAGTCATCGTAAGGGACTTATTTCATAAATATTTTGTAAACAAAGTGCTTGTACACCTTTGAAAAATAACTCAAAATGATAAGCTTTCAACAATACTTTGACAAAAACTTTCTTTGTAGATTTCTCATCATTGGTAGCAACCAGACCCTTTTATTTAGAAAAACTCGAACCTCAATTCTACAGAGGTTGAAATATTTATCTTTGTTAAATTTTATTCGGTTGCACTTCATAGAACACATCTTGGTGTCTTTTATTAGTTTCTCCGTGAGAACATTCTGTCTAACCTCAAGATTTGAAATAAATAGTGTCCTTATAACTTTGTAACAAGACTACAAAAAATATTGCTCAAGATTATCAATTCTTACCATACCACTTATTAGGAAAACTCGTACTACAAGAGCAACCAACCTGAGAATAATAAACAATACCAAATCCCAACAACAAACAAACCAATAACATTATTTTACAAAGCTAAACTGCTATTGAGCTGAAATGGGTTTGTTTGTAGTGTAGATCTCGCAACAAGAAATATATAGAACTATCATGTTAAACCAAACACGCACAACAAAAATTTAAATTGGTTGATTGTAAATACATAATACAGCCACAACCAACGAGTAAAGATTTTATATATCAAAGGTTACAAGTGTTAAGTGTAATAAATTCTTAAATGAGAGTTGAATAATATCCGTGATTATACAGAGAGAATGGGTGAATAAATTGTAGCGAGAGAAGCAAAAGACTCATAGCTTTATTCATAGTCTTCATCCCTATTTATAGGAACGCTATGAGATTAATTGAAACAATTATACAAATAGTTATACAAAAAGGACAAATTGAATTCTAGTTATATTCACTGTAAATCTAACTCATACCATAGTATACAAAAATTTCATCCCTTGCAAAAGTTATTATAGGTATCAAAATCCTTCCAACCCAGTTCTTAACGCTTGATCTCCACAATCCCTTTAATAGTCAAAACTCAAACCACCTCGAAATTATTCACAAGCGGCTTCTAGGAACGTGTAACTCATCCTTGAGTCAATCGCAAAGAAACACAAAGTAAATATTCTCAAAGAGCTTAAAATGTATCATGTAGATACCAATAAATCTCCTCGAAATACTAGCAAAGGAATGCATCAAATTAAATTAGAAAATTATTCTTGCCAAAACCAACCTCCTCGGAAAATGAATTTGTAGCCATTAAAGTTTCCGAAGACATCAATGCTTCACAGAATCCTATATCTTCTCCTCCTCAGACAGAGATGATTGTGACCAATAAAAAGTCACAAGAAAATCCTTTGGGGAACCACCAACAATACATAACAACTGTACTATACAGCTCACAAAGGTACCACTAACGATAGAGCCCCATCTCAATTGGGATACGAAGCCTCTAAAGAAGATGCTGAATCAAAATCAAGGACATAAACCAATTCTAATATTGAAAAACATGAAGTGTTGCTGCTTTAGAATCCCACGACAACGTTTCGAGGAAAACGACTGTACAGAAAAAATTAAAGCAAAAAGTCGAATTATTCGAGGATATTACTGCAATTTTGAACGTCAACCTAAAAATTCCATCCCTGAACTACTTATTGTATTGAAAAATGAAAAATATAAACACTACAACCAATCTCATACACAACATTCAAAAAATAATGGGGCTTTTAGACAATGTTATACTTCATTTACCAAAAGTAGAAGAGACTTTGCTCTCTTGTGGAGCAAATGAACTTGTGTTTTACCTTGAAATCAGCAACTGGGGAGTTCGATTCCCATTGGACCAAATGATACTTGAATATTTTGAACTCATCAACTTATATCCGATACAAGCGAGCCCAAACCAATGGTTCAACCTCTTATCCACCATTATGGATTCCAGACTCGGCAGAATTCTCCTCCCTATCAAAGATTTCATTGGAATGACTGGTCTTTCGAAAATTCCAATGCTTCCATTCTACTACCTCACCGTGAGAGATTCCTTCAAGTTAATTGACGTTATCCCCAAAGCTGAAAAGTTCAGGAAACAAAGTTTTTTTTTAATATCTGGATCCTTGCAAAATGGCAAGGAAATTTCGGAAGAAAATCTGTCGAGGATCAATCTTCAATAGAAAAGTACAACCTAGTTAGTCAATTATTCTTTGATTTTTTTGTTTTGTAATTAAATTTACTTTAATGTACTGTTGTTGTATGTAGATATTCTGAGGCCATATAAAGCTTCTCGAAAACTATCACATATATCTTTTAAAAACTTTGTACATGGGTGGAAAATTCTTGGGGTAACGAATTTCACATCGCCTTTCAACTTGTGAATTTTATCAACAACTATATATGGAGGATCTCTCTAGATTCAATTACCGCAGAAGAAGAATTATTAGAACCCTGAAACCGAGAAGATGTTGTGAAACGGTGTTTGAATTAGATCGTAAAGCCGCGTACCCGGGAAGAAGAAAGGAAAAAAGCAAAATAATATTTCAACCATAGAAAACAAAGATTATCACTCAAAAGAAAAATAAAACCTCTTCGAAAATTCTTCTAGAAGAAAGCATGGAGAACAGCGTCGAAGAGATAAAGGAAAGTAAAGAATTTATTTAAGCATACCATCAAAGAGATGATAATTTAATGGACGATGAGGCAATTGGTAAGACAAAATTCAAGAAATTTACGAACATATGGATCATAAAGTTCCACAAATCCAAGAGCGGGTTGCACCAACTGGATATCAAATTACCACAACCAATTTTCCTTAAAGTGTAACTTCAAACCATTCACAAGCTTCCAAATCATATGATATAGTTGTTTATGAAAATCCTTATTCTCTCATTGTTGAGGATCCCTATAACGAATTATTACATGCGCTGCAACCATTTTTTAAGCTTGAAGTTATAACAAAGTAATTATCCGTAGAAGTTAAATCCTCTTGGAGAAAACTGGAGGATATTGCTAAAGATGTGATCAAGTGGGGAAAGAGTCTGATGGTGATAAAAAAATGATATATATATATATAGGCAAACACATCCTTAAACAATTCCAGGTCTTCCAAGCTGATTGATCATAGATCCTAATAAGTATCGTCCAGATCAAAAGTCGGTTGAGAGCAATTAATGAACAAGAAAATATAGAGCTGAAATTTTTCCATCAACTTGAGCTGGATGAACTCAAAACGAAACATAAAAGGAAGAAGGGAAAAGGGCGAAGAACAAACAAACTAATTCTCTTTATAAGAGTTACTTAACAAAAGTGAAGAGGAAAAAAAGAAGATAGTTGACCTGATGCACTCAGTCAAGGGTAAATTTGAAGAAGAGAGATGCCTTGCTGTAAAATCTGTTAAAACACAAACTGGGCTAGATAGCCTTGCTGATATAAAAAATCCCAAAAACAAAGAATAATCAATTTACTCTACAAATTCCATGTGGTGTTTGCAAATGAAAATTTATCAGCCTTCTGGAAATCAATTCTCATAGAAAAACACCCTTACGAAGCTTTCGAACCCATATCAAGTGAATCCTCTAAAGAAACTGAATGCAGGAGGATGAAGAGGCCTCTGATCAAGAAAGAAGCTCCTCAGAATGAAGCTCAGTCAATTCTCCCAATAAAGACCAATATGACGAGTGTTTGTGTTGTATGTCGTTTATGTTTGTACCATCCTTTTTAAGTGCTTAAACGCCTCGCATTTAAACTTATCTTTTTGTATGCATTAAATATGCTTTTTTACTTGTCTAAGGAACAATGCATTTTTTTATTACATAACTTATCTCATATTGCATAATTTGTCTTTTATGAACAAAGCATTAGTACTTCGAATAATAACTCCACTCTAACTAAAGCCTTTTATAAGAGTTTGTACCTTCAGGATTATTATCTCTTTAAATAGTGTTTTTAATGAACGTTAACACGTCAAATACTACCATTCTTCAAATAGTGTGTTTAACAAACGTTAGCACCATGAATATTAACATCACTTTCATTAGTGCTTTCAATGAACCTTTAACACTTCAAATATTATTATTACGTGAAACAGTGCGTTTAACGAACGTTAGCACCTCAAATATTATGATATCTTTGAGCCTTTCTTTAAGTGGATGTATAACACTTTGAATACGACCATCACTTCGAATAGTTCTTAAAATAGACGTGTAATACTTCGAACATTATTATTACTTAGCATAGTGCTTTAAATAGACGTGTAGCACTTTGAACATTATTATACTTTGAATAATTCTTTAAATGGACATATAGCACTTCGAACATTTACTATCAGTTTAATTATTTGTTGTTAACTACTTCAAAGATGACCAGTCTTTGCACAATTCCCAAAATAACTTAAGTGTTTATATCTAAAATAATCATTGGCCAAGAAAATGAATGTAAAATGTGGCATTAGATAAAACCAAAAATAAAAGGGCAATGAAAAGTTATAAACATGTAAACATAAGATTTTAATATGTCAGATAATTAATTTAAAAAGGAAGACATAGACATGTTAAACCGCTAATTATAAAAAGTTAGCATCTATCTAAATTTAATTCCATGCTTTAGGTAGATTATCAACTTGTTCGTGAGAGTAGAAGGGCCCATACCCATACAATACTTATGTTATCAAATTTAATTTTAACATTATATCTTTAAGGTTTCCGCACAACAAATCACTACCAATGTTCTAATCTAATCATTTATCCAAATAATATATTACTGGTGTTAAAACTAATTAGTGAATCACTTAGTTAATAAATAAATTAATAAATTTAGATGCAGAAATTAAATATAATTAATACATAAATGGAATAAGCATTAGACTTTTGTTTGAATAAGCATGGATGCTTAGTCGCGGATAGATAATTAGATGCTTAGGTTTGGTTGAATAGTCGTGACATTCCAGTTTGGCAGTTTCAGTTTCTACCTGTACAAACGATACTGTTTTGAATTAATTAACTATTCTGACAAATACCTTTTTTATATATATTTTAGAGATGACAAAAACCGAAGAAAAACAATACTCAACGCCAGAATCAAACGGAATATAATCGGTTCCATTCGCTCAATAAAATTCGATCTTGTTTTGGTTTCCATTTTAATATATTTAAAATCCAAAAAAAAAACTGAACCAAAAAAATAAAAAATTTTAAATTCGTTTCTATATAATATTAATATTCAAATATTTTTAAAATTATATTTGTAATATAGATTAGGTTAAGTTAGATATAACTACTTAAATAAAAATTGAAAGTAACTAGGGGTGGCAAACACGTAAATCCATCAGATCCATTTAATAATTTAAACAAGTTGCACTTATGGAGGTTTGGTAGGTTACTGCTAATGCAGGTATAACACGTAAACAGGTCTGGCAGATAAACCCACGCAGATTATCCACCAAAACACATGAAAAGCATTCCTTATCAAATAATTTATAATATTAATTCGAATTTCAATAATTGAATGTGTATAATATACACTAAATAATTATAGTATTTATTTTATTCTAATTTAAATATTATATTATTTAAATTGAAATGCTATAATGAAGGTGTATTGTATTTAATATTAGATAGATATTTAGGTAGTTCTTTAAATCTTTATTTTGTAATGTATTGGTTTAGATGATTTAAATAGTTTATTTTATTTTTGAACTATTTAATGTTTAAAGTATAAATTTAAAGTTTTTAACGATAATTTTTATTTTTTTAAAGTATAAGAATTTTATTAGCGAGTCATAATACTTACTGAGTTGTTTGAGTCTTTTTGACGAGTTATTGTTACATATATCCAATATTAGGAGTAACTACGATACGACAACAAATATCAATATTTAAAACAAAATCACAATAATAATCAGAATCTAATATCAAAAAATAATAACAACACTACTACTATTTATAACCAAGTCATAATAATAATAATATACAAAATGTAATATTAAAATTATAACCATAAAACTTGTAATATTTTAACACGATAAAATATAATTTTGGTTTATAACATAATATCAACACTTTTAATATTTAAAACAAAAACATAATAATAATAATATACAAAATGTAATAACAATATTATAACCTTAAATATAATATTTAAAATTTTGGTTTATAAAATAATTACAACACTTGAAATATTAATACCCAAATCATAGTAATATCCACCAAAATGTAATAATAAATTTATAATCATATACATTATAAAAATATTTTTTTAAATATAACTTAAAATATGATTTTGGTTTATAAAATAATTACAACACTTATAATATTTATAACCATATAATAATAATAATAATCAAATTTTAAACCGGTCTAACAGGTTGCAGGTCTGATATGTTGCAGGTCTGGCAGGTTACTGCTAATGCAGGTATAACAGGTAAACAGGTCTAACAGGTTGCAGGTGTGGCAGGCCAGGTCTGCGGTTACCCATTTAAATTTTGACAGGTCCCATTTATTTCTGACAGGTCCAGATCCATTTGCCATCCCTAAAAGTAACTATCCCAATTTTTTTTAGTTTACTAATCATGACTTGCAACATAAAATTTACCAACAATAATTATTGACTAAAAAAATCAAAAAATCTCTTTTTTCAGCTCGTTAGCTAACAAAAATTAAAAAAATTGAGTCACAAATTTTCAAAACTAAACTTTTTTACAACATATTTCAGTGAAATCTCAAAGAATTCCAACATAAAATCAAGTACTAAATCAGTTTTCCACTGAGTAATTACTCTACTTCATATTTAATTTTTCATTTCATTTCATGTGTTCATAGTTATTTTTAAGCTTCAGACCATCATATCTTTCAAATCCTAAATAAAATGAATAAAAACACATATATTCCTATTTTTTTAAACAAACAAAACAAAATGCACGAATGATAATTTTCGAGCATTTTTATTTATTTTCGCAATCCAATCACACTGAATTATGTTATTAGAAGACAATTGGTTTTTAGCAACCATATTACACGTGATTCCGCAACCGAAACATGTCTCATTTGCGCAACACTTTTATTTATATTCACGCAATATATATTTTCACATAAATTACGCAACTAGAACACATGTGTTTTTTCACGACTAAATTTCTATTTACAAAAGTTTCTTCTTTTTATTTACAACTCATTTGTACATAATTTTCCAACTTAAATGTTCGCAACCAAATAATGCTTGATTGTACAAATAAAAAAATATTTATATGAATCGATATTAAAAAAAGCCATGAAAGAAATTTGCTTTCTCTCTTTTCAATAATGTTTTATTCTACGCCAAAGTGATATTGGACCGTCGAAGGAAAAACAAATCCAAGAGACTTAGTTGGGATGGTATATTTATTTTGCGAGAGAAAATTGAAATATTTACATCTTGAGAGGAAATTTAATGGTTAGCACAGATGATGAAAGTATTAGAAATAAGGTAGAGTTGTTAGATAAATATAAATGCTTAAGCTAAACATATTTAAAAGGTTTCTTTCTATTTGTATAGGTATCACTGGTGGATCCAGGACTAAAAGTTAGGGTATGCTGAAAAAATATTATGTAAAAATTTTCAATAAAAGATAACTATTTAAATATCTCATAATAAAAATATGTAAATATTTTTATTACAGCTTAAAATTAAAATATAGTATAGCCCAAGCGCAAATGAATTCTCCTCTTATTTATGTCTTGAAAAGATTTATAGGAAACACGATTAAGATACTAAGGAAGTCATCAACCGTAGAAAATACTTCTATCTCTACAAATGTCACTAAACAATCATTAAGTCATAGATTGACCAATCTATTTCTCAATTCATTCTTCACATATTTCATAAAAGAAAATACTCGCTCAACACTTGCGATAACAATCGGTAATGAAAAAATTAGCTTGAAAAGTGTGTACACAAATCCAAATATCTTGTATTTTTTATGAACAAGAGTCTTACAAACAAGACAGTAATTTGCTTAAAAATGATAAGTACAATAATTTTCTTAAATATAAAATATTTTTTACATACAAAATATTACAAAATTTGCTAAAGAATCATAAATCAATTAATAAAAAATAAAAAATAAGTAATATTGAAAGAATCATAAATCAATTAATATAAATAAGATATAAAAATATTATAAGTGTTAAAGAATCGGTAATTTTAAGTAATTTGTTAATTATTCTCATATTTGAAAATACAAATTAGTAATTTACTTAATTATTCTCTTATACAAAAATATTATTTCCATATAAGAATTTAATGAAAATATTCAATCAAAAAATACGTACAGTTATTTTATATTTCAAGTTAATTTTCTTTTAAAAAACTCAATACAATATTTTGTTTAAATACAAAATATTACAAATAAATAGATACAAAATATCCTAAAATATCATAATGACACTGATTTGCTCAACCAAACCCTTTAAATTATTCTAGTAAAATAATATTACTTGCAAGCCTTTGTGTTCATTCGTATACTGATCCGCAATGAAATAAGCAATCCAAATTCATCCAAGAATATAAAGCAAACATTGATGGAAGAAAAAAATAAAGAAATGTAAAAGAAAAGAGTAAAAAATACCTAGATTTTGATCCGCAATGAAATAAGCAATCAAAATTCATCAAAGAATATAAAGCAAACATTGATGGAAGAAAAAAAAGAAATGTGATGGAAGAAAAAATAAAGAAATGTAAAAGAAAATAGTAAAAAATACCTAGATTTTGATCCGCAATGAAATAAGCAATCAAAATTCATCCAAGAATATAAAGCAAACATTAATGGAAGAAAAAATAAAGAAATGTAAAAGAAAATAGTAAAAATAAAGAAATGTAAAAGAAAAGAGTAAAAAATACCTAGATTTTGATCCGCAATGAAATAAGCAATCAAAATTCATCCAAGAATATAAAGCAAACATTGATGGAAGAAAAAATAAAAGAGTAAAAAATACATAGATTTTGGTATCTAGGAGGTCTTGAACTCCAGATCTAAGGTATACTACTAGAGTTCTTTAACACTATTATAAGCTCATTTTTTTGTTCAGGGTTGTCCTGGGCATACTAATATCCCCTCTAAATCTGCCCATGATAGGTGTTTGATGTTTAATTATTATTAGGATGTATATTATTTATATTTTTTAAAATTATATGGGTCGTATACTCGTATTACTTTGTTTTTGGTCTAGTTTCAAAAGTTTTTTTACTTGATGGGATTAAGTGTTATTTTCAACGCTTTCTTTTGAATTTAATGTTTTTATCCATATACACAATTTTGACATTTCATCAAATTTTTTACCAATTTATTGGGGTCAAATTGTTTTATTGATCTTTTTATTACATTACACAACCTTGGGCATGAGAAAACCTTCCCGCTCTAATCCAAGCCACATGACGTTATATAATCTTTAAACTGAATCTTTACATTTGGAATGATACAAATTTGTTCAAATGGTATGAATTTTGGTTTCCCTAACTAATAAGATATGGTATACTTTAGGCCTAAATATAAATAACAATTTATATCAAAATTTACGCTATGTTTGATATGTTTTATGTCAATATAAGGTAATCAAACTATAGGCTATCACATTCGTGACGATGAATTTAATGTAACTTCATTACATATCGGTGACATTTTAGCTTGATTTGTTATCGTTAGTTCTTTTTACAAGAGGGTTTTGTTTAAAGGATATGGTAAGTATCTTTAGAGTCGAGAACAAAAACTAAAGTATATTGTTAGAAGTGTGCTATGTAACTCAAATCTACTACTATCATTATAGGGTAAATCCATCAAATGTGCCGACTATATTCTTAATAGAGCTATTTTTAAGACAACCGTTATGATCCTATATGAGTTCTAGAATGGGCACAAACTTGGTTTGAAGCATTTTGGAGTGTCCACCTAAAGTAGAGGCAAAGAGTTATGAGTTTTTTTGTTCCTTCCACTAGTAATAGTTTTGAGACATGAACAATAAAATTTCGTGAGGATGTTGAGTTTGAGGGGGGCGATTTATGAATAGATTTATATTTTGAAGAAAAATTATAAAAGTTTTAACAATAATAAGTGAGGCATCATGCCAACATATCGGTTCTACTATAGAATGGTCATAAAGAAAATATATAAGTCCAAAAGAATGTTGTTGGTCAATTGATTCTCAAGTATTAGAGGATTAGTTTTAAATTTCACTTATTGAAGTATGGTTATAACATAAGTCACTCAAGTGAATATTATGTTCCAACGAGAGAACGAAATGAAATTGTTCAAAAAAATTAAACTATACCTTCTAAAAAAATATCCAAAATAAGTAGTGCCCTTAAGTAGATCCACTAAGTCTGAAAACAACAATATCTTTTGATAGTATAGTGTATATTCAATAACATAAAGTTTTTGGTTATTTCCATAATGTCATAATTCTTACTTGTCGATTAATATTAATAATGAAAAGTACAAATTAATACAAGACAACACAGTATGAGAACTTGTCTCATTACGTGACGGGAAAAAGATTGCATGTGGATTTACAAAACCAAACAAAGTTCTATGGATAATATGAAAAGACATAAATAGTCATTTGTATCAAAAAGTTATATTTTCCATGAAGGATTAATTCTATACACACTGTATCTTGTTTTTCTTATAGGACGAAACTTAGTTAAGACTATTAACATCAGAGGTTAAGTTGTACTAAGTTTAAAATTTTAGTACGCCCTTTAATAACTCTATTGCAAAAGGTGATAAAATATTTTAAATCATTATCCAACGACAAAATTTGAGATTGGAAAGTTGTAAAATGTTTTAGTAGCTGACAATATTGAAATCTATGTATATAGTCTCAAGATGAACAATTATAAATAGGTAAAAATGGACTCTCTCGTATAAGTAACAAATAAAAGGACACATATTTGTAGTTTAATTTTATATATTTTGGTTTATTGAAATATATGGTTTAGTTAAAGTCTATAGAATAATATAACTTATTTTAGTAGATGTTGACTAAGGTAAGACAAATTATGAATAAATAATGTGTGATTACTCTTTAAATTATTCTTATGTTACACACCATAATTGATCCATGTAATTGATTAGTCGTAATAACGTGATTATTGTTGCGTCCGATTGTTCACATTCCGAGGAAATTTTTTTAGTGTTTTATCCTTCATTGATCATATACGAGGTTGTTGAGTTGTCAGATTGACAATAAAATCTGAACGTTTATTGAAGTATACATATATATTTTTAGTAACATATGGTCATCCAAATAGGAGATTATTGAAAAAATTATGGACCGATACGATAATAATATATTTAGGCATTGTTATAAGCAGATATAATTAACAAGTAGTCAGATTAATTATATTAATATATAATTAAATATAAATTAGACTTATAAAGAAAACTCATTATGGAGGTATAAATGTAGAAATCGGATTTGATTTATGTGAAGAATTGTGCAAAATATGAACTACTCAGACTAAACTTATAAGTTCTAAGACTAATTTCATAAAAATTAATTTGTGACCGAGATTTAACCTAATTTCATATTCGTGATTTTGGACATTAATTTTTTACCAGACTAGAAGAGACCTATATTAACAAATATAATCTAATAAGTATTAGGTAAATACCGTTGCATGATGACAATCGATTATATTTATCGAAATTTATGATAATAGATTCGGTTCAATTTCAATGATATGATCCAATTTTTCTAACAAAAAATTTACATTTAAAATTTTAAAAACATGACTATTAGTAAATTAACTTTTTTTATATATATAATTGACTTACTAACAAGCTCGTCCATTTTTTTCATTTTTAAAATGGTTTTGAAACAGTCACAAATATATAGAGAATAAAATATTCATCAAAATATCTAAAAGATATTCTAAAACATGTTTAATAAAATGCATGAAAAGTTCGAACTAAATCTATATATTTCTACATAAAAAATCAAACATATAAGGATGCACGTATTAATATCTATAACACTACCTTAATGTTAACTTTTTTTTTAATGATCTATAAATATTTGTTTTGGGGCATATATAATATTGTTATGAATGTTAGAGAAAAGTGTCGGTCCAATAGTTTTTTTCTTTTGCAAGTTTAGATAAGTTTTATTTTCAGAAATAAATAATATAGATATTCGGCGAAAGACTCCTAGTTTTTAAGTCATCTCTTAGCAATTATCAAATGTGATCATTCGCCATTAGAAGAAATTTCCACTATCCAAGTTTTCAAACAATCTATACCTATAAATGGCCATCCTTTCTACTCACAAGTCTCAACATACAAACGCAAAAAAAAAAAAAAAAAAAAATACAAGAAAATGGCTTCTGTCAATATGTAATTTACGATTTCTTTCTTTGTGGTAGCTTTAACCCTAGCACTTTCCTCCAATGCCCAAGACTCACCCCAAGACTACCTTAACGCCCATAACAGAGCTCGTGCAGCTGTAGGTGTGGGTCCTCTATTTTCGGACGCCACTGTCGCAGCGTACGCACAAAATTACGCAAATCAAAGGATGGGAGATTGCAGCCTTGTCCATTCATCAAATAGGCCTTATGGCGAGAACATTGCATGGAGCAGTGGAGACATGTCTGGGATGGGACGAGTGCGGTGCAATTATGGGTTAACGATATATCGGATTACAACGGAAAAAATAAAAAACAAATGTTTCTGGACACTACCCATACCCCCTAATGAGAGCTGGAGCTGGAGAAAGATCCTCAACCTCCGTCCAATAGCAGCCAAACTCTACAGAGTCGAAATCGGCAACGGAGAAGATACCTCCATCTGGCATGACCCGTGGCTTTTCCCCACCTCTCTAATTAACCGATACGGACAATCTATCCAATCCCTCTCTCGCCTCAGAAACTTAACAACAGTAAAAGACCTCAACCAAAGTGGCCGATGGAGATGGCCCCCACAGGCCAGATCCCCCAGCAGAATTCTCAACCCCTCCCTATTGGAAATAGCATCAGCCATTCAAAACCTTCCCCCCCCCCTCCCAGGCAAAAGACTCATTCTTATGGCTTCCCAACAAACATCGCCTAACCTTCTCCATAAGTAGCACCTACAATTGCCTCAGACCAAGCAGGAACAAGATCCCTTGGTTTTCGCTAGTCTGGCACAAATATGCCATCCCCAGACACTCTTTCATCACTTGGCTTGCCATTCAAAACAAGCTCACTACTCGAGATAAACTCATCTCGTGGGGATTGGACTCCCCCCCGACCTGTGTTTTATGTGAAACCTCACACGAAACGCCAGAACATCTCTTGGCCCAATGCCAATACTCCAGCGCAATTTGGGAATCACTCGCTCAAAAACTTCTTTTCCCATTACCCCCTCCCTCCTGGCCCCGGTGGCTCGAGCAAGCATGCACTTGGAACAACACATCGAACGACAAAGCCCATTGGAAAACGGCATTCTGCGCCACAGTCTACTACATTTGGAGGGAACGGAACGACAGAATCTTCAACAATAAACAATCCCCCTTCACAAGCCTAGCCCATCATGTACTATCCGATCTCCGATATCGTTTCAAAGGAACAAAAGCCAGGTTCACCGGTTAGCCTGCTACCCGCCAAACCTCGCCATAGCACAATTGTAATTTAATCTAAATTTTAGAAGCATGCTCAAACCATCAGGGTTAAGCACTGTAATGAGGCACCAGCCTCCCGAACTCATGTACAACATTTTATTATTAATTTTAAAGCTTTTTATACCAAAAAAAAAAAAAACTACAATTCTAACGCATGTGCTCCAGGAAAGGTTTGTGGGCATTACACCCAAGTTGTCTGGAGGAACTCGGTCCGTCTAGGGTGTGCAAAGGTAAGATGCAACAATGGTGGAACCTTCATCACCTGCAACTATTCTCCTCCTGGAAACTTTATTGGCCAGAGACCTTATTGATCAGCCATGACTATAAGTGATCAAACGTTGTTTGTCATCCGTATAATAAAAATAATGAATATTTAATAATATATATATATATATATATATTATATATATATAAATAAATGTGTGTATGGAGATATGATTGGTCTTCAAATAAATTTAAAAGCTGTCTGGTTCTGTTTTCTTTATTTCTGTTATTACCAACTCAAGCTGAATGTAATATAATATATATACATTAATAAGGTCTCCGAATCCTTTTATACCGGAAATAAATTATATTTTTAATATTTAGTAATTTATATTAGAATCATCATGTCTCTAAGCTTGTTCAAATCGTCGGAAAAATGCTCAATTTTTAACATTTGGAGAAAAAAATATTTTAATCAAATCAACAAGAGAAACTGCAATCCAGATGAAGTACACGTAGTATGATAAAACATAAAAATTTCATTTTTATTATTAATGAACCAATTTTTTTCATAAATATATTAATATAAGTAATAAATAAATATTCAAAATCTAAGTTATCATATATTCTTTTAATATGGATTTATTTTTCATAATACCCAAATAACTTATTTATACAAAATTAAGTTTAAATTTTTTGAATCGGAAAAAAATCTAAAACTATCAATATTTGTCTCAAATCAAACATCAGTAGATTCATTAATTGTATATTTTGAATTTGTTATTTTGAAAATAAATAAGGGATATAGAATTTTGAGAGTTATCGGATGAAAAGTACAAGAGACGAGAATTAGAGGATAAGTGACACAAAGACTAAAAACACAAAACAATGGAAACAAAGACGAGAGACGTGAGTTCTCAGACAAAAGACGAGAGTTGCAGAACGAGAGATGCACAAACGAAATATACAAAAACGAAAAATGAAAATTATGGAACGAATTACAGGATGATAGACGAGAGTTGTGGGAAAAAAGACATAAAGCTATGGAAAAGAAGATCGAGAATTGTATGAAGAGAGACGAGAGTTTTGTTAACTAAAGAACAAATAAAAAAGTATAAAAATATCTTGGATTTCGTTATTAGAAAGTGTAAGAATTGCATATGGCATATGCTCATATTGTTAAATATAAATAAAGAGCCAACGATCTTTGGCCTTATATCTTTAACACACCCTCTCAAACTCACAGTGCAAAAATAATAAGCATTGAGAGTTTGTCACAAAGAAAACGAAACTGCACCCTTGACTGAGTCTTCGTGAAAAATCAGCAACATGCAGATGTGATGGAACATATAGAAGCGAGATGGTGCCGATCTAAAGATGATGCCGAGTGAAGTGACAATCTATTTGAATGTTCTTTGTCCTCACATAATAATAAAATTATTTACTATCTGCATAGCGCTTTTGTTCTCGCAGTGCAAGAAGCCATCATAACCAAACATTCTCACATGTGGTCGCAGACATAGCACGCTACCTAGCTTCAGTAGACTATCTAGAGACAGCATCTTCTTTCTTGCTTTTCCATGAGATTAATGAATCACTAGGGAAAATACATGAAACAGTAGTATATTTTCAGTCATGAGGATCATTATCTCAATAAGTATCGCTATAGGCACAGAGACAAATACTATGTAACTCAGTTCCATTAACATAGCTCCCCAATTGACAGATGTAAAAGCAATAACAAACAAACTAACCACATGAACAAGATAAGATTTATCTTCTCGACTAACTGTAATATAGACCAAGCTCCTTACAAGAGTTCGATATAGACTTGGGGATGACAAAGGAACATCGTTTGTCGAAGAGTACCGAGCATTGGTTTCGAGAGGGGTATATACCATCCTATTATTAGAAAGTCATGCTCGCTCAAACAAATCAGATATATATTTTTTCTGAGTGAGAATATAACATTTTGGAGAGTGAGACACCTTAATATCTAGAAAATAACGTAATATTCTAAGGCGTTCATCGCAAAAGGTTAAGCCAAATCACATTTTTGTTGAAAGCTCTGGATCTGGTTTTAAAAGATACCGAGGCCCTTCGAAAGAATAATGAGATCAACCTCGCAATTCTAACAAAGAGCATGAAGCTAGAAGAGAAAGTGTACCTCGATGTTTGAGGTAGTCGAACTGGTGTGAAGGAAATACATCAAACCAGTATAATATGGATAATCTGAATTTGTATGCAGTGATGAGAACTGATCATCAGTATATTCAAGGTTTGGATTTGAGGAATTCTTTGTTGACAAATGAGATAAGATCAATCACGCTTCCGAAGCGATTTGATATTTTTAAAGTAGAGAAGTTCCATAGGATGTAAGACCCATACGATCACATCGAACAATTTAAGAATTACATGATGAATTTTGAGGATGATGGCATGCTAATATGTCAGGCATTTTCTTAAAATTTGAACTGAACAACTTTGAAATGGCACAACCAAATTTTGAGGGGTTCATTTCCAATTTCATAGATTTTTATATTTCTTTTCGAAGAAAGTTTGTGGGGAGTAAGAAAATGAGGGAAATGGAGATACAATAATCCAATACAAACAAGTAGTTGGAGAAAAGCTGAAAGATTATACGTAGTGGTTTGTTTTAACAAAAGAAAGTCTGGATGCTTGTGAAGAACTGGTGATTATGATAGTTTTTCGCCAGGGACTGCTACTAGGGGTTTTGACTAATGAAACAAAAAAAAAGAAGAGCCTTTACTTTTTGAGCTTCGATGGATCAAGTTGAGGATCAAATCAAGTTTTAATATTCTACCGTTCAAAAGAATTTTGGGCAGGTGCCAAATAATCAGGTCCAATCTTCGAATTCTACCCAGCAAGCATGTTTGAGAAACAACAACCTACTACCTCGAACTGGAGGATATTCGAACCAAGCTCCATCATAACAATTTAATAAGCCGAGGCCCAATAAATGGATAAGACATAGTACTATGCAGAACTGACTGAGAGTGTGGCTGAATTTTTTTTATAAAACTAAAAGGTATGTAAATTTCAGGAGCCCCGCTCCAATCAATATGCCTAAGAAGTAGAAAAATAACAAGTTTTACAGGTAGCACAATGATATCGGTCATGATACTGCGGATTGCATTTCCTTGAAAAATGAAGTTCAAACTTTAATTGAAAATGGGAAATTATTGTCTTATGTGAAAACACAGAGTAATGCATCGAAAAATCACATAGCATCAACTTTACAACCAACCAATCCAAATGTACAAGTTGAAAATTTGATGAATCAGGATTCGAAGATTGATGACTTTGATGATGCATCATAATACTTGGAAATGGATTCAGGTCGGATAATTTTAATGGAAGTGGAAGAACCAGGAACGAAAGGCCACGTTCGAAGCCTGTGCAAATATTTTGAGTCCCTAGTCATTTTTGGGCGCGAATCTATGACTGGTAGCACTGATAGTTCAAGGAAAAGGCACAAAGTAAGTTTGGATACTCAGACATAGGGGAAAATGTCTACCTATTTGTACGGTAAGAAAGGCATTCCATTTATCATTTTTGATGAAGACGATTTACGAGGTACCGTAGTGAAACAAATTTGAACACATATAGAAAAATATGATTCCCAATACCTCACCAACATCACTTAGTAATTTGAGAGTTTCAGATTTCTTAATATACCTCTCACTACTCCACTAACGTTATTTAATAGTTGGGAATTTATTGGGAACTATCCGTTTCTTTTCGGAATTGTGTGGGAACTGTTTGCTTCTTTTGGAACTTTGTGGGAACTTCTGGTCTGTCTACATGATTAAAGAGTGCACTAATTTTTGACATTTTTTTAGTGCATTCTTTCGATTAGCTAGACCGAGAGCTCCTCTGATTTCTTCAAACTTGGATTTAGGAAGACCCTTAGTAAGGCCATCAACAACCTGCTCATTTATCCGTATAGATTTCAACTCAATGTATTGATTAAGTACCTTCTCTTGGATAAAGTGATGGTGAGTATCAATGTGTTTTTTGTGAGTATGAAACATAGGATTTCCAACAAGTTTAACGACACTTTCGTTGTCACAAAAGAGGGAAATGGAAAGGTGTAGTACCTGATTAACATTTCCAAAAAGTCTTGTAAGCCAAATACACTCTTAAGAAGCTAATGTGGCTCCAACATATTCATCTTTAGTAGTTGATAATGCCACTGTGTCTTACTTCTTATTGCACGATGAGATAGTTGCTGAACCAGTATTGAAACAGTATCCTGAAGTGGACCGTCTGTCATTCACATTGCCTGCCCAATTAACATCAACAAACCCACGTTTGAGACTTTCAGACTTCTTAATACAACTATCACTACTCCACTAACGTTATTTAATAGTTGTGAATTGATTGGGAACTGTCTACTTCTTTTGGGAACTTTGTGGGAACTGTCTACTTCTTTAGGAACTTTGTGGGAACTTTCTGCTTCTTTGGGAACTGTGTGGGAAATTTTTGTCTGTCTACATAATTCAAGTGCACTAATTTGTGACATGCAGGGCCACCCGAGGATGCAATGGTCACTGGGGCCGAAATTGTTTGCGTTGAGATTCGATGCATATTGATAGATATTAGGAGTTCTGCGAACGTCCTCTTTAAAGCTTCTTATGACAGGATGTTGAATCCTCCTCGGATTTCTAAATCAGAGTGTACCACAATCAGTTTTACTAGAGTAACTGCACGAGTAATAGAGGTATTCGAGGGGGAGGTAAGTCTGGGAAATGGACCTTTTAATAACAAGGTTCAAGTTCTCTTTATGGCGTTGGATGAATAGTTCATCAATCTTTCAAGTATGTCGTCAAAGATCATGTAGGGGTCATCCGGAGAGACCAAAAGGTTTCCAGGAAATGTTATGCCACTGCGCTTTGGATTCGATTATCCAACAGTAATAATATGATGACTGAATAATAGTCAAGGGATTGACCTCGGATTTTGAAGAAAGGGTTGACGATCCTAGGAAAGCCTAGGGTCATTGACAGTAAGTGAAAAATAGAAGAATATACCTTTTCAGAGGGAATAATACGTCATATAGGAACTTTACTAACCCTAATAATAGGTCAACAACTCTTACAAATTTTATCCCACAATCTAAATATATTTTTTTTGGAAAAAAGAGGACGTGGAGGAGTACTAATTGAAGTAATTTTCTGTAATCTACCTATTAATCCAAAGGTGAAACCTATTATTAAAAAAACTGACATTTTCATCAGAAAAGGTAGAAGCTATTGTTTCCGAAGTGGACCGGTTATCCAAGGTCAAGCATATAAGTGAATCACAATATCCTTTATAGACGACGAATCTAGTGGTGGTCAAGAAGAAATATAGGAACTGGAGAATGTTTGTTGATTTTATAGACTTAATCGAGTCTATCCTAAAGATTTGTTTCTTGTTCCTTAGATATACCAGCTGATTGATTCCACTTCGGGAAACAAAATATTGACCTTTATGGATGCTTTTGCAAAATATAATCATATTTAGATGGATCTAATTGATCAGGAATATACTATATTGTCTTGCACATACTAGAGATTATTCAATAAGGAATTTGCTACTCAGATCAGAAAAACATGGATGTATACATCGACGATATGGTGGTAAAAATCTTAGCAGACGACGCACACTTGGAGGATTTAGAGGAAACATTTCTGAATTTAAAGGGAATAAGGCTGAAGTTGAATCCATAAGAATTTACTTTTGGAGTTCGATCAGGGAAAGTTCTTGGTTATGTGACAAACGAGTCTATTTTAGAAGGTTTGAAGAAGAATTTGATAGGAGCGGCAGAAAAATTTCCTAATTACTTACAGGAGGTACTATGGGCTTATCGAACAACCCCTACAGAGGCTAGTAAAGAGACCCCTTTTACTTTGTCGTATGGAATGGATGTTTTAGTCCTATGGAATCTACCTTGCCTTCTTTTAGAATAACCCAATATTCTGAAGACTTGAATGATGAAGCTGAAAGAGCGAGTTTGGACTTGGTTGAAGAGAAAGGGTTTGAGCACCTTTAAATATAATTCATTATTAGACTCTTAGGAGGAATAGATAGAATTCGATGGTGAAAAGGAGGAAGTTCAAGGTAGGTGACAAAGTGTTAAGTAAGGTATTCCTCCATACCAGAGAAAAGAGCCTCGGTAAGATGGCCCCGAATTAGGAATGACCTTATATGGTTGTTGAAAGGATAAATCCATGTTGTTACCGCCTTTGTGATAATCAGGGGAGGATGCTTCAACATCTGTGGAATATATGATTTCTAAACTCTTCTGGGAGTGATTGTGTTGTATTCTGAAATTTTTTTCTTTGATTTATTCGCGTACTCTTTCCTACCCTGTTGGCTCAAGAAGGTTTTAACGAGGCGTTATGCACATATTCAATCTATCAATAAAATTCATATTTTGGCCAATTATTGTTCACGAGTGCTTGTTTAAACTATTTTGGTAACTAATAAAAGAATGATCATCTTTGAGGTTGACCAATAGTAGAGTGTTCTGAAGTGTTGAATACACTTTTCGAAGAAGTAACCATATTCGAAGTGCTACGTCCGTTCAACGTACTATAATATTTGAAGTGCTACGTCCATTAAATGGATGATAATATTCAAAGTGCTACGTCCATTAAACAGACTATAAAGTTTGAAGTACTACATCCATTAAACACGCTATAATATTTGAAGTGTTACATATTGTAATTATTATTTAAAATATCATGCTATGTTTTCACTATGAATAACTAATATAAATAATATTCAAATTAGAATATAACTTGAAGAAATTAAACCATAAATAAATATATTTGTCATTTAATTTAATTCAACGAGTATAGTGTAATTTCCAAGATATAAAGTAAAAAGACATCTATTAAAAAATTGTTACAGTAATGATATGACACGTACAAAAAAAATATAGTAAAATTACTCGTCCTCGAGCTCTCTTCAGAATCCTCTTTTGAATCTTCCTCTTCAGATGAGGAGCTTGGAACAGGATTTTAAGCTTCACTAGGAGGCCGTTCGATGAGGACTTCACTTCCAAAGCTGGAAAGATCGATTATAGGATATGTGGCATGGATTTCACAAAGGAGTGTGATGATTTTTTTGTTCTTTTCCATTATTGATAGCTCCCAACATGTCTTTTGCACACTCATCCTCAGCAAAAGTGACAACATATCTTTTGCACACTCATCATTGGCATATCATCTGACAGTCTTTTCTTCTCTGCCTCACTATTGTCGAAAGAAACTTGAAGGTCTTCAATTTGTTTTATGCAACTAACTCTTTATAATGTTTTAGCCTCGAGTTGATCTATTTCATTATGACATGAAGTGTTGAGATCTTCTTTTTCTTTTTGATGGACTACTTTAAGATACTTCTTAACGTGGAGAAGACCTCTGAGAAATTTAGACGGGGCCATTTGAAATTGATAAAACTGCTCTATTACAAGGTCCCCAAAGATCTCCCTCATCTTTTGCTCATCTGCATCAATACCTTTATAGTGAACCATTTCTTTAGCCATGTGATTTAAATGACCTTGAGAAGATTCAATTTCTTGAGTCAGATTTTGCGCTGCAACATTGAGATTATTAAAAGGTTGAAGATTGGTAATAACGTCTTCGAATGGTTCCACAAGAGGAAAGACAACTGGGATAGGTCTAGGAATAAAAGCTACGGAGCTTGTAGGAAGATTAACCTCAAGAGATACGCTTCGGAGGTAGCAGGTGTACATCTTCTACCAAGATTACACAGATGATCTTGAATCTCCTGAACGATGGGATCTTTGTCTTCCGCAAGCTTTTGTGATTCGTCGAAGTTAATGAAGTTGTCGGGATTAAAGTGATCATTGGTTGAGTCATCTCCTACATCAATAGCTTTCTTTTGCTGATTGTCAACGTCTTCAACACTTACTTCATTTTCTTTTTGATGAATTTGTTAATTCTCTGCAACCAAAACTTCGTCATCATTGTACAATACCTCTTCAACAATATCTATAGTTGCAGAGTTGTTTTAGTGGTACCTTTCTTTTCTGAATGAGCATTTGTTTTCTTCTTTTTTGAAGAAGGTTCATCTTTTATTCCTTCTTCAATAGTGGAGAGATTTCTTTTTTTTCATTTTCGTCTTTGAATCTTTTTGCTTCAGATCTACTGAAGGGCTAGCACCATATGTGTTAGCTGTCTTTTTTTCTTTTTTGCCTTCTTCTTTTACGGAAGATGGGTACCGGACCTATTGTGAATTGCTAAGAATACTTTACAGTCTGGATAGACTAACCATCTAACTTCATGTCGACGATTAAGTAGCTCCATCGAATTCTCAGGAAAGTAGATCTCTAAATATGATCATTAGGTTTGAGGGCCGTGTGCAAAACATTGTTCCATTCTTTTTCAACCTAGGAAGAAAGCTTGAGGAAAATTTATTTCACTTTCTCCCGACGAATGGCATAGCGCCTCAAGATTTCTGATAATAATATAGAAGCTGATAACAAATAAAGATAACACTAGTTGAAACTAAAATTTAGAACGATAAATTTAAAAAAAAAACTTACGATTACTCCTCCAGACGAGGTTCAATCTTGGTGGGTTGGCTTCAGATATTGCTTTGTCATTCTCCTAGTCCCAAGAAATGAAGGCGAACTTATGTTTCCAAAACTTGTATGGCTCAAGTAGGTCATCGGTTATCTTTAAATCTTTATCCAGTGTGAGATAATAAAACAGAAGTATTGGTCCATTTGAAAATTTGGTTTGAGATATGAAGTCATCAATGCAGATCGGAATTTTGAATAAGTGGGAGGCTATGATCACAGAAAGCAGCATGCACAATTGATTTTGTGTCACTCCAGTGGAAATTGAATACCCAGTTGATGATTTCTAGGTAGACCATTCGTTGGTTTTTTTTACAATCTGAAGGTGTTTCTCCTCCAATAACCCTCCTTTAATTAGCTCAATAAAGCTCTTCTGATTTACATGCTCAAGATTCAAATACCAAGAACTTGGTTTAATATTTTTCCATAAAATACCACTAGAACCCTACTATAGGTAACACACTATTATTCCAATATATTTTGGTATTAACAAGTGAGCAGTAAAAGAAAATAAGTATATAGTTTCCACCTTTATAAGTAAAACTTTCCTTATCTAACATTCTGTGGTAAATAAGGTTTTGTTTAAATTTAGGCATGTTTGTTATTAGATTCTCAAGTTCTCTATACAACTTGATCAAAGTAGTTCTCATTCGTATGACAACACATGATTCATAATCCTCGACGATTACCTTTCCATGTATAAAAATATATTTTATTTAAAACAATACGTATTGTAAGTCATCTGGAATGCAAGAACCGAATCCAATACCCAATTTTTACTATACATGCAAGTAAAAGTCGTGAAACCATCAACGTAGTCATGATAATCCAATAACATTGAACCATCATTGACTTTCGTCTTCCGATAACTATTTCCCTCTCTTCACTCTATAAATATCTTATTGATATGATCCAAACGTCTAGCAAAACAAAATATAACTCTGGAACCCTTAAAAATATAACTCTAGAACTCTTATTATCTGAATAGTTTCTTCATATCCTACTGCTTATAAACTCCTCACCATGTTCAACACAATTCTTTTTTTCCTCTCGGTAACACCATTTTATGGTCACGTATAAAATGTAGTAATTTTTCTTTTCATCTCATTTGCATTGCAAAACTTGATGAACTCATTCAGTGTCAACTCACCACCATGATTTGTTCTCAAAAAGTTAATAGATAAAACATATTCCTTTTCTACACGACTTTTAAAATCTTTAATGAGACTAAAAGCAACAATTTTGTATGCCATAAATTGTACCCATAACTTTCTACTAAAATCATCAATAAAGCATATGAAATATTATTTTCCACTATTGAAAGTTGGAGAAATTGGACGACAAATATCTGAGTGAACTAACTCTAATATGTAATATGGAATAACATCTCTTTCCTTTTTTTATTTCAGACAATATGTACATACAACTTTGGTTTCAGTAAGTCTCGGCATGCCTCTCACCATCTCTTTGTTGCTAAAAGCCTTTAATCCCGTATAGTTGAGATGTCTGTATCTTCTTTGCCAAAACTGATACTGGTCTTAAACATCAGTTTTTAAAGACATCTCTAAATTAATTGACTGTCTGCTTGATGTTATTATCAACATCCTGTTTGATGTCATCCTGCACTTTATGATAAGACATTTCGTAGGATGATAGATTATGGATTGATTTGATTTTATTAACACATCCAAACCTCTCTCTTGAAGCTTACCAGTACCGAGAAGGTTGCTTTTCAGATCAGGTACTTTATGGACACATCTTCTACCACATGATTGATTCCTCCAAAAATTAGTCTTACAATTCCTTTTCTAGCTACTTCCATGTTTTTATGATGTCACAACCTATATATCCTTCTAAAACCTTATTCTATTTCACTTAACATACTTGAATCACCAAACATATGATTGTTGCAACTTGAGTCTAGAAACCATATGTCTTCTTTCTTATCTTCTGGATTTTCAATATAGGTCATAAGTAACATCTCTTATATTTCCTTTTCATTTTCATAATTCACTTGATTTGCCGATCTTCGGCACTCATATTAATAATGTACTAAATGATGACATATATAGCATTAAATGTTTTCTTTCTTTTAGGATTTAGGACCTCTGCCTCTGCCTCCATATCATCTTATTCCTCCATATGGTCATGTTTCTCTATCTCAATATCCTCCATATGTTGAGACGGTAAGTGTTATTTGTTCATCTCCCTCTTTTATCAATTTTTGTTCATGTACAAGAAGTGAACTTTAGGGCATCAACTGAGAATGAATCAATGTCTTTTGCTTCTTTAATGAAGCAAACCATATAAATGAATTTCTCATCGAGAGTTCCCAAGATTTTCTTTACGATCATGACATCAGTCATATATTTTCCTAAATTCTTCATGTCATTTGCAATCACCATTATTCGACCAAAGTAATCCTTGATTGATTCAACTTGCTTAATCGTAAAGATCCTGAACTCTTTTCTTAACCGATTTAGTTGCACTCTATGTACTCAAACGTTTCTTTGACACTTTATTTTCATCGAATCCCAGAGCTCCTTTGAGGTCTCCTCCTGCGTTATCGTTTTCGGAATCATTTTGTCCAAATATTGGAACAAATAATTATGAGATTTTGAGATCCTTCAACTGCATCTCCTCCAACGTCTTATTTTGTTGTAGAGGCAAGATATCACCTATCCCTGGTTGTGAAAATCCATATTCCACAACCGTCCAATATTCATTCGAACGAAGTAGAGTCTCTATGAGCATCTTTCGAACGAAGTAGGTTAAGAGAAACCGCTACTTCTTTCTGATCTCATTTTCCCAAAATAATGTTTTCCTATTTTTTCCTCTAATACGAGATGTTAGATTCTAGAAATAAATTAAAGAAATTTTTTTCGAATGAATGAAACAAATAACTTAGGTAGCCGTACAAAAAATAAATACTGTTGAAACATATAACTGAAATAAAAAATCTCAGTACCCTAAAAATCAGGAACTAACTTAATCTATCAATTATATCATATATGTTTACGCAGAGTATATTATCATTCACCCGATGCAATCGAGAGGATATATTTCGTCGATTTTCAAATCACATTTTTTAAAAGGTGTGACTTCTTCGCTAGGAAAAGTTTCTCAAAAGTCCATTCAAGTATATAAAATGTGAGACATAAATGGTAAATAATATAATTTTTTTAATGTTTTTGCTTTTGCATATTTTTTTCTTTCTTTCATGATAGATGTGATTATTAATAGTTGTAGAGGATATACAATTGTCTATATAGGGATACCAAATTTGTATAATATTATCCATAATTGTATTATGGGTCTAAAATGAATAAATGAGTTGTCTTTTGGATAATTTACGACGATTTTAACATGTTTTCTGTTAAAGGCTTGAACTTGCCCTTGTGTTTAGGGCTTATTTTAATGAATTTTCTTGAAGCTTGAAGGAGCGGTTGAAGCCGGACCCGACGAATCAAAACACTAAGTGTTTTAAGTGACCTAATACATGACACTATTAAGTCCTAAACACTGTTCAGAAATTAAGGACTATAATTTTGTATGGTTTTTTTTTAGAAAACAATGTTTCGTTTCCGGATAATCTCTGAAGTCTTGTAAACAATTTCTTATTGAAATATTTTTGGGGTTCTCCAAAAATTTCAATTTGATAAAATCAGAGATATAATTTTGAACAGAGAGGATGAAAATGATATGATCTCCTTTTTCAACAGAACCCATATTTATAAATTCGACCAACCAAAAAAACAGTTTGGAAGTTAGGGCAGTTAAGGTCTCTAAACTGGTTTTGTAATAAAACGGTTGAAATTTAAAATTTGAATAAAACGGTCAAATTTTCAATTTCGAAATTTTGTTGACTTGCAACAATAGCCGATTTAACCAAAATAAAAAAATTTGAAGCTAACAGGTGAGCTCGACCCCAGCCAGGGGCTCCACCCCTTGGACCCCGCAAGGGGCTCCGCCCCTTGACCCCGCTAATCATGATCTAATCTAACAAGCGTGCACTCCGCACTCTACGACTTCTTTGATAATGTATCATGATTAAATTAGTCGACTAGTCGATCCAATTAAACTAAAATAAATAACAATCTTCTCCCATTTTAGTGTAATTTATGATCTACTAAACACAATCATATCAAATATCAAATTTATGCATAAATGAAATATCGTAACGATTGAATTTCACATTAGTATATTACAAATTCCAAATATTCGAATATCAAGGTATCACTAAGGATTGAACCTTTACTATTCACAATGAATACATGCAGATAAAATACACATAAATTTACATTCTCACTTGTTCTTACTTGACACTATATTTTACTAGCCTTGTGTTCTTATCCTTCTTAAGCATATCAAAGCCAAGTCCTAGCTTCTTGAAGCGGCTAAACTTCATGCTGAAATAGGTAGTTCTTTTCATATTGCACCTGCATATGCAATTTTTCAAAAGAGCTATTAAGAAGATAATCTTCAACCTTCACAACTTGCAGTTCTGAACACATACCTTGGGATGATATACAAATGTGTTCCAATATCTTGATGTTAAGCTTTCCACATTGAATTCAACACCTAATGTCATATTAGATGGGAATTGGGTATCTCAACATTAGAGATTTCAAATGGACTTTAATCCCACTCCAATAGCCGATTTGTGCACAAGATCTCTATTTAACCCTTTGGTTAAATGATCGGCTAAGTTATATTGAGTTCCCATAAACTCTACAGAAATAACATCATGCGTCATACGCGCACGAATCATACTATGTCTAACACCTAAGTGTCTAGACCTGCCTTTGTAAATGTGTCTATAAACATTGGCGAAGGCAGCCTCACTATCACATCTGATAGATATAGGTGATATCGGTTTGGGCCACAACAGAATTTCATACATTAAATTTCTTAGTCACTCAACTTCTTTACTCGTTGCTGCTAATGCCACAAACTCTGATTCCATTGTTGAATCCGTAATACAAGTATGTTTCTTAGACGCCCAAGAGATAGCACCTCCCCCAAGTAGAAATACTCATCCACTTGTGGAAGAATGATCTTCCATACTGGAAATTTAACTCGCGTCTGAATATCCTTCAAGTACAGAAGGAAATCCGGTATAAGTTAAACCATAATTCATGGTTCCTTTCAAATACTTGAATACTCGATTTAAAGCTTGCCAATGATGCAAACTAGGCTTGCTAGTATACCTACTAAGTTTTCCAACAGCAAAGGCAATATCGGGCCTAGTGCTAGTCATGACATGCATAAGACACCCGATGACTCTTGAGTATTCAAGTTGAGATATAGCAATACCTTTATTAGGTAGAAGCTTAAGACTAGGATCTATAGGTGTGCTTACCGGAGAACAATCTTTAAAATTAAATTTATTTAATATCTTCTCAATATAGTGAGATTGAGAAATCGATATACTATTGTTCTTTCGCTTGATTCTTATACGAAGAATCATTTCAGCTTCCCCCGAATTCTTCATCTCAAAGTTAGATGATAAAAAATTCTTCGTTTCATTAACTTGATTTTGGTCAGTACCAAAAATCAACATATCATCCACATATAGACAAATCATAACTCATTTACCATAATTATTAAATTTCCTATATACACACTTGTCTCCTTGGTTAAGAATAAATCCATTAGACAATATCACATTATCAAAGTTTTTATGCCAATCTTTTGGTGCTTGTTTCAAACCATACAAAGACATTTTCAACTTGCATACCTTGTTTTCAGAACCAGGCATCACAAACCCTTCCGGTTGTTTCATATAAATCTCCTCATCCAAATCACCATTCAAGAATGCAGTTTTAACATCCATTTGATGAATTACAAGATTGTATACAGATGCAAGTGCAATCAACAATGTAATAGTGGAAATCCTAGCAACCAGAGCATAAGTATCAAATAAGTCAATTCCTTCTCTTTGTCTAAATCCCTGGATAACCAATCTAGCTTTATACCTTTCAATAATATCATCTACTTTCATTTTTCGTTTAAATATCCATCTATTCCCCAATGATTTTCACCCATGAGGTAAATCAGCCAACTCCCATGTATTATTATGCATGATAGACTCTATTTCATCTTGGATAGCTTCTTTCCAGAATGCAACATCTCTTGATACCATAGCATCACTAAAAGTCCTTGGATCATCTTCAATAACAAAACAGTATTGACATTGATAGTCAATCTTATCTCTTGACCCTTCAACTAAATATAGTTGAAAATCAGATCCGTACGACTTAGCTTTTCTGGCTCTAGTACTTCTCCTTAGTTCATAAGGTACATGTACACAATTGGTACCACTTGATATATTTTCAATTTCACTTGAGTTCCTATTTAAAGAGTTTTGAATCAAATCTCTAGGTCTAGGTATAGAAGTAAATCTCTCTTCATCAAATATTACATCTCTTGACTCGATAACTGTGTTCACCGACACATAGTCATTGGATTCTAACACATAGAACCTATATGCAATGGAATACTCAAAATACCCAATGAAGATACAATTTATACCTCTTTCACCCAAATTTGTCCTTTTAGGTTTAATGAGTCTTACAACTGCTCTACAACCCCAAACTCTCAGATAATTTAGTGTTGGAGGCTTCTTAAACCAAAGCTCATACGGGGTCATCTTATTCCTTTTAGTAGGAACACGATTCAATAAATAACAGGCTGTTAACATAGCCTCACCCCAGAATCTTTCACTCAAACCCGAATAGGACAATATGGAATTAACCATTTCTTTCAATGTCCTATTCTTTCTTTCAGCTATACCATTTTGTTGTGGTGTATAAGAAGTCATGGTTTCATGAATTATATCCGTAGACTGAAAATATATAGGATCATAATATTCACCTCCTTTATCCGTACGTTGATTTTTAATCAAATCATTCTTATGTAGCTCAACTTCTTCCTTATAGATTTTAAACTTATCAAGAGATTCATTTTTAGCATGCAAAAAATAAATGTAGCAATATCTAGATGCATCATCAATAAAAGTAATAACATACTTTTTATTTCCTAACGAAGGTGTAGCATGGAACTCACATAAATCACTATGTACTAGTTCCAATATTTTGGAAACTCGGTTAACATAAATCACTATGTACTAGTTCCAATACTAGTTCTAATATTTGGAAACTCAGTTAACACTAGTTCCAATATTTTAGGCTTTTTGCTGTTAAAATTATTATTTTTGTTGTTTCCTTTAAAGTTTTGTTTATTTCCCTTATCTGTATTTCCATTCTTAAAAAATTCGCTGCTTTCAGCCATATTTACAGATGAGTTTACCACTTGGTTTTTACCCTTCGGATTACTTATTTCATCTTGAGCCCTTAGAGACTCTTCAATCTTAAAATGACTACCAAGTTCGACTAGAGTCATTTCTTCCTTGTTGTGTTTCACTGTGTGTTTAAAATCCTTCCATGAAGGAGGAAATTTGTCAATAACAGAAGAAACCGAAATTCATTCATCCATTTTCATATTGTGTTGAACAAATTGACCCAGAATTCTCAGTAGTTCATTATACTGTTCCATTACAGGTCTAGAGTCAACCATTTTGTAATTTATGAAATTACTAACCAGGAACTTCCTACTAGAAGCATCTTCTGCCATGTATTTTGATTCTATAGAATCCCATAACTCTTTTACAGATTCGACATTTTGGTATACATCAAACAAAGTATCAGACATACCGTTTAATATATGGCCTTGGCAAATGTAGTCATCATTCTCCCACTTGTTGTGCCTCCTCGTTTGTTCCAATGTTTTCTTCTCATTGATCTCTAGCCAGGGGGTACTCAGGACATACACAACCTTAAGGGTAGTCAACTAGAAAATGTATATTTTTCTACCATCGTGTGAAATCATGTCCTTCGAACTTGTCCAACTTAGCGAATTTACTTGTCATCTCCTTCGCAGATTCTCCTCCGTTCGTTATCCCTATCTTCATGAACAAGACCATAATATTTCAATAAAATGTAGAAAACAGTGTTTCGTTTCCGGATAATCTTTGAAGTCTTGTAAACAATTTCTTATTGAAATATTTTTAGGGTTCTCCAAAAATTTCAATTGGATAAAATCATAGATATAATTTTGAACAGAGAGGATGAACTAAAACACATGTTGGAAATGATAAACTTGATTACTGCTTTGGAAGTAGTTCCGGAGAGCGGTGCAGCTTCCAGCCACTTGGATAAATAATTAATTGTTTGTATAATGGTTCGATACCCTCCAAAAGAAATTGGAAGGGGTCCAACCAAATCAAGTCCACATCTATGAAAATGTACCACTTTTGATATTTATTGCATAAGAAATGCTGGCACATTATATCATTTCTAAACCTCTGGCGTGGATTATATCTTTAACTAGATCTTTAGTATCCATTATGATGGATGACCAATAATATATTGCTAACAAGAGCGCTCTAGTAAAATCTTTATAACCATAATCTGTAGAGTCTTCCGCATTATGTAAGTCAAATAAAATTGTTGGGGCCTCATCGGATCTGAGGCAATTCAACATACGCTTGTTCAAATATATCTTGTAGAGGATACCTCTCAAAAATTAAAAACCACGTGCTTTAAAATTAATTTCTTAGCTAGGTTTTTATGTTTAGAAATGATTCTTTTAGTAATAAATTCTTGGATCTCATGCCTCCACTCTTGCCTTATTATTTTAGAAACTTGAAACCTTTCCTCGGTTCCAACTCACACTTCGAGGTGTGTTGTTATGGAAATGAATTCTTTTACCAAAATCCAAAGATATTCCTTGGTGTATGCAAAAGTGGCTAAAAAGTTAACTATTGAAGTTTCAACTCTAAGCACATTCTCGTACTTTACATCTTTAAAATATGCAGTAGTTTATGTCAATACTTGCAAATATTTTACCAACTGTTCTTTCTCTGTTTTATTTTTCATGTGACCTTGATGTATAAGAAGTTGTGAAACACTTACCAATCAGACTCTTTTGGCACCACAAATTTGAGCAAGCCTCAAGCCATCTATTGCTACTTTGTGCTCAGATTCATTGTTTGACACCTTCAAAACTGAAATGTATGGCTTGGTACATTAAGCCTCAAAAGGGAGAGATTAAACGAATTCCTGCTCCACAATCCATCAAACTAGATCCTCCATCTATTCGAATTACCCATTATTTTCGAGGCTTATTGACGAAAGATTCTATATAGAGTCGTCATGAATGAAAGTCAATCAAGAATTGTGACATATATTGTGCTTGATTGTTGTTCAAGGAACAAAATCGATATCATAATCCTCCAATTCCACGGACCACTTGGTAATCCGACCCGATATATCCGGTTTTTGCAGCATACCTACGAGTGGAAAAGAACTTCGAACGGTGATAGAGTTCGTTTGAAAGTATAGCTTTATTTTTATGGTTGTTATTACCAAATTTGAGACTGATTTTCTAGCTTTAGATATATTTTCTCACCATCTAACAAACTCTTACTAACATAACAAACTAGGAAAGGGTAGTTGTAAACCTCTCTGACTAATACTGCACTTATAGCATGATTGTATACTGCCAAGTATACATAGATTCTTTCTTTCGGTTCATATAAATTAATAGGTGAATAAAAATGTTTCTTGATTTCGAGGAACGTCTTGTCACAGTTTGATGACCAATTGAATTTTTTGGAATTTCTCAATACTTGGAAGAATTGTGCATATATGTCTGATCACCTCGATATAAACCTATTTAAAGTTTTCCTCATTCCAATTAACACTTGAGCTTATTTTTTAGATCTAGGAGGGTGCATAGCCAACACTGCATCTTATTGGGTTGGGTCACTTGAATCTGTTTCTCATTCATAACAAGTGTTCAAAAAATTTAAGATCGTACGCCAAAAGTGCACTTCTCTAGATTTATCTTTAAATTGATGGCTTCTAGGTTGGAAATTTTTATGTTGAGATCAAGAAAATGATCCTCCTCCCTTAGAATTTTGGCCATCATGTTATTAATATAAAATGATATAGTTCTCTCAATCTAACTAGCAAAGGCTTTATTGACTAAGCGTTGGTAAGTAGCCCCATAATTCTTTAAATCAAAAGGCATTACTTATAGAAATGCAGCATGGTGTCATTGATTAATATAGTGTGCTCCTGATCCTTCATATCCATTTGTATTTGATTGCACCATAAAAATGAATCCATCAAATAAAACAATTTATATCCAAAAGGGAAATATATCAACTGCTGTACCCGATGGACATGGAAAGAATCGTTTGTACAAGCATAGGGCTATTATCGGTTTGGTTTAGTCCGGGCTTTGACGGAATCAGACCAGACCGCTAAGCTAATCGGTTCAGAGATGATCAGACCACTAAGCTTTCGTGTCTAGTTTTTGGAATTGGACCAAACGATTAAGTTTTTGGTTCAATTCAGTTTCTATTCTATCTGTTATCGGTCTGGTTTGGGCCCGATTTGATCCACTTAAAAAATTTAACTCCAATTATACTTTGATTCTGATTTTTTTTATAAATGATATAAAAATTAAAATTTCAAAATTAATCATTGATTGTTTTTAAAAAAATGGGTAATTAAGTAATAATTTTGGTAATAGATATATAAAAATAAATAATTAAAAAAGTAATCGGTTCTAATGGTTTATTGGCTCGATTACCTATGGGTTCTACCGGTTTATCCATTCTATCGCTTTGGTTACATTTCGGTTCTATCGGTTTTATCCGTTTGGTTCCGAATCAGTTTTATTGTTTTGGTTCCGTATCGGTTTCCGTTTTTAGAATGGAACCGTCAACCGTACCGTTAAGTTTTGGTCAGGTTTTCGCCCCGGTTCTTATCAATTTGGTTCTTGTCCGGTTCTCAATTCTCCAAAACAATTGACAGCCATAAACATGCCCTGTTGAGATCTTTTTTAAGAGCACCAGATCCACCGTCCATAATGGTTATTGCGGTTCCCGAATAGGACCCACCTTTATTAACATGTCTACCTCTTTGACAATAACTTCATATTTTTCTTGAGAAAAATCCTTTATTCTCTGTATCACTGGGCCCGCTTCGGTTCGTACATATAGCTTAAGGAAATTTATGATAGATGGTACACCGGTTACATCTTCATGACACCAAGCAAACATATGTAAATTATTAGATATGAAAGACAACAACTTTACTTTCAATTTATGGTGGCAAGTTGGTTCCAATTCCGAAATTTTTCCCATATGTTAGACTCTGTACTTCAACATCTTCAATATGAATAACAACACTAGAAGTATATTTTGGATCATCTAGTTTGCTTGGATCCGAATAGGATTCTAGTAATTGCTAGTCCTTTTTAGTTGTGATATTTTCTAAATACATTGGACAAAGAGCGGTGACACAGCTTTCTTTGGCCATCTTTTGAATCTTCAGAACCACTCATACTTGGCCTCCAACAACATATTTTAAACACTGGTTAATGGTAATCACATTAAGATTCAGTCAATATGGAGATTAAAAAATTAGAGATTCGACTTTGTGAACCTTGCAACATAGAGTTTATGACAAAAAAACAAACCAATCACATGGTACAAATTTATTTTGTTTGAATTGTGAAAAAAACTTACATCCACAGAGACACAAATTTTATACAGAAGACCAGTACACAAAATTTATCTCTAACAAAACTAATCTTCTTAAAATAAAACATGAGATCTCCAAATATTCAGGGTACCGACTCAACTTCCATAATGTTACCCAAACCCGCTGCACGGGAACCCAGTTGCAATACAGGGTCGTACACAGTAAAAAATGGAGACATAGATTATTGAAGGAGAAGAATATTTGTTCTTGTAATTTTTATTCTTTTAGATTCCTTAATCAAAATCACTCACAGTTGTACAGCTATGGATGGAATCTTTTCTTGTTACATGAGAGAGAGTGCAAAGGAGGTACACGTTGTTACATTCTGATTTTGTATATAAATGTAAATACAATCCAGTTTCAATTTACAGCATCAGAATGTGTGATAGGGCTAGTCTAAGTTGAGAAACATGGGTCAATGGGCTGCACTAAAGGCTCGACCCGGATTGCACTAGGGCAAGACCATTTAATCAAAACACCTATCCAATTGTCGTTTTGAGTTCGATCAAAAAGTCAGCTAGAGGTACTTGAAACCCTAGCTGACTTTACCTTTTGTTTCTCTTCCAATTACTGTCGGTGGAGACCTCCTCTGTCGCCGGCAAAAGTCACTAGAGCTAGTGGAGGATTACTCTTGACATCCCCCCGCAAACGAAGGGGCGAATCGATGACTCCGAGTTTGTCCTAGAGAAACAGAAAACGTGCATGCGTCAATGGTTTGGTAAGAGAGTCGGCCAACTGGTCTTGAGACGGAACGTACTTGATCTGAAGAGCTCCCTGAAGAACATGGTCACGGACAAAGTGCACATCAAGCTCGATGTTCTTTGTTCGTGGTGAAAGACTGGGTTAGAAGCTAACCAACTGGCCCATAGGTTGTCATACCAGATAACCGACGGTGGAGCAACGGGGAGTTTGATTTCATAGAGGATAGACCGTAACCACATCTGTTCAGCAAACAGATTTGCTAGTGCGCGATATTCTGACTCAGTAGAGGATCGAGCGACGATGTGCTGCTTTTTTGAAGACCAGAAGACAAGTTAATCCCCTAGGTAGACACAGTAAGCTCCAACGCTGCATCTATCATCAGGGGAAGAAGCCCAATCAGCGTCTCAGAATCCTTGAAGGTGGAGATTATCACACGGTTTGATATGGAGTCCAAGCCACCGAGAACCAGATAAGTACCTCAAGAATATTTTTAAGAACTGCTAGTGAGTTGTAGTAGGACTTTGTTGGTACTGGCTAAGTTTGTTAATAGCGAACGCAATGTCTAGTCTTGTGCGGGTCAGATATTGAAGCGCACCTAAAAAGCTTCTATATGGTGTAGGGTCCTGAAGAGGTGTACCAGAGGTGCTTGACAGATGAACACTAGCAGCCATTGGAATGGGACACGGTTTGAACAGCGACAATCCTTGAGCAGCAAGCAGGTTAGTAACGTATTGATGCGGAGTTAGGTAGATACCAGTGGGGTCACGATGAGCCTTGATTCCAAGAAAAAGGTGAAATGGCCCCATGTCTTTTAATGAAAAAAGTGCATTCAACTAGTGAACAAACTGAGTCAAGCACTGAGTTTGTCTCCCTGTAACCAGTATGTCGTCAACGTAGACTAAAATTAAAATCACAGTAGTGTGAAAGACATAGTAGAAGAGAGAGCAGTCTGCTCTAGAGTTGTGGAACCCCCAACTAAGGAGAGTGTCTCTGAGTCTAGAATACCAGGCTCTTGGAGCTTGTTTAAGTCCATACAGAGCTTTGTGCAGCTTGCATACATGTGTGGGATGCAAAGAGTCCTGAAACCCCTCAGGCTGAGTCATGTAGACATCCTCAGTTAGGTAGCCATTAAAAAAATCGTTGTTTATGTCAAGCTGTCGTACTTCTCATTCCTTAGACACAACAAGAGTCAATACCAGTCTGAAAGTAGAGACCTTAATGACTGGACTGAAAGTTTCTGAAAAATAAATGTCAGGGGTTTGATGAAACCCCTTGGCCACCAGTCTTGCTTTATAGCGTTGTATAGACGCATCCATGTTGTGCTTGAGCTTAAACACCCACTTACACCCAACAACATTCATTGTAGGAGACCATGGGACCAGTGTCCAGGTGTTGTTTACCATTAGAGCCTTGTATTCACTATCCATAGCAGCAACCGACTTAGGATTAGACACAGATTTAGAGTACTTTGTAGGTTTAGGAGTGGACAAGGTAGTATTGGTTAAGGACCCAATATCGGGAGACTTAGGTTTAAGGGTACCCTTTTGTGACCTAGTTTGCATGGTGTGAGTTTTAAGAGTGGTGGATAAGGTTTGTGAAGATTCAGGGTGAGGAAGTGGTAGGTCAACTGTCAGTGTAGGATTGAGTGCCTGAGAATTATGTGCTAAATCCAAATTTAGAATCATCAGTTAAATGTGAATCGCGAATCATTTATTAAATCTGAATTAAGAATCAAATGTTGAATATGAACTAAGAGTAATGTGTTACATCTGAACTGAGAATCAAGGCTTAAATGCGAATTGAGAATTATGTGTTAAATTGAAACTGAGAATCAAGAGTTGAATGTGTATTGCGGGCAATTGGTTAAATACGAAGTAGAATCAACAGTAGCATGTGAATCACTAATAACGAATTACACATGAACCACAAGTACCTTCCAAAAATCTTTGTTCATATTTAACACATGACATTGTTCATATTTGGGAGGAAGTTGAGAAGGCTTTGCCGAGTGAAGAGGAGGAGTCATAGCATGGCAGCATCCCTATGCTAGCGCCACTCATGGAGGTTACCAAGGTCGGTGATGCACAATATCCGCCTCCAGTTGGTCGCAGCGGTGTCTCTGATCCGCCAGTAGTTTTGGATGTTGTTTCAGATACTCCAGGCATTTCTTCAAATCTTGGACGAGACAAGCGTAATAAAATTCTTTCTACTCGTTTGAAAGATTTTGTGATGACTACAATAGTACATTTAATGGAATGTGCTCCTCATGCTCTCAGTTCTAGTCCATCTTGTGATCACGATATGCTTTATCCTCTCACTTATTTTATAAAAAGTTATCTTTCTACTTGGCACACCGCTCTTTTCTTGCATATATTACCTCTTGGGATGAGCCTAAGTCATTATGAGAGGCTATGTAACACCCTAATTGGAGAGAGAAAATACAACATGAAATTCAAGAACTAGAGGATGATCATACTTGGACCTTGGTGCATCTACCATAATTGAAGAAAGCTTTGGGGAATCAGTGGATTTATAAAATTAAATATCTTGCTGTTGGAAGAGTAGAGCGCCTAAAAGCTCGTTTGATCGTGTTTTGCAATCACCAAGTCAACTGGTTGAGGAGTCGTCAGCAACCGGACGAGGGGTCGTGAGCAACCAATAGAGGGTTCGTCTACTACCGGTCTAGGGGTTTTCAGAATCCGGACAAAGGGTTGTCACCAACATGTCGATGGGTCGTCAACAACCGAACAAAGGGTCGTTAACAACCGGTCGAGGGGTCGTCTACAACCGGTTGAGGGTTCGTAACCAACCGGTCGATGGGTCGTCTACAACCGCAAGAAAGATCGTCAACAACTGGACAATGGGTATTTTGCTCACAATCTTGTGTTTCATGAACGTTCAAAGCATATTGAAGTAGATTGTCATTTTCTAAAAGATGCGATACTTGATAGGGTTATTTGCACATCTCACGTGCCCACTAAGTCTCAGCATGCAGACATCGTTACCAAAGCACTAAACAAGCAAAAAATTGAGTTTTTGCTTGGCAAGTTCGACATTCATAATCTTCATGCTTTAATTTGAGGGGGTTGTTAGAGTGTCAAGAGTAGAATAAAATGTATATGAGCTATTTAATATTAGTCTGTATATTGGCTAGGGTTTACTTTCTTCCACACTATATATATACACTGTAATTGTGATGTGCCTAAAGACATGATTTGGTTTATGTGTTGAAAGGGTGAAGATGTGAGAGATACATTCACTCAACGTTTCAAATATTTTCTTTATGCTTCTGGATTATTCACTGAATGATATTTGTATGCTCAATATCTTCAGATCATACCATCATTTGTTCTATACATATAACACATTCACAATCCTCTCAACAGTTAATCTGTTTAAGAATATCTAATTTAACAAATATCATTTACTTAACAAGTCTGAAAATTATAATTCAATTCAATAAATATGCGTTTCTTCAAATTTTAGAGATAGCTAATATTTTTCAAACTTGTAAACTTATTATAATTAAAAAATGAACTTTAATTAAAACATTTTATTTCAATTTATAGGTAGCGAATGCCTTATTCACGAACCTTTGGTAGGTAGCCCAACATTTTTCAATAAAAAAGGCATAACTTTATAACAATACAAACCTCTGTTAGTGACGAAAGTAGTACATTATTGATCCTTAAGATCCAGATGGATCTAATTATATCCTGCAAAAGCCTCCATAAAATTTAATATTTGTTTTCCTAATGTAGAATCAATTAGCTAGTGTATTCGAGGAACAAGAAATGGGTGGTTAGGACAAGCTCAATTTAAATTTCGTAAAATCAACACACATTCTCCACTTCCCATTTTTCTTCTTGACCATTACTGGAATCGCCGTCCATCAAGGATATTCGAATTCCCTTTATTGTCCGACCCTAGATAAAAGATCCACCTCGGAAACAATCGCTTATGGTTTTTCTGACAAAAATTCTTGCCTCTTTTGAATTACACGCTTCACATTCAGAATAACAACTAAACTATTAAAAATCACTTTGATCGGTACTCATACCACGTCCTCTGTTTTCCAAGTGAAAACATCCAAATTATAAGACAAAAATGGTAACACTCGTTGACGTAGAACTGGGGTTAGTAAGGTTCTTATTCGAAGTGCTCTTTCCTCAGAAAAAATATACTTCTCTATCTCTTCACCTACTGTTAATGACCCTGTGGCTTCCCTCGGATCGTCAACCCTTTCATCAAAATCTGAGGTTAACCACCATGGCTGCTATTCATTCATAGAATCACCACTGCTTGATCCTCGAATCCGAAGTGCAGTGGCATAACATTTCCTTGCAACCTTTTGGTCGCTCCAATGACATATTTGAGACACTAATGGATTGTTTAAACAACACCATACATCCTTGACAACTATGAACTTCCAAAAATGACATTATAACTTGTAGGACAATCTACCACCATAAAAAATACTCGAACCTTATTTTTGAAAGGTCCTTTTCCAAAACTTACCTCCACCTAGAATTCTCTTATTACTCGCGCAGTTACTCCAGTAAAACGAATGATTGTCCGCTCTGACTGAGAAATTCGAGGAGGATTGCGTATCCTGTAATACGTTGCTTAAAAAAGGAAATTCGCAAAACTCCCAGTATCTATCAGTACGCGTCTAATCTCAACGTTAGCTATTTCTGCCCCAATGACTACTGCATTCTCATGTGGCCCTGTAATTCCTCACAAATCATCCTCATCAAAAAGAATAAAAGGAATTTCTCTTTTGCCATAAAAATGAGTAGACATTTTTCCCTCCATCTAAGTTGCCAAACTAACAATATGTGTTTTCCTCAAGCTATCGATATTACCCGTCATCGAATCACCCCTAAAAATAGCCAGTGACGCAAAGTACTCGAACAAACTCCGAACATGCCCTTTCTTTATTGGCACTTCCACCGCCATCAAGATTAATTTATCTGGATCCATATCCAAGTATTCCGAATCAACTTCAAATTCAACAACCTTTGAATCCAAAATCATCAAATTTTTAACTTGCATATTTGGATTGGTTGGCTATGAATTCGATGCTGGATTTTTTGATGCATTGCCCTGTGCCTTCACATAAGTTAGTAGCTTTCCATTTTCAGTTAAAGTTTGGACTTCTTTTTTCAGAGCAATGCAATAAGTACTGTCATGAATAATATTATTATGGTACCAACAAAATTTGTTGTTTCGCTCCTCCTTAGGCCTATTTATTGGAACAGACTTCTTAAAATTTACATATCCCCTAGTTTTATTAAAAATTGCAGCCATACTTTCAGTTAAGTTTGCGTAATATTCAGGCTTTCTCCACTAATTTGGCCTTATACTATTGAATTGATAAGATGGAGCTTGATTCAAATATCCCCGACTCTTCACAATTATCCAAACTTGCTTTTGTTAAAACAAATCGCTTTGTGTAATCCTTTAACTTTTCTCAAACTACTTGCTTGCATTGGATAATTGTCTCCCAGTTTTCTCTCATCTCCTTACTTCCAACAAATTATCTTTGAAAGGCAGTATAAAAATCTCTGAAGTTTCAAATTGATCCCATTGGGATTCAGTTATACTATTTCAAAGTTGTTCTCTTAAAAGTCTGTGAGAAAGCCCGACATACGAGCCTATCATCGTCCTTGAAATTCATCATATAATTTTTGAATTGTTCGATGTGATCGTCTGGATCCTGCATCCCATCGAACTTTTCAACTTTTGTGATGTCAGAATGCTTCGAAAGTGTAATAAATCTAATTTTACTTTTCAATGGAGAATTCCTCCAATCGACACGTTGAACATACCGATCCTCGGTTCTTATTACAACATATAAATTCCTATCAGCCCCATCATACTGATTCAACGCGTTTTCTGCACACCAATTAGACTCCCTCAAACATCAAGGTATATTATCTCTCATTGATTTGTGCTCTTTCTTATACTTTCTAGGTTGATCCCTCTCTTCTTTCAAAGAACCCTTGTACCTTTTAAAACCTGATCCAAAACTTTCAACCTCCTCGTCAATAGACGAGACATAATTTTGTTTATGTTTCTTTTTTTTTCAAGAAGAATGAAGCTCTTTTGGAGCTTCGAAACGTGCCTTCTTATGTTCACTCCTGATTTGACGATCAATGCAAAATCGATTAGATTGGTTTCCAGGTTCATTGTGTTCATTCATTTGTCTCGCCTTGGATTTCAGCCTTGCTGACTGAATCTCATTATCTCTCTGATCGTATCTTTCGTTTATAGTATTTATCTTATCCAAAAGCTTATTTATTCGTAACTCTATCTTTAATTGAGTTTGGTGGATCAGAGTAGACCCTTCTTGTCTATCATCTATCCCCTTCAAATCGTTTTTAACGTTTTGATAGCTGACCGAACCAACGAGTCATTTTTTGGATTTATCGCAAAGCTTAAAGATTGTTTTTCAAGATTTTAATAAAATTCGAGTTATCAAAATAGGCACCGATTGTTAATCGTCCCTAGTGGAGTCGACAATTTGGTGAGTCTGATTACTTGAATCGATTTAGTAAACAAAAGAAGTAAACTTTGAGAGAGAGAAATAAATTTATAGAGAGAGCAGTATGCTCAAATGTTCTAACTCAAAAATCCAACCCTTTTATTGGATCAGCCTTGGACTTTATATAGAGGTGCAAGGACTTAGTTAAGATATGTTAGAACTTATATACCATTAATCCTTCACACGTTTAACTAATATGGGATATGAGACTTTGATCACCACTCTAAGAAACCCTCCTCTCAAAGAAAGTACCACTTTAGCCTCCTCTTAAGATCATTCCCAAAGCAGACAATATTATACAAATGTGGAGATCGATTGTTCTTACTTATATACGGAGACGAAATATGTGGTACCCATATTCTCATAATTCCCAGTGTTTGCTTCACCTTAGTAAGTAAATACCTTTAACATTCAAATACAAAATATACCAAAGAACGCTTAAAATTTTATATTTATAATTTTTTTAGAATTGCCCTTAAATTGTAAACTTTATAAGGATCTAATAAAAAAATTATACAAAGCATATACAAGTTGTAAAGATACTGTAAAAAAGTATATCTACTAACCTGCTCATTTAGTTAAGTCATTAATTGTTTATAACTGAATCAAACCTTTGTCTTTAATTGTCCTATGCGTACGCAAGTCCAAATACCATTTATAGGACCCAACGACAAACCCATGTCCAAGAATCCTCGGCAAAGTCGATGGAGTAACAGCTGCATTCAACCAATAGACCCCGTAGGAGATCATCCCGCTTGTGGTCAATAAAAAAGTCCGGACAGTAAATCAGAACAATGTCGTGTCACCCTTCCGTATTTAATAATTGCACTGCAAGTGAATCGATGTGACAAAATATAACAGCTAAAAATAGCCCTTATTGTACATGCGCCGTATTGTTAAACATGAAAAGATTACTGCATTTTGAGACATTAGATTAAGTATTAAATCGGCATAATCAGGAGAATAGAGCAATAAAAGTTTAAAACAATTTTGGAGTAATTAAACAGTATCTAACAATTTAGTGGCGGAATCGGGAATTCAGATTAGAGGGCTGAATTTTAATATTTTTCGTTTCAAAATTATATTAATACGATAAAAAAATTTTTAGAAGAACTATATATATATATATAAAAAAGGTTCAATCCTTAGTGATACCTTGATATTCGAATATTTGGAATGTGTAATATACTAATGTGAAATTCAATCGTTACGATATTTCATTTATGCATAAATTTGATATTTGATATGATTGTGTTTAGTAGATCATGAATTACACTAAAATGGGGGAAGATTGTTATTTATTTTAGTGTAATTGGATCGACTAGTCGACCAATTTAATCATGATATATTATCTAACAATTCGTAGAGTGCGGAGTGCACGCTTGTTAGATTATATCACGATTATCGGGGTCAAGGGGCGGAGCCCCTTGCGGGGCCCTAACTTCCAAACTGTTTTTGGTTGGTCGAATTTATAAATATGGGTTCTGTTGAAAAGAAGATCATATCATTTTCATCCTCTCTGTTCAAAGTATATATCTCTGATTTTATCCAATTGAAATTTTTAGAGAACCCCAAAAATATTTCAATACGAAATTGTTTACAAGACTTCAGAGATTATCCGGAAACGAAACACTATTTTCTACAGTTAAGTCATTAATTGTTTATAACCGAATCAAACCTTTGTCTTTAATTGTCCTATGCGTACGCAAGTCCAGATACCATTCATAGGGCCCAACGACAAACCCATGTCCAAGAATCCTCGGCAAAGTCGATGGACAAAAATCTTCGATCTCGTGATTCCATAGTAACAGCTGCATTCAACCAATAGACCCCGTAGGAGATCATCCCGCTTGTGGTCAATAAGAAAGTCCGGACAGTAAATCAGAAAGTCCGGCATAATCAGGAGAATAGAGCAATAAAATTTTAAAACAATTTTGGATTAATTAAACGTAAAAGAAGTATCTAACAATTTAGTGGCGGAATCGGGAATTCAGATTAGAGGGCTGAATTCTAATATTTTTCGTTTCAAAATATATTAATACGATAAAAAAAATTAGAAGAACTATATATATTATAAAACGAGAAGAATATGTTGAAAAAATACCTTAGCTTTTTTTTCGTTCATATAATTTAATATAATCTAAAATGATTTTATTTGTAATTAATGAAAATATTTAAAAAAATTTAACATAATTTTACAGATAAAACAGCCTCAAGATTGGAGATTTCCTCTCCTTCAATATCTCTTAGATGACATCTTGCCTCCGGAAAAAACAGTAGCAAGGAAAGTAAAGTACAAGGCTCGTGGTTTTTTCATTTTAAGAGATATCCTTTATAAGAAATCTTATAGTAAACCTCTTTTACGAGTCTCAAATAATACTCTCCGATGGTGAGGGATCAACACACTGTGGATTCAGGGCTCTAACCAGAATAGTTTTATTAGCTAGGGACTATTGGCCCTCTATAATGCAAGATGCCAAAAAGTTGGTAAAAAGTGTGATCCATGCCAGCGATATGGTAATGAAATCCATACCCCAGCTGTCCCTTTGGAATCAATTTCTGAGCCAATACCTTTTGCTCGATGGGGGTTGGATTTAGTAGGACCTCTACCCATGGCATCCGGGGGGTGCAGAACTATAATCGTCGCCATTGATTACTTTTCAAAGTGGATCGAAGCAGCTCCATTAGCAGGTACAACATCAAAATCTGTTATAAAATTCATCTTATCCAATATCTGTTGCAGATTTGGAATTCCACAAAAAATAACCACAGACAATGGGCAACAGTCTGACAACAAAGAAATGGAGAATTTGTGTGCCTCTAGAGGCATACAACATTGCCTATCTTCTCCTTTCCACCCACAAGAAAATGGTCAGGTCGAAGTGGCCAACAGGACAATATTGTCTGGTATAAAGAAGAATTTAGAAGGGGCTGCTGGAAAATGGCCAAGTTACTTGCAAGAAGTTTTGTGGGCTTACCGGACCACTCCCGGGGCAGCAACACAAGAGTCTCCCTTTGCCTTAGTATATGGGATGGATGCCATAGCTCCCATAGAAGCTACTCTTCATTCATTTCGAGTTCATAATTTTTCCGAACACGCTAACGAAGTGGCAGTCAGAGGCCAGCTTGACTTAGTAGAAGAAAGAAGAGTTAAGGCTCACCTTAGAGCTGCACACTATCAAGGTTTGATGAGAAGCAGGTTTGCTTCTAAAGTTAAGAGAAGGGATTTTCAACCAGGGGATAGGGTATTAATAAACGTTTTCCTACATACTAAAGAGAAGCAGTTCGGTAAGTTGGCTCCAACTTGGAAAGGACCCTATGTGGTCATTGAAAAGCTTAAGCCAGGGACCTACCGGCTCCAACACAAAGATGGAAGGATTTTGAATCACCCCAGGAACATTGAACACCTCCGGTTGTACTTGGAATAAAAACTATGTAAATATTTACTTGTTTAAAAGTTCATGTAAATATTTGGGGTATACTCTTTCCTACCCTGGTGGCGCGGGGAGGTTTTAATGAGGTGTCCGAGATTTTTTAATAAAATTTTATGCCTTCTTAAAAGATCCGGAATGTTTCAACACTCACACTTTAAACATTGGTCATCGGAGAATTTAAACACTCTCACTTTAAAATACTTGTGAAATAACTAAGGGCTGCTTAAACATTAGCGACCGAAATTGAAAAAAAATCATGAAACGATGCAAGAGTTATGCAAAATAAAACTGCCAATTAAAACATACGAAATGCCTTGTCCATCTAAGGACTTTGAATTGTCAAAACAAGAAAGGTTTATCCAGACAAGTACCGGACACGGTTACAAAAAATGCCTTGGCCATCCAAGGACTTTGGTTCAATCACAACAAAATTAAAAAGATAATTGATATTCTAAGATTGAGCCTTTGAAGATGCCTCAGCCTCACTTGGCTTCTTCTTCTTTGGGTCGTCATCTGGGCTCTCCCCAGTCTCTTCTTCTTCATCACTGGTGTCCTCACTGGACATGGTATGATGAGGAATGTCTTCGTACTCCACGAATTGCCATAAATCTCTCAAGGTCTTCTTCGGAAACGTTTCATGAAAAAGGAGAACCATATCTGACCTGACCTCAACATACCTTGCCTCCTGAGAATCTATCACCTCATTGGTATAAGCATCTATCCTAGCCTGGATTGTTTTCTCTGGCTCCCTTAACAAATCAGCCTTTTCTTGCTCAACCTTGAACACAGTATTCTCAAGAGAGATCTTGTCATTAGTTAAGGCCTGAATGGTGCTATCTTTGGTCTTCACCTCCTCTTTTGAAGAAAAGAGGTCTTTTATGAGATCAGATTGCTTTGACTGGAGTTCTTTGACAACTTCTTCTAAAGTGGCCAACTTTGGCTAAGTCCTCCTGACGTTTCTTTAACTCCTCATTCTCTTTCCTCAATGCCTCAGTATTTTGGTTGGCACTAAGAAGATCGCTAGACAGTTTCTCTTTGTCAGAATTGAGGGTGTTGATGATGGATGACTGATTGCGTACTTGCTTCTCCAAAATAAGTACTGGCTGGATATTGCTTAAAATGGAGTGAGCAATGACATCTCTTTCGCTTGAGACAGAAAAAGACTTACCTTTGAATGTGACGGTGTTCGAAGAACTTGGGCGGAGGTAGGGCCTAGCAAAATTATCCCTAGGGAGGTTTTCAAAATAAAGACCAATCCCCTCAAGCCCAGTAATGTCGACACCATCAATACTGATAGCCCCTCCTCTAACCTCTCCGGTTTGAAAGTCACCAGGGATCTCTTCTGCTTTCGTAGGATCAGTAGGGTCAACTGGAGGCAGTTGCTCCGGATCCCGGAGAGAAACCTCATCTCCCTTCGAAGTTTTCTTTCTCTTGGCGTCCCGGCCTACACCTTCTGCTCCCCGTTTTTTGTCCTTAATGGGGACCTTTCGAGGTTTTGGAGACCAAGCAACTTCCTTGGTGCTCTCGTGTTCCATCACTTGTAGTAAGGCATCATCGATTTGCCCTTAATCTTGTCCCTCTGGGTTTGTTGGGACAGCTTCCTCCACCTCGGTAGGATTGGCCTCTACCACCCATTGCTTCGCCTTAACCTTTTTACATTTCATCTTGCTTGGGGCTTTAACTCTGCCCGGCAATATCAATTTTCCATTTTTCCCTCTGTCTTCCAGAGAATCACTCCCGGAGGGGTGGAGTGGTTAATTCCTCCCAAGACAGATCTCTCCGGTTTGTTGTATTCCAAAGGTAGGATCTGGTTAAATTGCCTCTGGTAAAGCAGTTGTGGAAGCGGTTTGCCCATTTTTCAGCTGTCCAAGCATTCAGCTTGGTACAAGTATTCTGCCCGGCCTCTAAGTAATCTTTCAAATCCTTGGGCACCACTGTCAAAAAGCAAAAGAAAAAAGAATTAGATAAAAAAGTTTTTATAAGTAAAAGTAGAAGTATCTGGTGAGATTGTTACCATCACTTCGCCATATGCTGGTGAGCATACTTGGGTTGACACCAGCTTTAATTTTCTTCCCATTCTCCCAAGCACCACTGACGAACATAAATTGAGTCTTCCAGCCTTTTTCCGACTCGAGTAAGTCATCCACTACCTTGTAGTTGTCATCCATGTTGAAGTAATAGAAAATGATTACATGATTTCTGTAGAAGTTTGCCACAACATCAAATTGCTCCATCGGTAGAGGAATTCCGGAGAGCCTTGAAGCCATGATACATGCCATGAGGGTGAACCATGCATTAGGGCTTAGCTGGTTTGGGCAAAGCTTAATCAGATGGAAATATCTGACTATTTCTGGGTCCAAGGGAAACCTAAGTCCCCATTTGAACAACTCAGTGTAGAAGACAATCTCGTTGAGCTTACAGTCCATGAGCGTCTCCAGATCGATTGGAATCCTTACTTTAACATTCTCTGGAATACCCCATTTGTCCTTATCCGGCCAAGTTCAGCTGTGTGAATGAAAGCATAGTTGATCTTCAGCAAGGCCAACAGATATTTGACACTCACTTTGTAGAAACAAGGCCCCACTTTTCCCGCAAGGCACTCCGGCAGGTCCGGATGCTTTAGACACACTTTTTCCTTGCCTTTGCTCTTCCTAGCGATGGCAGTCTCACTTGTTTGCCCGGAGACGTCAGTCTCAAGAGAGGCTTCTTCAACGCTGTCCTCCATCACATCCTCCATTACCGTGGAGGGGTTGTCAGTTGTTTTAGGAAGAGAAGGGCTGGTGGTTGGCTCAGTAGGCCCTCCGGATTGTTGAGCATCCTTTCCCTCTTGTGGTCTAGAGTCCGGTTGGGGCTCGGACCCGGAGGTCTCTTTTCGAAGACTTGAGCTAGTTACCTCCGGACCGGACAACTTGTCTTTGAGAATTTTGATGGGTGCTTCTAATCCTGTGGTTTTACTTTTTGCCCCGGATTTCGAAGGTGTGGTTTTTTATTTAGGCTGTGTGCCAGCAGCTTGCCCTTTTACCAGACGACCCCTTCGTCTATCTACCAGTTTCTCAGGGGAGATATCAGCATCTGACCCCATAGAAATAAATGGTGAAGGTTTCTTAAACTTGTGCCTGCGTGTCCTGGTTCAACAACAGGCTCTGACTCCTTGACCGATGAGCCCGAAACGATTGGTGAAAGGTTGGACTGGAACAACCTCCTAGGTTTAGCACTCTTAGTTGAAGAAGAGCCTCGATCAGGCTCTGAGCATGGTGTTTCCGGTTTATCAACAGGGGAAACAGGGAGGCCTGCAGAGATGCGCTCGTTCAACCTTTTGAGCTTTTTCCAACTCTGACAAATTGAGCCACCCACCTTTTACTAAAGCATTTCTTGTTGTGAACATAAACTCACACAAAAAGAAAGTTTTTTTGAGAGATGAAAACTTTGAAGATTAACAGAGTAGAGATAAATGAGATGATAAAACAGTGAAAAGTAAACTGATTTATAGTAAAAGAACAAAAGATGCTTCGATACCTAGGAGGATTCGAAAGGGTAGATGCAATAATTAAAGACGGCGCTGATGTCACCCGCATTAAATGAAGAAGTTGCTTTTTGAAGCAAGTGGGAGTGCCATTCTAGGACAAAAACGGCCAGTGTAGCGAATCAGAGAAGGACACGTGTCCCAGGATCTCTGGTGAAACCGCTCATCTTCTGAGGGTTTCAGTCTGTTCGGATAAAGTTATTACACATTTTTGAAATGTCCGGACAAAGATATGAGTACACTTGAGCTATTTTTTAGGTCTTTCCAAACGCCTTTGAACACAACCTAAATTAGGGGCAACTGATGAGTCCGGAATTTATTGCCACTCTTTATGAGAACCGGACAGGGATAATTCGGACAACATCGACCCACTGAACCATCCGAACTGAACTAAAGTAATAAAAACTTAATCACTTCATGACTAAGCTGATTATCTACGTGCGTAAAACTAATGAGTCTTTGAACTCGACCCGAATCCATAAGTCAACCCGAAAGCCCTTGTGGCCCACCATTAAGGGTATAAATACCCAACCACTTTCATTTAATGAGGGTAATGAAAATTAAATACAACCAAGCAGCTCAATTCTCCCACTACACTCTATCCAAACATTAAATACCTTTGAAACACCACAAAACTCTAGACAAAATTACCCTCAACCGAAAATAAACCACACTATGACTGATGTTGGAATAAGAGAAATCTGAATCTCGGTAAGTAACGATTTCAACCATATCAATTCTGCTGATAGGTTTGCTAATGCACGATATTCTGATTCAGTGGAGGACCTGGCCACGACATTTTGTTTCTTGGAGGACCAGGAGATGAGGGTTTCTCCACGAAAGACACAATACGCTCTAACACTGCGACGATCATCAGGTGACGAAACCCAATTGGCATCAGAATACTCGTGAAACAGTAGCTGATAGCACGGTTTGATATGAAGACCTAACCAGTGAGTGCCAGATAAGTAAGGTAACACTCTCTTTAAACTTTGCAAGTGTATAGATATAGGGCTTTGTTGATATTGCTTCAGACTGTTGGCAGCGTAAGCTATGTCAGATCGTGTGTGGGTCAAGTACTGTAAAGCACCTAATAAGCTTATGTACTATGTAGGACAAAACAGAGGCGAACCATCATGAGTGGAGTGCTGGGTACCAGCTACCATAGGAGACAGACACGGCTTGGACATGGACAGCTCTTGTGCAAGCAGTAAGTTCTCTATGTACTTGTGCTGTGTTAGGTATAAGCCTCTCTGGTCACGATGAACTTCTATTCCCAGGAATAGATGGAGTGGCCCCATGTCTTTGAGAGAAAAGGTAGCATTGAGATTGTGAATGAACTGAGTTAAACAGACTATGTCATTCCCAGTCACAACTATATCATCTACATAGACCATAATAAGTAGAATAGTTGCCTTAGAGACCAAGTAAAAGAAGGAGCAATCAGCTTTTGAGTTGCAGAGGCCCCAACTCAGAAGTGTATCCCTTAGCTTAGAATACCAAGCTCTACGGGCTTGCTTTAGACCATAGATGGCTTTGTGTAACTTTCAGACATGTGTAGGATGAACATGATCCACAAAGACCTGAGGTTGTGTCATGTACAAAGTTTCTTGTTATACTCCATTGAGGAAGGCATTGTTTATGTCAAGCTGCCTCATTGTCCGACCCTTAGAAACAGAAATAGTGAGTATTAACCTGATAGTAGAAGCTTTAATGACTGGACTGAAGGTCTCATAAAAGTCAACACCATGTGTTTGTTGAAAACCCTTAGCCACCAAGCGTGCTTTGTATCGCTGAAGAGAGCCATCCGAACCATACTTTACCTTATACACCCACTTACATCCAATGACAGTAGAAGAATCAGACACTGGTACTAAAGACCATGTGTTGTTGGCCAGAAAAGCATTATACTCACTCAACATAGCTTCTTGCCACTCAGGATGCCCAGCAGCCTCAGAAAACCGAGTAGGTTCAAAAACACCTTTATCAGTAGTAACAAGAGACCACGCATATGGTAACTTAGGTTTAGATATGCCACGTTTTCGTCTAGTTTGCATGCTATGAGTGTTTTGTAATGTGTGGGAAGTAAAGGAAGTATTAGGGTTGGGAAATGGTACGTCAATGGTCAGTGTAGGTGTAGATTTAGGATGTTGTTTGTTGCTGATATTTGTGGGTACTGAGTCTGAAGGAATATTTATTGATAGAGACTGTGAGTGTGATAGACTAGTTACCTTAGGATAGGCAGTTGGAAGTCTTGGAGTATAGCTCTGTTGCTGTAAGTGAGCATTGCACAAAGGTGTATGTTGTTCAATTGGAGCTGCAGAGTTAGAAACCTTATAGGATACCTTTTCATTTGTCACAAGACCTGTAGGAAGACTAGGAAACCAAAGGTTAATAAAAGACCTAGAAACTGACTAATTTTGGTGTGTATTTAGGAACCTAGTGTGAAAAGGGAAGTCATCCTCATTAAACACAAAATTTCTAGAGACACACACCCTACCACTAAAGCTGAGACACTAGTAGCCTTTGTGCCTTTGACTATCACCCAAGAAGACACATTTTATAGAATGAAATTGAAATTTATGTGTTTGGTAGGGTCTTAGGCAGAAAAACAAGAGCACCCAAGAGTTTTGAGACTTCGGTAGTTAGGTTCTTTGTGAAAAAGTGTTTCAAAAGGAGATTTATTGTTGATGATAGGTGTAGGAAGTCTCTTTATTAAGTAAACACTAGTTTCAAAAGCTTCAACCCAGTATCTGTAAGGTAAGTGAGATTGTGCTAAAAGGGTTAACCCAGTTTCCACAATATACCTATGTTTTCTCTCACCACCCCAGTCGCTTTGAACAACTTTGATAGACCTTTCAAACTGAGTTTCAACCAGGACTTTAAAACTTTTGAATATTTCAAAGACTGGGCTTTTATCCCTGATGGGATATAACCAAGTGTACGTGGAGAAATCATCCAAGAACAACACATAGTACTTACACCCACCAATAGATTGAATAGGAGTAGGGCCCCAGACATCAGTACGTATTAAGTCAAGAAAATTTGTAGCATGAGAACTAGAAACATAATAAGGTAGACTGTGAGACTTGCCCAACTGGCAAGCCTCACAAAAGGTGATTGTATTTCTCAAAATAGAGTTCAACTTACATGACCTAATAACAGTAGCTAAGACCCTCTGAGATGGATGGCCAAGTTTCTTATGCCATCCATCTTTGACAGACTAAGATACAACAGTAGAGAAAACACTAAGGACACCTAGATTTAGATCAGACTGTGACTTAGAGAAGGTATCCATCTTGTAGAGTCCATCTTCAGACCTCCATCTGAGCAGGATGCTCCCTGTTGCCTTGTCCTTCACAAGATAGAAACCCTTACGAAACTCCACAAAAACATTGTTGTGATTGGTTAGTTGAAAAACCAAAAGTATATTTTTGTTAATCCTAGGAACATGAAGAATAAGTTTTAAGAAAATAGGTTTCTTGGTTAAAGAGTGCAAGGTAGACTGACCAATGTGAGAAATGGGATCTGTTACCTGAGTACTCAGACTTCTGAGTCATCTGACTGGTGCTCCCTGTGACATGGTGACTAGCACCACTGTCACCATACCAGACCCCTTCACTTGTAGTGTCTTATATACCCAATAGAGCACTCTGATCTCCCTCTGATCGAGACTGCTCTGAGGAGGTAGAGCCCATAATTCAGGGATCATCCATTTAATAACAAACAACAGCAGAGCGACCATACCTAATACATATCTGACAGGTTGGCTTGTTCTGTGAGAACTTTCCTCCTGTGACCCTGTAAAAGTTACCCCTTTCTCTAGTTCCATAGTTAGCATTAAACCCATCTCTTCCTCTGTAACCTCTGTTAGCACCTCTGTTATTAGGAAAAAAACCTCTATGATTAGAGTTAGTGAGTTGTTGCTTTGATTCACTTATACGAGAAAAATTTACACTAGATATATTGATGTTAGACACTGAAATTTGTAAACCAGTGAGTTCCTCAAGTCTGCTTTCAAATGTTAGCAAGCTTGTTTGTAAGTTAAGCTAGCACAGCCCTTCCATATCAGCAAGACTGGCCACAATGGGTGTATATTCTGAATCAAGACCTGTAAGGACTTATGTTACCAGATCATCAATATAAGTTAGACAACCAGCTAGGATTAGGTTGTCATAAATTATTTTCACCTTATTTAAGTACTCAAACATTGTTGAGGCTCCTTTACGAGTTCTTTAAAACTCAACCTTGTAATATGTAATCCTGGCTCTAGTCTGTGAACCAGACAACTTGCCAGCAGCCTCTCAAAGATCTTTAGCTGACTGTTCTTCCACCAACTGAGCTGCTATCTCAGGGCTCATAGTGGAGTAAAGCCACCCAAGTAGCAGCTGATCTTTAGCCACCCATTCTTCAAACTCTGGATTCTCAGTGACAGTACCCTCTGTGTTTGTAACAAACTTAGGTGGACAAACCTTTTCTCTAGTGATAAAACACCATAGTTTATTACCTTTAATCATAGGTAAAACAATGGTTTTCCATAAGAGATAGTTGCTTCTATCTAGACGAATATTATTGACAATGCTGATTTAATGCAAGTGCATGTTTTTTGAGAAGAAACATGAGTTGTTCGAGACGATAGATCCAATGGAGTACGAGCTAAAAGATGGGGAATCGTTTGAAGTTTCCATTGAAGGCTTGAAGGTGGATCTGATACCAAGTTAGATTGAAGAAGAAAAACAAAATAGTTTAGAAATATAAATCTTTTTTTGATTCCTGAAAGAGCACCATAAAATTCTGCTGCTTATATACAAGCACAAACACTAACAACCTTGGGAATATTCCCATATGAGGTTGTTAGTGATTTATAGACTTTGTTTGGTTACAAAGATAATATTCAGTTACATTTGTTTGGTTACACTGATATAATAAAGCCAAGTATTAGTGACTTGCTCTAAATGGGTCATGGATAGTCTTCTAACACCTTCTAGACCAAGCCTTGAGTGCTGACCGATCCAATACCAAAACACACACAACAACACCGTTTAGAGTTAGACACTAAGTGAGGAGCTGAGTTTAGGGTTGTCTTCGACCAGCTCCTCTTCTTCTTTCTTGACCTCTCCAATGGATATCTTGGGAACACCATGATCTCCAATATAATGTAACCCAAGTAGTCAAGATTAAACATTTTTAGACATGTAACACTTTTTGTTTATAAATCTTGTAGCCCAAAAAGCTATAATTAATTCAAAACTCAATTCATTGACACATGAATCCTACTAGTTGAGTTAAGTCGTGATACTAGTTGAGTTAAGGCGTGGGTATCATTATACCTTAAGAATATTTACTTTATGGAGTGAATTGAAATTTCTAATGCATGCAAAACATGCACAAATAAGTATCCTTATGAAAGAGTAGTTAGGTTTAGAGTTATATCATTTCTCATAAAAAGAAAGGTCACATAGGAAAATATATGAAGTATATTAATTAAATATGTAGCAGTAAGAAACAATGTTGGACAACACATGTAGAAAACCTTAGATTGGGCAATGAATGTTTAACTTGTCTCCACAACATGCATGCGTTGAGCACACGATGTTTTGAGCAGGATCTCACACTCCTTTTCAAAGTAACAAACTCCTAAAGTCACCTCTCATTGGTATGAGAAGCTTTTATTTCCAAGTAAAGCTATTTTTAAAAAAATCATTAACAAAAAGTATATCGAATTTAAATCTTGACTTAGAGAGTATTTGAGTAGGACCTTATCGGTCACTATACATCGAGTTAAATACATATTTAGATTGAGAGCATACCAACAATAAGAAAATTCATAAGATTTTCTAATTGGTAAGAATCACATAACATAATTTCATTACGATATCTACTAGAAACGTTACAAGACTTTAAAATAAGAGATACAAGATTTAAAATAAGAGGTGAAACTCTATTTTTGACCTAGAGTAATACACCATCATTCACTTAGGGAAACCAAACTGTTAGACACATCATGTTGACTATTAGAAAAATTTACAACATTGAAAACCTTAGGTAAATGACTTTAGAATCTATGAAATGAACACAGTACTCTTCAACTTGCATAATTCACCCTCGGTTATTCGGGTAAGTTATCACTAACTTTATGGCCTAGTAAAATTGTCATCAAATTCAAGGTATATAGGATTATGTAGTGTAAGTTTCTAAATTTATAGTAAAGTTTTGTTGCATTTGGTAACATGTAGTTTATTATATAAAGTAGCAGTTTTAGCTGTAAATGCGTTAATTTGAACTGCAAATGTGTGTAATTTTTATATTTTCACCACGGTTATCAATGATTGAATTCTTACTAAAATACTCAACTTTCACTAATATTAACTAAGGAGTTCACGTGACAACATTGCTAGCACCATTTTCCACAAACGAGTCATTTTTAACTAGTTGATTTTTGGTATATATAAAGGCTCTCTATTCTTGCTCAGACTTGTTTTGATCACTATGAATAAACTCCAACACAATATGATCCCCTTTCAGTTGCAGTTATGGATAATAATTTTTTCCGAACATGTGGGTTCCCCATCCGACCCTATCCGATGAGATGAGTTATGGGTTTTCAAAAATTTACATGGAAAAATTATGGATTTAAAAATTTACTATCCACCGGGTTTTGATCGGATTGTAGATTTTAATAAAAATTTGTGGGTACCAATCCGAACCTGACCCACCGATAATATGCAACAAATACCCGTAAAATTAATATTGATATAAAATAATATATTATTCAGTATTGTTTATAAAATTTTAAGCTAAAGTCATTCACATCATATACCAAAACTATACATTGATTATTACTGGATAACAAAATATTTTATTAATTATTACTACGTATAATATATTTTGAAAACTATTATTCTACCTTTAAATATTATATTTGATTTTTCAATGTCTTTTTTAAATATTTTTCCATTCTTGTCTATATAAAATTAATATATAATTTTCAAATTAATTTTTGAGAATATATAACAAAATAATTATTAATTATCCTTAGATAATGTATTTTTATTTAAAATATCACTCAAAATATAAGCATTTAATTTGATTTTTCAACTTTTTTTCTTTTAAATATTTTTCTTGTGGACTGTATGAAATCTTATCCCCAAACAATTAATGATAAAGCCTACCAAAATATTTGTTATTTATCCTAAATTATATTTTGAAACATATCACTCTATATTTAAAACAAGTTATATTATATATATATTTTTTAATTATAAATATTTTTCTAAATTTGTTACTAAATGTTTATATTTGTCATTAAATTTAAGAGTTATATTATGTCTCATATATATAATAATTATTATTTTAATATATTATTTTTTGTTCTGTTAATTGTTTATTGGATAATTAATTACGAATGCTTTTATGGATAAATCCATGATGCATGGCCACCGCGGGTGGGTACCCAAATCCGACAGGTTTGGCGATGGAACAAGATCTTCTGTCCGGACGGATATCCGAACCCGATGGATTTAGAAAAATAAACGTGGGATATGTATTAGTTTAGCAATATCTGCACCCAATTCGACCCATTGTCATCCCTAGTTGCAGTAGACACTTATGAGATCATACTTGCCACGCACTTGACAAGTAGTAGTGGTGTATCTTCCCTCCTTTAATTATTTATAGTTTTTTGAATACGTATTTCTTCCACAAAAACATCTATCTTGACCCCCTAAAGTAATCACTATTATGAACTTTAAAGTTATTAGGTGTCATATTCTTAACTTTTATAGTTGTGAAGTTGATTGAGGCATGATCCAAATTAACTATCGAGTCATAAAACATGGTTAGTTGTTCTAGCCTATTCTCAAAAGTAAGGAGAGTGGCTTGCAGATCTAGTTATTTTTTCACCTTGGTGTCAACAAGACTAACTGCAATTAGTGTGTACACAACATTTGAACTTGTAAAAATTTGAGACATTTGGTAATCAACAAAAACAGGAGACCCAGCTAGGTTAAGTTTTTTGGAGACCATTTCATTTTTCATAGATACTCTTCCATAGTATTGCTTCATTTGCAAGTCTTATGAAATTCAGACTTCAAATAAGTAATTATAGATCTAGTTTGAGATCTTGAAAGTCTAATGTGTTGTCCTATAAAACTTTTGAAGTTTCTTCTTCCATAAGCTGAACAACTATGTTTTAGGTTATGGTGTTATACAATCACTCCAAGAGTAGCTGATCCTTGACTATCTAATAACCATATTAAACGTTTTCTATCACAACATTATCTGCTCAATGAATAAGCTAATGAAAACATGATTTATCTCAACTAATGATATCTCATAGCTTGTTTCCTCTAATAATTGGTAAGATCATAGTCTCCGAATGCATAAAGTAATTTATATCTTAGTTGGTTGCATATAAAGTACAAATTTGATTAATTTTTAAGTTATTGCTTCTTAAAAGATGATAAATATTAGCACACTAAAAATCTAAAGACTCCGAGTTAGCTGGATAATTGAATTTGCTAATGAATGTATATAACTCGGATACCAACGGATAAATAATAAAAAGAATGTGTTCTAATCCTTTTAAGATTTTCGTAGTTATTTTATTAATTTCAAATCATGTCTTTCTTTCATCGCTAGAAGTGACTATTAATAGTTGTAGAAGATGTACAAGTTGCTGCATAGGGTGCTGGATTTTTAAATAACTATCCATGTTTGTACCATTGTACAAATAGAATAAATAAGTTGTATTTGGGATCATTTACAACGGTTGTAATGTGCTGTAGAAGGTACATGTTTTTTCGGCTTGAACTTCTATTTATTCTTTGTGTTTGGTCTTGTAATCATTTTTGGAGTGAGGCTTCTTTAGTTGGTTTAACACATAACGCAACTAAATAGGAAACACTTACACAACTCCCAAAACGCTTATTTTCGCCTCGAGATAGTCGCCTACTCTTGTTTACTCAAATTAACGACCGTAAGCTCGCATGATTTGTTCGTCGCATCTACTTTAATTGAGCTTACTCCAACCTGGTTTTTAACTACTTTTATCATGTAAACTGTGTTGGATAAACATTGAACAGACACGTGTTATTATGTCAGTTAGTAAGATAAGATCAAACAGTTAGTAATTTGTCTATATAAGAGACAAACCGTGTACATTTGATCTTCGAAATGACCGTTATCATTTCCATCATATTAATCTTTGAAATGACCGTTATCATTTCCATACTGATCTTGAAATGACCGTTATCATTTCCATAAAAATTTATAGAAATGTGAGATATCATTTCTATACTTGCTGTCTGGTTTGTTTGTTTAATAAGAGGGAACTCCTTCAAACTGCAGTAAAGCGACCTCATAAAATATATTGTTTCTACTCTGTATATGTTTTCAAAATTAGTTGTGCAAACATAATATACATTAATGGAAAAATAATGTTTTATAACCCGTCGTCATTTAATCCGTTGCGAATCGACTTTCGTTATTACCACGAATTTATAACCGACCAAATATTTGGTAGCAAATCTCATTGGTTTACATAACCATTGACGATAAATATAAGTTCATGTCTCTTATTTCATTTATAATAATAAGAAATTAATATTTTGCCTCCTATTTTTACTTTATTTTCCCTCGACTCATTTATCTGTTTTATTTTCCCTTTCTTTACCCAAATCATCTCAGACTCTACGCCTTTTCTTTGTTCCCAGATACAAAACTCTTTTCAGCTCAATATATATTTGACCTTTTTCAAACCCTTCTTTTCTTCTTCCTTCTCAGCCATAAATATTTTTTCAGCCAGTAAATCCTTTTTCCAAACACTTCAATTTTTTTCCTTTTCAAAACCTTTATTAACCCTTCAAGTTTTCCCTTTAATCCATAGTTTTTTCAAAATTTCATCCAAATTTAAATATCTATACATTTAAATATCACGAAGAAATTCGAAAGTTCTAAACTAGATTTTGAAAGAGAGTTCTGTTATCTTGAAAAAATTAGGCTGAAATTAAAGGTAAATTGTCTCTTAACATTAATTAGTATTATTCCTGCTTAATATATGCAATATTACGTTGGAATTTGTTATTGACCTAAATTATTCAATTAGTATTATATATATTAAATAGGGTTGATTTGGAGAATTTGGATGGTATTTGATTTGAGGTTACAATTGGGATTGGGTTTGATTTATGGTTCAAATTAATATATTTGACATTGTAGTTGAGTTTGTTTCCCGTTTGGTGCCAAATTGTATGCGAAACATTTAGTAACTTAATTGCTAACAATCTAAAAAGTTATGTAATTGGAATAAGGTCATCTTTTTTTATGTTTCTGAGTTATGTGAAAATGTCAGGCAACTAAATCATCATAATAGCTTATCATTGCCACCATGGGTGTAAGTTTTGGAACGGAATTATATGCATTCAAAGAGTATTGTTAACTTTGATTTGAAGTGTTACAACTTATTTGTTAACTTGAGAGATTATGCATTTCCCATTTGTAAGGTATTTAGGCTCATTGGATTTTTTAAAGCAGGTATTGAGAGATAACCTTAGCTGTGTTGCTGATGTAACAACCACTAGCGGAATTATATGGAAATAAGCGGGGCGGAAAGATATTAAAACTTTGACGCCGATGTTGCCTCTTAGGTGGTGGGTAATCATTTCGGACGCGTCTTATGCATCTGATGAGGCGTTTTAAGACCTAGTTTTCCATATTCACTTTCATTTTCTATTTTTAAATTTATCTAAAAAATAAATATTAATATTTATTATTATCTAGATAAATATATAACGCTAAAATTTTATTATTATTTTATTTGTTTTTATACTTTATTTATTATTATTCTTTCAAAATATCCAAAATTATTAGTCTACTAATCTTAAAATCTAAGTTAGATTTAGAGATAATCAAAATAGAACTATATATGAGTAAAATGAAGCGGCATGGCACCAAAATGTCTAATTTTATCGATAACATTAATGCTTGTGAAAAAAATAATATAATAAATTACAAATGTAGCTCATGAATAATAAAAGATTGAGAAATAGAGGGATTTAAAAATATGCCAGAAGACTGATTTAATTTTGTTTGAGAAGAGAAAATAATATAACTTCCCATATACTTATAATTTCATTCCATCAGAAACCAACTACCCACAATTTTATTCCATTAGAAATCCACTACTCACCACTAATTAATGATCTTGGAGGAAGGAGACGGAGGTGGTAACAACCTTATATATGTGTTAGTTAAGGTCAACAAGTCCAAATCCTTAATTCTCCTTTTGGAGGTAGGCGGTTTTGGGTTATCAAAGCTAAAAGCAATACTTCGGTTAGTGATTGTGTGAGCTGAATCCTTCTTTAGATGGCTCCCGAACTTCCGAATTGGAACAATATTATGGTGTCTGAAAAAGTAAACTTCTATAATTAGGTCAGAAATAGAAGTATGAATAGTCGAGATTCAGAAACTGTGTTAGATATATATTTATATATACAGTCTGGTCTAGTGTTCTATTTATATGTGGGTGACTACAACTACCCAATTTGTAGGATTTGTAATTTTTTAGCATTTTGTTTACAAAATGCCAATTACTCTCATAGTATTTATAAGTTTTCATCATTTTATTTCTATTTGTGAGTTAATATTCTTAATCTCTCTTTTGATGTCTTCAATTCTGTCTGATTGTCTAGAAAGTCAATGGTTATGTCGACATGTCAAGAGTAATCCTCATTCCGGTCTTAAAGGACTCCTCGGAAACGAGAGTGTCTCTCACCGGCAGCTGAGGGAGACTAAGAAAGAAGAGAAGTCAGCTAGGGTTTCGAAGGGTTTCGAAGTACAACCAGCTGACTTCCTCTTCTTCATCTTGAAACAACAAGTTGAGAAATCATATGGAACTCTCCCTAAGGTGTTTCGCGTCAAGCATTGGGCAAGACCCAAGACCCAAAGTTTGTGACTTACACTAGACTCATCACAAGTTAAAACATTGTGCTAGTCCTTTGGACTTGTCACACTCTCTTGTACAAAATTCAAAATGTAACTATGTGTGTCTTATTTACATTCAATCCGTTAGAACAATAAAAGATTCCCTCACATCCTGTACCAACTACCTATATATATGGTAGTGTTTTGAGCTGTTGAAATTAAAGGAAACAAAACGAATAAAATACAAAGAATCAGTTAAGGATCAACTCTTTCTGGGTTGACTTTACTTAACCATGAGCCCAAAGGTAGCTGCTCAGTTAATGGAGGATGAGACTTCAAATGGTCTCTGGGAAGCTGCAAGAAAACTCGCTAGCTCACAAACAAGAGCCACAATTACATATTTTGAGTATGAGTTCCAGCGAACTCGTAAAGGTAACACTTCAATGTTTGAATACGTGAACAAGATGAATTCTATTTGTGATAATTTGCTGCTTGCTGGTTGTGGTGTGTCTATGGATGACTTAGTCACCCAAGTTCTAGCTGGATTGGACTCAAAATACACCCTATTATGGTGAGTCTGATAGACAAAGAGGACTTGAGTTGGCTATATCTACAAACAAGTCTGCTCACATCTGATAGCAAACTTGAATCATTGCTAAATCTACAAAGCGATCGCTAACATGGGTTTGGCCTCTGTCAACTTCACTCAAAAGACAGATCTCAAGCAACAAGAAAACAATAGCAGCTCAAGAGGTTTCTATGGTGGTACCAGAGGATAGATTAAAAACTATAGAGGGAGGTCTAACTACTCAAACAATAGCAGAGGCAGGGGTAACTACTACAGAGGAAGAGGTGGTAGGTTCTCTCAGAACAAACCAACCTGCCAGATTTGTAGTAGGTATGGTCATTCTGCCCTGTTTGCTACTACAGAGATGATCCCTCTGTCACGGGAAACACACCAACAGATCAAGGTAAAAATGAAGGAGAACAAGCTTCCTATGTTACTACTCAAGACATTATAGGTGACAATGCCTGGTTTGTTGACAATTGTGCTAGCCACCATGTTACAGGAAATTCAGGTTTGTTGACTCAAATCTGAGTACTCATGTAATAAGAGTGTGCTGGTTGGTAGTGGTCAAAGGTTACCTATTAAACATATTGGCAGTTCTAACCTATATTCTAAAACCAAAAGACCTATTTTACTCTCAAATATTCTACATGTTCCCTAATAAACAAGAATTTAGTTTCTGTTTTTCAACTTACTAAAAATAATAATGTGTTTGTTGAATTTCATGATGGGTTTTGCTTTGTGAAGGAAAAAGGAACAAGGACTATTCTTCTAAGAGAGACATTTGAGAATGGTTTGTATATGTTGGAAAGCTACCGTAAGTCACAAGCAAGAAAAGCATCAATTAGTTCACCTCAAGCTAATGTTTCCAATGTACAGTCTGTTGTTTGTAATTCCCTAAAGGATGGATGGCATATGAAGCTTGGCTATCCATCTCTAAATACTCTCAATTCTGTTTTAAATTCTTGTAATCTCAACTTAATTGATAATAATGCAATGAACTTTTGTGAGCCTTGTCAATTGGGAATGTGTCACAGTTAACATTCTGGACCTCATACACACTGATGTATTGGGTCATTCTCCTGTTCTATCTACAAAGGGGTATAGGTTCCACGTTATTTTCTTTGATGATCATTCAAGGTACACTTGGTTTTACCCTATCAAGGACAAAATTTGGGTCTTTAACATCTTTAAAAACTTCAAAATCTTGTTGAGAAACAATTTGAAAGGTCCATAAAGGTTGTTCAAAGTGATTGGGTGGGGAATTTAGACCAATACTCTCTTTTGCTAAAGAACAAGCGTTTATACTAAGAATATCTTCCACAGACACCTCTGTAAGGGAAATATGCTAATTTCCTGTCAAATCAGATCAAAAGAAAAAAAAGGAAAGCACAAAACAAAAGTGAAATAAAACACACAATTGTTAACGGAGTTCAGCAAATTATGTCTACGTCTCCGGATCTGTTGCAGATCAATTTTATTTAGAAGAACACAGTGACTCTGCCGTTTTTGGTGAATACACAAAAACCCTAACACTAGGTTCTGTAGAGACTGTAAGAATTAAAAAAGGAAACATATTACACTCCTTCTTAATGTGTAATTTATGACCCACTAAAATTACACTATCTTTTCAATTCACTCCAGTTCTCTTTAATGTGTTTATCACTTGCCTCATCTTCACTGTCTTTTCATCTAGCATCTCTTCCATCAAATAATAACATGTTGAATAAGGCTGGATTATTATGTCAAAATAACAATCTCCCACTTGAAGATTGGTTTCAACCTATCTTCACACCTTGATTTATGCAGCAGATCTTTCTGGTCATATTACTCTTGCAGACAAACTGAAGCTGAACACAACTTCAGTTTTTCAATGGCTACTGTCTTTGTCAACATATCAGCTGGATTCTTGCTTCTTTGGATATTTTTTAGTATTAGCACCTCATCTTCCAATAAAGATCTAATGAAATGATAATGAAGATTGATTTGCTTGGTTCTTGAATGAAATGTTGAATTCTTCGCCAATTGAATTGCGCTTTGACTATCACTATGCAGAACGTTGTTCTTCTGTTTAAATCTTAACTCGGTTAACAAACCTTGAAACCATATCATCTCTTTACTGGCTTCGGTCACTGCTACATACTCATCCTCTGTAGTTGATAGAGTGTCAATTTTCTGTAACTTTGACATCCAACTAACAGTTGTAGTTCCAATAGTAAATATATAACCGGTAGTGCTTTTCCGGTGATCAACTTCACCTCCAAAATTTGCATCTACGCAGCCTTGTACCTTTAACTCACCCTTACCAAAGTACAAACACTTTTCTGTGGTACCTAGTATGTACATCAAACTCCATTTGACAGCTTCCCAATGAATTTTCAATGGGTTTGACATAAACCTACTCACAACTCCCACTGCATGACTAATGTCTGGTCTTGTACAGACCATTGCATACATCAAACTTCCAATAGCTGAGGCGTAAGGAAACTTAGCCATACAGTCTTTTTCTTCATCCGTCTTAGGGGATTGATCCTTAGATAAACGAAAGTGACCTGCCAATGATGTACAAACTGGTTTTGCATCACACATGATAAATCTCTTCAAAACGCGATCGATGTACTCTGACTGAGATAACTGCAAAACTTTTCTATGCTTATCTCTTATGATTTGCATTCCAAGAATCTTCTTCGTAGGACCCAAGTCCTTCATGTCAAATTCTTTTAACAATTGTAGCTTCAATCTTCTAATAGCATCCATATCACAACCTGCTACTAACATATCATCAACATAGAGTAGCAAAATGATATAACTGGACTTATATCTTTTAAAATAGCAACAATGGTCCGCATTAAACTTCTGAAAACTCTTTTTGTGCATAAAACCATCAAATTTCTTGTACCACTGTCTTGGAGCTTGATTTAAACCATACAAACTTTTCTTAAGTCTGCATACCATGTTTTCTTTCCCCTCTTTTAAGAAACCTTTTGGTTGATACATGTATATCTCCTCATCCAAATCCTCGTGAAGAAATGCAGTCTTCCCATCTAACTGTTCAAGATAAAGGTCTTCAATGGCAACAATACTCAACACTGATCTAATAGTATTGAGCTTTACAACTGGAGAAAAAATATCGGTGTAATCAATTACTTCCTTTTGCTGGAACCCTTTGACAACTAGTCAGGCTTTGTATCTCTTAGAGTCATTGTGCTCATCTTTCACCCAATACACCCATTTGTTATGAAGTTCCTTTTTACCCATTGGTAACTTAGTTAGGTCCCATTTATTATTTGAGATTAAAGACTTCATCTCATTTTTCATGGCAAACTCCCACTTACTGGCATCACTGGTCTGGCAAGCTTCATCATAGCATTCAGGTTCCCCTCCATCGGTAAGTAACAGATAGTTCAAGTATCTCATGTTGGGTACATAGGGTCGGAAAGATCTTTGTAAAACAGGAGCTGCCCTTGTCGGCTATAGGATATCGGATTGCTGTCAATCGGTCTGTCCAACGGACTCTCCTTGTTGAGGGGTTAATCTGATCGGCTCTATTTCTTGACTATCTAGGACTCCCTCCATATCTGTAAATACTGATTCATACGGCTTTGAGTCATTTTCTTCAGTTTTATATATGTCTTTGTACATCACTGTTTCATTGAAGATCACATCTCTACTTCGTATCATCTTCTTATTCAACTCATCCCAAACACGATAACCGAACTCATTTTTTCCATAACCGAGCAGGAAACATATTTTCCATTTCGGATCAAGCTTGTTTCTGCCTTGATCACTTATATGAACATATGTTGTACAACCAAAAACTCTTAGATTTGATAATTTTATATCCTTACCACTCTATACCTCCTCGGGTATTCGATGTTCTAAGGGAACCGACAGGCCTCGGTTGACCAGGTAAGCCGATGTGTTGATTGCTTCTGCCCATAACTACTTCGGTAAACCAGAATGTATTCGAATGCTTCTGGCTCTTTCTGTCAACGTTATGTTCATACGTTCGGCAATACCATTGTGTTGAAGTGTACCTGGAACGGTTCTCTCAATCTTGATACCATGCTCATAGCAAAAGTTCTTGAATTTGGTGTCCTCATATTCACCACCATTATCAGTTCTCAGCTTTTTAATCTTCAGACTTGTCTCATTCTCAACCATAGATTTCCATCTCCTAAAAACAGCAAACACTTCAGATTTATGCTTCAGAAAATAAACCTATAGCTTTCGAGAATGATCATCGAAATAAACCTAAAAACAAAATAGTGTTTCCCTCCTATAGATGAAACAGTTGTTGGCCCCCAAACGTCATAGTGAACAAGCTCCAGTCTTTCTTTCTTTGGGGTTCCACCACTCGTCTGAAACTGACCCTTTTCTATTTTCCAAGTATGCGATCTTCACACATGTCTATATCGACTGACTTTAGAACTGGAAGCTTCCCATTCGAGTATATAATTTTCATACCCTTCACACTCATATGGCCAAGCCTCTAGCGCCAAACATTTGGATTTTCGTTTCCTGCTGCTATTGCAATTGAACAGCTCATCTCTGCTGTCTTGTAATGAGTACCACTCTTCTTTCCGCGAGCAACCGTCATTCCTCCCTTTGAAATTTTTCAATTGTCACCATGGAAGATCGTATTATAGCCTTCGCTAGCCAACTGCCCTACAGAGATTAAATTATTTCTGAGACTGGGAATATGTCTGACATCTTTCAGTTCCCATACAGACCCATTCAACTTAATCTTCACAGTACCTTTACCAATAATATCACAAGGTTAATCATCACCAAGATATACTTTTTCAAGGTTACTAGGGACATACCTCTCGAAGAATTCTTTCTTAGAAGTCGCGTGAAACGATGCTCCAGAGTCTAATACCCAAGACTCTTCCGTGCTTTCTAAGGAGCATATTAACGCATCGTCTCCTTCTAAAGTGATATTTTCCTCTGTCTTCTTCTCCTAGTCCTTTGGTTCTCTCTTGCACTGAAATTTATAGTGCCCGGTCTTCCCACAATTCCAACACTCGTTGTTTCTCAACCCCTGTGAATTTTTAGGATTCCTAGACTTGGACCTCCAGTCTCTTGATTTCCCTAGGTAGTTCGATTTACCGCGTTCATATACTCTGGTTGAATTTCTTCCTCTCGATTCTGTATGTAAGACTGAGGAGAATGATGACTAACCTGATTATATCCTTAGAATCTATTCACTGAGAACTAGGTCACGAACATCATCAAATTTCAACTTATTACTTCCTGACGAGCTACTCACCGCAGTGACAGTAGCATTCCAACTATCTGGTAGTGAAGGCAAAAGTATCAATGCTCGTATTTCTTCATCAAAATAAATTTCAACTGAATCAACTGGGTTGTGATTGTATTGAGTTCATTGAGGTGTTGAGCTACCAAAGCGCCTTTCATCATTCGCAAATTAAATAAACGCCTCATCAAGTGAACTTTGTTGGACGCTTATGGCTTCTCATAAATACTGGAGAGAGCCTTCGTAAGACCCGCCGTGTTTATTTCCTTTATGATGTTAAAAGAAACATCGCGGGATAACGTCAATCAGATGGTCCAAGAGCTTGTCTATCAAGAAGGGTCCACTCTTCATCTTTCATACCCTCTGGTTTCTTTTCTGAGAGGGGTTGATAAATATTTTTCTGGTACAGATAATCTTCAATCTGCATCTTCCACAACCCAAAATCTACACCATCTAATTTTTCGAGTCTCACGTTTCCTTCGTCTGTAGCCATTGCTCCCACTCAAATTTGATTTCCTTTCGATCGCTACCAGTCTAGATCTGATACCAGTTGTAAGGGAAATATGCTAATTTCCTGTCAAATCAGATCAAAAGAAAAAAAAGAAAACCACAAAACAAAAGTGAAATCAAACACACAATTGTTAACGGAGTTAAAAAATTATGCATATGTCTCCGGATCTGCTGCAGATCAATTTTATTAGAAGAACACAGTGACTCTGCCGTTTTTGGTGAATACACAAAAACCCTAACACTAGGTTTTGTAAAGACCGTAAGACTTCAAAGAGGAAAAATATTACAGTCCTTCTTAATGTGTAATTTATGACCCACTAAAATTACACTAGTTTTTCAATTCACTCCAGTTCTCTTTAATGTGTTTAGCACTTTCCTCATCTTGACTGTCTTCTCATCTAGCATCTCTTCTATCCAATAATAACATGTTGAATAAGGCTGGATTATTATATCAAAATAAAAACATTAGGCCAAAAATGGCAGGGCTGAGAGAAAGCATAGGCACCTAGTTGAAACTGGGTTAACTCTCTTGGCTCAATCTTGCTTACCCTACAAGTACTGGGTTCACTCTTTTGACACTACTGTTTACCTCATTAACAGACTCCCTACTTCTGTCCTATCCAATAAGTCTCCCTATGAAGTCATCTTTCACAAAACTCCTAACTAACTTACCCTAAAAACTTTTGGTGTGCTTGATATCCATGTCTGAGGCCATATTAGTCCCACAAGTTCTAATTCCACTATGCTAACTATGTGTTCCTTGGATACAGTCAATATCACAAGGGGTATATCTGTTTGGGTTCAAATGGTAGGACCTATATCTCTAGGAGTGTAGTGTTCAATGAAAATGAATTTTCCTTCTCACAAGGGTTCTCTAATAATCAACAAACTAGTCTTACTTCTACTTACTCTTTCAACTCTTGGTTTCCTAGTGTGCCCAACAAGCTTGTGACTAGTGGTGATCTTCTGCCTAAATCAAATCAATCTAATGTCTCTTCTGGTCAAACAGTTCCACTGCACCCTGGATCTTCTCCAGGTAACACTCTGTCTCATACTACTCACATACCTCAAATTTGTCCGAAACACTTAACTCCTATCTCTCAATCAACTAGTTCCTCACAATAACCTATCTTATCCTCTTCCAAACACACTAACTTCTAATCATCATCAGAAAGTCACTAGACCATTTACTATTGCCAATCCTATCACTTGTCAGCCCACACATAATTTTCAATCACTAAATGCTAGCATGTCACTATATCTACCTTTCCCTTCTACTAATCCCCCACAATCCTTACCCACTACACTCAAAACTCATATTATGCAAACTAGGTCACAAGATGGTACCCTTAAACCTCATACTCCTTATGTTGGGTCCTTGACTACTACCAGTCTACCTACTCATGTACCTAAAAGGTATTAAGATGTTGTGTTTAATCCTAAATGGGCTGCTGCAATGAAGAGTGAATACAAGGCTCTCGTGGTTAATAACATTTGGACATTGGTCCCATGATCTCCTGAACTATGTATAATTGGCTGGAAATGGGTCTTCAAGCTAAAGCATAACATAGACAGGTCAGTTCATAGGCACAAATCCAGGTTGGTGGCCAAGGGGTTTCATCAAACCCCTGGCATTGATTTTTCAGAGACCTTTAGTCATGTTATAAAACCTTATACTGTTAGGCTTTCGTTGGCTCTTGCTGTATCTAAAGAGTGGGAGGTGCGTGAACTAGATATAAATAATGACTTTCTCAATGGCTATCTCAATGAAGATGTCTACATGACTCAACCTGAGGGGTTTCAGGACCCTGGACAACTTACACATGTGTGCAAGTTACACAAAACCCTGTATGGTCTTAAGCAGGCACCAAGGGCCTGATACTCTAGGCTTAGGGACAATCTAGTTGGTTGGGGCTTTCACAATTCCGGAGCTGACTGTCATTGTTTTACTATGTGTCTCAGGCCACTATTGTTCTCATATTGGTCTATGTAAATGACATTCTGGTGACAGGGACGTAAACAAGTGCCTGACTCAATTCATCCATATGCTTAATGTATTGTTCTCTCTAAAAGACATGGGGCCATTCCACCTCTTTCTTGGAATGAGGCTTATCGTGACCCCACTGGTATCTACTTAACTCAACATCAATATATTGTCAACTTACTTGGTGCCCAGGGTTTGTCCATGTCCAAGCCATGTCGTACACCCATGGTTGCTTGTGTCCACCTCTCCAGCACCTCTGGAACGCCTCTTGTTGATCCTACACAATACAGAAGCTTTTTAGGAGCACTCAAATACCTCACACACACAAGGCCTGATATTGCATTTGTGGTGGACAAATTAAGTCAATATCATCAGAGTCCTCACACGACTCACTGGTAATATCTAAAGCGAGTTTTACGGTACTTATCTGGCTCTAGGTGGCTTAGACTTCATATCAGACCCTGTGGTCATCTTCAGCTGCATGGCGTCTCCGATGCCGACTGGGGTTCATCCCAGATGATAGGCGCAGTGTTGGTGCTTACTGCGTCTATCTTGGTAACTCCTTAATCTTCTGGTCCTCCAAGAAACATAATGTGGTGGCTCGTTCGTCAACAGAATCCGAATATCTTGCGCTTGCTAACTTGTCCTCAGATATAATCTGGTTGCGCTCAGTTCTTTCAAAGATCAAGCTTCATGCTGCACCACCGTCGATCATCTCGTGCGATAATCTCTGTGCTAGCTCGTTAGCCTCTAATCCTGTCTTCCATGCACGAACGAAACATATTGAAGTTGATGTGCATTTCATTCGGGATCATGTTCTTCAGGGTGACCTTCAAATTCAGTATGTCTTGTCTCAAGAACAGATCGTCGATTGCCTGACCAAACCCCTCACCCATGCACGCTTCCTCTTCATTCGTGAAAAACTCGGCCTCACAGATTCGCGCCTTCGTTTGCGGGGGATGTCAAGAGTAATCTTCAGTCTGGTCTTAAGGGACTCACCGGTAATAAGAGTGGCTCTCATCGGCAGCTGAGTGAGACCAGGGAAAGAAGAGAAGTCAACTAGGGTTTCGAAGTACAACCAACTGACTTCCTCTTCTTCATCTTGAAACTGAAAGTTGGGAAGTCGTATGGAACTCTCCCTAAGGTGTTTCGGGTCAAGCATTCGGCAAGGCCCAAGACCCAAAGTCTGTGACTTACATTAGACTCATCACACGTTAAAACATTGTGCTGGCTGGAATCTACACATTGATTTTTTTGCAATTTTTGTGGAACCGTATGCACCAAAAGGTGCCTGTACGGCTCCGAAGGAATAGAATTTTATCCTAATCAACCGACTTTATCGAGAAAGATTACTTTTTTTAGGCCAAGGGGTTGATAGCGAGATCTCGAATCAGTCCTTTGGACTTGTCACACTCTCTTGTACAAAATTCAAAATGTAACTATGTGTGCCTTATTTACATTCAAACCACTGTAACAGTAAAACATTCCCTCACAGCATGTACCAACTACCTATATATGTAGATGGTAGTGCTGTAGGCTCTTGAAATTATAAAAAACAGAAAGAATAAAAGACAAAAAAATCTCTCTCCTTCGATACTCTCTTAGCCTTCGTCTTCTATCCGACACTACCGCGGATGTTATAAGAACAGTTCTCTTTAATCGCTTCTCAGAGAACTTTGCTCCTCTGGTGGTGTTTTAAGACTACACTACATCTTACACGATGGGCTTTACGCTTATTTTATGCAAGCAAAGTTATGAAATTGGATATATACTTAATTATCCCGTTCAGGTACAATGGTGATCTATACCATTTATATATGAATCTATCTTAAACCAAATAATAAGTCTTGTTGTTATATATATATACATATGTATGTGTTTTTGTCTATCATTTAAGACATAATAGTAATTATTTGGCTTATAGGTAGTAGAGTCGTTAGAAGAAATGTCCTGCTAATATGTAGATTTGTATGGCTATTTAAAATTTGAAATTAGTGATTTTCTTCTAAGTCTCTTATTAATTTTCATCTGCATTTGTGGGTTTTAATTATTTATGACATCTATTTTGGTTGCACCCTCTTTACATGTTTAGCATTATCGGGAGCTTCTTGTGGTGGGGTTATGTTTTATTTTGTCAATTTAAGTTAATCAGAGATGTTTGCTTTTATCTTTTACCATTGTGCATCCGTAATGTTTTTACCATTGTTACAGGTATGTATGGAGAAGGTTTAAGTGAGAAGATTTTTATTTAGTCCATCAACCTCAAAACATCAGTGAAGTCAAGTAGTGGTCGAATATGATAAATCAATAGTCATGCTCAAAATGAACGATCTATTCTATTACCACCGATAGTAATAATATTATTATCTTTTTGTGATATATATCTTTTCTTTGTAGATTGTAACTCATAAATTTTTATTGTAAAGTCAACTACTAGAATTATGAAATAGGATTGTAAATTTTATGCATGGGTTGCATGGTATTTATAGTTTTATTTTTGTTTTTTTATCAAATTTAGCAAGAGTTCAAAACAAATTAACAACTAAATTCAACCTATGAGCAATCAGATTCAAATCACGTGACCTGAATACCTACCTCAGTTTTATTTGCAACCAATTTGCAATACATTTCGTAACAATATGACATGTTTTCAATTATCTCTGACTTTTTTCACCATTGGTCAAATGAGCTCCTCCATTGGATTTTGCTTCAGATTATTCATGTTTGCGGCTCCTGACACCTTGGCTGAAGAGGCATTCAACCGGGCAAACACAACTGCCAGATTCAGAAAGTGCTCGGTTTAAAAAGTAAATCACATCACTACCTTCAGCCGAAGTACCTATATGAGCACTCTTTTTCCATACATTTTACATGGAACTTGGTGTCTGTCCTCCTCTTCGCCAATTTGGGAGCAACTTGGACTTTAGGCGATATTGTACCCCCGCTCCTTCCTTTGATTGTGAAGCTTTCATTTGTTGACCAACATTTACCGCAACAATCTTTCTTTGATTGTGAAGCCTCCATTTGTTGACCAACATGTACCGCAACAATCGGCGAACCCATCAACTTCATACTAGGAGTTCAGATAGTCTCATTTACTCCGTTCTCTTCACTCCAGTCCGAACACTCTACAAGTAATTCTCTTTTAGGATTTTTTTTTCTCGGCGACCACCTCATCTTCTCGGCTATCACGGGGGATAATTTTTCCTTTAAAAAGTTAGATATTGTCAAAAAAATTAAATTCTATATAGAGAGAGGCATCTCCCTCAATCTCTTCATCTTCTACCTGTGGGAAGTTATCCAAAACATACCTGATGCAACCAGAAGCCATTCGTAGCACACGTCCTGGACACTTGATGTTAGAATTTCTATATTGAGTTGTACTGTCCCATGTTTTATCGATGTATCGGACTATCGTTAATATTAGTCCAATAAAAGTAATCATAAAGAAAAGAACGGAGTAGTAGATAAAATATGTATCATGGAGGTAAGTGTATAAATACCAGGTTTAATTCTGAATACAGTGAAGGATTGGATTTAGAAATAAACAACTTAAGCAAAACGTAAAGTTTTGGGGTTATTTTGTAAAACAAAATAATACCGGGTTATGGTCTCTAAGGGTGGTAGTTTAATAAGGACCGGTCTTCATTAAGTAACTGTGTTACAAACAGTTAAAAGAGAAGAACCTTTTTCTCACTATCGTTCTATATAAGAATGATTTTCTAATTTCTTGGAAGACACGACATAAAAATACAGAGAGAAAAAAGTGTCTTCTAGAAAAAACAGATTGGTTTTTCCTTCTAAATCAATCAAATGGTTTTGGTTGCCATCTCTTAGAAGATCATAACCTAGCAAATGATTCAAGCATCTACAAGAAGTTTGGAATCTGAATATCAAAGAATATTAAGAAGACGTGCGAAAATAACCGCCAACTACACTTTTAATTAAATAAAAGTGCGTGATGCAGTTACTGATAGGACGTGCTCAAAGAAACCCCACTATTTAATTAATTAAACAATTTAAAAGTTATTGAACATTAATTATATATAATATTATTTTATATAAATCCAAATTATATATATATATATATATATTAAGTATTATATTATAGTATATAATTAAATATATATTATAATATAATAAATTTAAGGTGTAAATTTAATTCGATTAAATTTATACTTAGCCTACGAAATAGTTTGGACATTAAGTAAGGTAGTCGTATAGTATTTTTCAAAATAATTAGCATTTTTTAAGTTATCTAAACTTATATAAATAATTAATGATCCAATATATCGCCAAAGTGATCTCTATTGGTGAATTAATTATTTTAGAGTTTTGACAAAGTCTTTGATTGACAAGTATGTAAACTTTAATCGGATCAAAGGAAGGTTAATGTTTAACATAATTAGTCTAAGACACGAGATAATTATTTGTGAATTGGTCATTAAGAAAATTGAACTAGGAAAATCGGCCCAAATGAAGATTTTCTTAATTAAGTCAATTGGTAAGATTAACATTAATTATGCTCAAACTCATACATATACAAATTAATATGCTTGCCCAAAGGTATCTTATTGATGTTGTAAGAGTATGTTTTATTATGCTATGTTTATTTGTTAAATACTATAATGATTATATGTTAAGTGATGGTTTTGCCTATTTGATGTTTGTTGTTTGTTATGTTAGCAAATTCATATCTTTATAACCCGGATGGCAAAAAGGCACCCATACTTAATGGGAGCAAATTTGAGCTGTAGAAAGAAGAGATGTTGTTGCACTTGATGTGCGATGATTACGACTTAGCATTAAGGGTCGATGAACCTAAACCTCTGACTGATGGCAGTTCTCCTACGAAGAAGAAAGAGTCAGAGGCGTGGGAAAAGTCGAACAAGATAAGTCTAGGGATCATGAAGCAAGAAATTTCATTCGCATTTCGAGGTGCAGTTCCACCTGAGATCACCAATGTGAAAATGTTTCTCGAAGAGGTAGAGAAATGTTTTTCAAAGAATGATAAAGTAGAGATTAAGATGTTGTTTATTAAGCTAGCCTATATGAAATATCTTTGGAAATGGACTGTTCGTGAGCACATCTTGGAAATGTCAAACACCGCTTCCAAATTGAAAGCACTTAAGATTGACCTTCTGGAAGATGGTGTGGTAAGCTTTTCTTTTCACTTTTTCCCTCCTCAGTATAAGAACTTCGAAACTTCTTATAATTGTCAGCGCGAGAAATGAACTCTCAACAAACTCATCTCTCAGGCAACGCAAGAGGAGGAAAAGATGAAGCAAGAACATCCCGAAGTGAAAATGGTAAAAGCTCAGGTGGATATAGAAATCAATTGAAAGTATGAAGGTTCAGATGCACATGCATCTAGTTCGGGACAAAAGAAGCATAAGTTTACGTCTGGTAAAGGGCGTTGCTTCCATTGTATGAAACTGGGGCAGTTTAAGAAAGAATGTGAAAAATGGAGGGCTATGATGAAAGCTAAAGGTATTTTCACTTCTACGGTGTGTTCTCATATCCATTTAGTTTCAGTGCCGAGAAATACTTTGTGGGTTGATACAGCAGCAACAACTCAT